>OZ002744.1:25695935-26295935 GCA_963924295.1 Dioctria rufipes | reverse complement strand
TTTTGCTGTCGGAAGACCCATTTTCATTAGTACTTCGGTCACATACACCCCAGTTACTACATTATGTTGGTTTCATGCGACAGATATTCAAAATTTATCTTTTATGACTCCGTTATTACCTTGTTTTTATCCTTGCTTCCATACTTCGATGCTAGTATTGGTTGAATGGTAATAGAGATATTCTCAGTATATAATTACGCAGGTACTCATGAGCTATACTATCGGTACTTTCTTTTATTAGGATGGGACCAACATGTTTTTTCCGTTAATTTTTAAGGGTTCAGTTTTTCTGTTCAGTCTTTTAATGATCTTGACTAAGGATAATACCTTCAAGTACCTATTGTGTGCAAAATATTAAATAAAAAGAGAAATTGAAATTGTATTTTTAGTTAAATTAAAAAAAAAATCGCTTCATATTTGACATATATTTTTACAATTCTTTCTTTCATGGTCATTAATGCTCTGTTGTGAACATTTTTTTATAGGAAGTCATTTTCCATGACGCACCAATTCCACGCAATCATGAGAAGTAGAAAAGTCCACTCGCTCAACTCACATTCGATCGCCAATACTTTCCACCACTTAATTGAAATAAACATAACATATGTTTAGAAATCAATGACAAATTTTTCTGAAGGCAAAATTTGTCCTGAGGATTCTATTAACAAAAGCATGATTAGCCTATATGTATGTGAAAATTAAATAAATTACAATTATTTTTAAATTACCGATTTTAGGCAATTTAGGTGTACAACAAAAGTTTTTATCGATAATTATCACTAAATATTTGACCTCGCATGAAAAGCTTAATTCCATCTTATCGAAAAATGAAGCCATTTTTTCAGGTAAATGGAATTAAAAAGAAAGGGCAGGGGAATTTGACACATACCTAATGTTATGGACGTTTTCCTGTTTCTAGGCAAATAGCTGCAATTCTGGACAGATTGCATCCGATGGTCCTCCTACGCTATTATTTCAAGCCCTATCCCCTCTGACATTTCACTTTTTTTTTTTGTTTTTTTCTTTGAAGTGCACCACAAAGCATTCCATTCCCTATGTTCACCATACGTTATGAAAAAAAAAAAAATCAGTTTAAATAGGCATGATAGCTCTTAAAAAGGAGAAAAATTTGTATACTTCAATTGAATAAAGTCTTTCATTTTATGTATGGTAACGTATATCCAAATCCCAAATAACAAAATCCTTAGAAACCAAAATTCCAGAAAATATTGAAATATCGGAAAATTTTTGCAAAAACTTTAGAAATTAAATTTCTCATTATCCCAAAAATTTTTATGTGAAAAATTTGCCTCCCAGAATTTTATATCAAGAAATTTTCTACAAAACTCGGATATTTATATTTGAACTTGGATCCATATACATATATGTAGGTCCTTCTAATGAAAAAACCTTGCCCCTACGCCATAATACCCATATAACAATTTTTGAATATTATTCTTAAAATCTGCGATATATTCTTAAAAATTTCTTGCAAAAAACCTCCCATCTCCAAATGCCCCGAAAATACATCCATAAAGAGGTCAAAGGTTATAAAGAACAAGTTCAAACGGAAATCTGAAAAACTCTTAGCAACTTTCTTCTGTTGTATAAATAAAAATTTTCCGTCCCAATCCTATATCGAGTCCTGTTAACTAAATTTCAATACCGCAACATGATTCTTATACGAGTACTTATATAAAGGAGACGTGACGTATACGATCTATTGCCTATAGGATAAAAATATTTTGATCAATTTTTCATTCAAAAAATTTTACTGCACAGCAATTATTTCAACATCTTTCAACTTTATTGTTTGAATACATTTTGCGTTTGAGTTTCATTCTTCGGCATGAACACAACAGACGAAAAAAAACGACGGAAATTGCTTTCTTCGCCAATTTTCCCTTTTTTTTCCTCTCTTTTTTCACAAGAGTTTCTTCAAACTCATCAAAAACTTGTTGTATTGTCGCAGGCCAAGGAAATGATTGAACTCTTGAAGAAAAAAAAAAAAAAAGTTGTCCTTACGGCGACGGTAGTGGCGGCCTCCCTCCTTCAAGAAAATAACTAGAGGCAAAAATGCCATCAAGTTAAGGAGATTTTTATTCCCATCCCCCACTCCATTATTTTTTTTTTTAATAGATGTAGGTATGTACTTCAAACCCTTTCCATAAAGGAATAATGGCGGCAATAAGCACAGCAGAACCGGAAGTCTCAAGTATTCTTATAAAATGTAAATCAAGACTCCTCTGTGAATGACTCTAAAAAGGATAACATTTGAGATGAACGGTAGTATAGAGAACGCCTTGAACTTTAACAATTTTGAGATTTTTGTTGAAAAGGTTGGCAAAGTTTAATTTTTGGCAGGAGGGAGGAAGTTGGGCTGGTTTCTGTTATCAAAATATTTTACGATGTTTACTTTATCGCCTGAAATAAATTGTTCGTGGAAGGAAGTTTCTTTTTCTGTTTTCTTTTTTTTTTTGTTTTTTTTTTTTTGTTTTTTTTTTTTAATTTCAAAATCAACATTTTCTGACGAGCAAAAATTCTTGATAATTTGTCTCGCAAAATGCTGCAATTAATTAAATTTACTTTTGAAGGTTTTCCAGCCTTTCATGTTTATAATTTGTATATTACGCAAGGAAGCAAATTAGCATTGTTGAGCATGAACCCACTCCCTCTGCCTGACTCAACTGAGATTGTAAGTTAATTTAGAATTTTCGCGGTTTTCATCTCCAATAAAGATACTTCCACAATCTTAACATTTTTTATGGCCTTTTGAATACATGCATATATACAGCCAGGGACGGATTAACCATTAAGCAAACTAAGCACGTGTTTAGGACATCAGGAAAAAATTAGCACCAAAAAAGTGGACATAGAAATAATTTAAAATATTTTTAAACAAAAAAATTAATAAATAGCTAAATATTACATATTTAGATTTACAGGGACATTTCCGTTTGAAGAGAAGTTCGTTTGATTAAATTACCAGAAAACCATTAACAAAGACTCTCCTGGAAATGCACAAATATCATTAAAAAAGCAGATGGAAATTACCTTATGGAAATTGAGCAATCAGGACGTCTACAGGATCTGTCTAAATTTCGTTATATTTTTTCGGTCTGGGATTAACAAATTAATAAATAGATCAATGGCTGACAGGTTGGGAGTATGTGTATCTACCGCTTGGCAATCAGTTTTTCGCATTTGTAACTTGCTGGTAGACAACAGAAAGGAATTTATACAGTGGCCTAAAGGTGAAAGGGTAAAAGGCGAAATGAAAAAATTCCGGCAGATTTGCGATTTACCTGGATGCTACTGAATGCACTTGTGTACCTATTATTGCTCCTACGAAGCATCCAGAATCATACCTCTGCATTCGGATTACTTAAGTCAAGGTTCCGTCGACTTAAGTAGCTCTATTAATTGGAACATTTTATTACTACTCCATTCTCCTATAACCAAACGTTTACATATTCTTTCCTTGAAATGCAATTCACAACTACATACTTACGGCCATTCCTGCTACTGCTTTTGGGGCTATATTTGCCGTTTAGCTCCTTCAACTAAATTGCTGTTTTACAGCTCTTAAAAAAAAAATCAGAAGTTACAAATATCGTGTTCTCCGGCTGGAGAAATCTGAATTCTACAATTCTTTCGCCGCATTTTTTACATACAGTATTTAGTAAATCCTGAATATAAACACAATAGTTATTATTATCTATATATATACTATATTACACGCTAAACTAATGATCTGCGAAAAATTGTGCAGTCTATTTAAGGACTACATATCTGAAGAACGATATGCTTTTTCCTTTCCCTATTGAATTATTTTAACATGATAACTTGATATCAAATCTTTTCGAAGACAATATTCTATACAGTTACATCCTCCATACTATTCCAATTATTCAAATTTTTGCACAGAAATCACGATACACTTATTGTACGAAAATCGCAACCTATCCACTTGTTTATAATATGCACATATGTAAACAAAGGCATTCTTTTTCCTTCTTTGACATTTCACAACAAGAACCACAGTGCTACCAGTCAAGAGCAGGAGCAGTTATGGCAAGTTTCACAGTCTAGCTTAAACCAAGGTTTAGTTTAAACCATCCTCCAAGTTTAAACGTAGTTTAAACCATATCGGGTTTCACAGTGCATTCTTTTAGTAACGTTGGTAGTACTAATTAAATTCTGAACTAAATTAGTTATCGCCACCATTGTGAAGCAATTTTTCTATTAAACAATCTGTCAATCGGAAAAAGTAAACAGATCAGAAAGTAAAAAATTAAAAATATGTATAGCTATATTTGCTAATTTTAAATATGCCAACATTCAAAAAGAATGCAAATTTTAGCATAAGTGAAGTTGAGCTATTGCCTTCCCTTAGTGCATAAAAAAAGATATATAATAGAGCGCAAGAAAACGGACAAGAATAAGTTCGAAGACAAAGTGACAAAGCTCTTTACTTAAACGGAACCTAACATAAAAATCAACGTCGTCCCACTCATTAAAATGATTTGGCCGATTTCTAATTATTCTCAGTAGTCGACAGAGTTGTAAATTTAACTCAAAAAAATCTTCTTCATCGCTAGAAATGTCTAAATCTAAATCGATGAAGAAATTATTTTCTTGATACAAACAAACAATGCCACTGTAAAAATAAAATTATCCTGAGTTTAAACCGAGGGATGGCACGGTTTAAACTCTAGTTTGAACCGGGCTTTAAACCAAACTGTGAAACTCATTCGTCGAGTTTAAACTAAATAATTGGTTTAAACTCAGACTGTGAAACTGGCCATTAGGGTTAACCCGGGATTAACCCAAGTAGCAAACCAAAACAGAAAGTGACAGCTTCGCGAGTCACGGGTGCCATGACTCTGATAAATCGAACACAAAATTGATTTGAGGATTAACAGCGAAGCAAAAACAAAAACCCTCTAAAGGAGTTTTGATTGGTTCCACCGATCTATTCTTGCTGGTAAATTGTTCAAAGCATTTTGATTGATTAATGAACAATTACAACTTCTCTCTTTCAGTTTTACATTACTGAATTTGTTTATGTTTTAATATACCTACATCTATTCCCTTCACCGGGTAATCTCTTTTATAATGATCAATTGTGACTCGTTAGCAATACCGGCAACCAAGACCGTGTATATATGGGGTGGGTTTAAACCCAATGGAATATTTAATCTAAGTATAATTTGTGTTTCGTCGTCAAAACAACAACTTTTATTGTAACTAATTATAACATGGGAACTAATATTTTCCCTGGTTTTATTTAATAATTTGAAAAAATTATTTTTTTATGGTATTTTAGATAATTACCTAGTTGTATCTAAATACCCTAAAAAATGATGTTAATTTTTTATTTATTTTTTTAAATTGCATTTTTAACCCCGCAAAAAAGATTTAACAAGTTTTCTCTACATGAAAGACCCCCGTGGTAGTTGTTTTTGATTGAAACAAGCTATCCATCGCCCTTACTCGAATTCCTAGCTGCTCAGCCTGTTTCAACTTCGACGGCTGAGAGAATGTTTTCCACATTGAAGAGGCTCCGCGATTCCACAGGACGACTGACAGGACTCGTTAGCCAATTTTATTTTAGCATCAGCGACTTGTGCATTATACTGATGCGCACCAGAAAAATGCTGTGATGATGGTTTAACGATCTGAATTCCACCAATAGATATCTGATGCTTTTCAGTAGCAGCATGTCTCGGCAATCCGCTCTTACCACAAATTTGACGAAACAAGACCTGCCAAACCAAAACATGTCAAATCATTTTTCCTTTTTCTAATCCAACATTTAAATGGAGTTTTATAAAAAATAAAAATTGAAGCACAATAAAAATATTAAAAACCTTTGAATTCTGAATCACAAAGCTTTTCAAAAAGATCATTTCTAAATTTTCGTTTCTTTTTTAGTGTACATTGCTGTCATACTGATTTTGAAACATTAGAAATAGAGAGCTTTCTTAGACACTGTAGTCGTATGTGTCGCCGAATTAACATAATGACACCGACCGACATTCTTATGTTCGTATATCAAGATATGTAGGTGGTAAGATTATTTGTTGAAATTTATTAACAATATAGAAAAGATATAAAAAAAAAAAAAGTTGTAAAAGTGTAATAAACTATGATTAACACTGAGTTTATGTGGATTACAAAATATCATCTCCAACTTATTTTCAATTTTTCTCCAATATCTTTCCATTTTTTTTTTTTAAATATGTATTTCGATATTCAGGATTTTTTTTGGCATAAAAATAATTCATTTCCTTCAATAAATTAATTAATTGCTCCTCGAAAGACACTTTTTGGTCATTACTCTGAACTGTCAAAATCAAATTACGACGACAACGACGACAAAAGTTGAATTATTCTCAACTCTGGTTACGGCGGC
Source organism: Dioctria rufipes (assembly GCA_963924295.1). NCBI lineage: Eukaryota > Metazoa > Arthropoda > Insecta > Diptera > Asilidae > Dioctria > Dioctria rufipes. Next base: position 26,289,517 of record OZ002744.1, on the reverse strand, counting down.
AAAATCGGTCGGCGCCATTATGTACAGCAACATGGTATTGCCATTAGGTCAACATTTAATTTGTCGTCGTAAATGTCGGTCGGCATCATTGTGTTTCGGCCTTATTACGACAGCATCGAAAAGTCGGGATTAATGCGAATACCAGCGCCCGGAGGCTAGACACTGCGTTCACCTTTTTCACTTTCCCATTCTCAGTATTATTCAATTGTAAAAAAAAAAACTCGGAATACTTTATTTGTACTTTTGGTTCTGTTCGCATAAATGCAACTATTACTGAAGATACTTAGTTTTGAATATCACAGAAGTCGTAGTTTTATATTACAGTAAAATTAGATCCAGTTATCTAATATCGTTTTCGTTAGGATCAGGGTCGGCGCGCGTATCCTAACAAGAGAAATATCTTGAACAGCTGTTCAATACATCCTTATTCGCTAGTGTGTAAAAAACAACAATGAACTACTACACCCTTATTCACCAGTTTGAAAAACCACGTCCTTGCCCAGTGAACACAAAACGAGAGATCTTACCGCCAACGAAAATTCGGTAAAAAAACGTGAACTGGGCAAATCGAATTAGTTGGAGAATTCTTAGGCGTAAGTATGGAAACTAATATTCTAACGTTTTTTCATCGTTTTCCTCTGTTTTTCTTATCGCGAAGAAAGGCACTTTATTTAAAAAAAAAAAAATCCAATATAAAGTTAACAATTTCTTATCGTTTTCTTGCCATTTATTCCTAAATTAAAATTTAATATAAAATTAACGTTTTCTTATCTTTTTCTTAACGTTTCTTTAAAATGTATTACGTTGCAATTTTGAGTTATGTCATCTCATATTTCCTCGGCATTTTTTTGGTAAGTCAATCATGTCCAGGCAAAGTATTAATAAAAGAATTGGGAAAGAATTGGAAGAACTATTTCAAAGTAAAAGAAAAAAGAGTGACGTTGACTTTAGTGATAAGTGCCGTGAAGAAATACAAGAAAAAGTTGATTTGAACTGTAATGAGAGTAAATTTGGTGCTGATTATGAAGAAAGTGTAGAACCAAAAATAATTTCGTTTGAGGATAAATTAGCAAAATGGTTTAGCGATTATAATATTTCAACTAGAGCTGCAAATTGTTTGGTGAAATTATTAAAAGAAATTCATCCTCTGTTACGTACGGATATTAGGTCGTTAAGGCTAACTCCACGAAAAAGTGAAGTGAAGATACTTGGAAAAGGAAAATACTTTCACTACGGGATTGCTAACTGTTTAACTGATTTCTGCTATAAAAGTAATATTCCAGAGAATACAACGTCTTTTGAGTTGCAGTTTGGCATTGACGGTCTTCCCTTAGCAAAGAATGGGAAGAGTGAGCTTTGGCCCATTTTAGTAAACATTTTAGGATTTTCTGATGTTATGATAGTTGGTTGCTTCCACGGGAAATCAAAGCCAGCAAACAATTTCGATTTTCTAACTGATTTTGTGGAAGACATGAAAGAAGTTTTATGTAAACCATTTGTGTTCGATGGAAAAGGATACGCACTAAATATCCATTCATTTATTTGCGATGCACCAGCTCGGGCCTTTATTTTGAATATAAAATGTCATAATGGATTTTACGGCTGCACTAAATGTGTGCAAAAGGGTGAATATTTCCAAAAGCGTTTAATTTTTCCAGAATACGAGGCAAGAGCTAGAACCGATAGTGACTTCGCTAGCATCGCACAACCAGAACACCATAAATCGACTGTTATTCACCCGTTTGCAACCATGGGAATTGGATGTGTCTCGCAGTTTCCCCTAGATTATATGCATCTGGTTTGCCTTGGAGCTATGAGACAACTTCTTTATTTGTGGGTAAAACCTAAAAGAAATCTTTTTGAAGGACATGGCAACTCACATAGGGGATTGAGTAAAATTCAAAGAGGAGAAATAACAACTCGAATTAATGCAATAAATAGAGAAACTATTTCAGAATTCCACAGAAAACCGAGAGATTTTCATGATTTGGAATCTTGGAAAGCGACAGAATTCAGACTGTTTTTACTATATACGGGAATTGTAATTATGAAATACATTCTGGATGAAGAAAAGTATAAACATTTTTTGAAGCTATTTTGTGCTATGCGTATACTTCTGGATAAATATGATTGTACAAAAAATCTTTCATGCGCTTCGTCTCTATTAAAAAACTTCGTTCAGTGTTTTCCGTATTTATATGGAAAAGGAAATTTAACTTATAATATCCATAATCTGCTTCACTTACCTTCAGACGTTTTAAAATATGGTTCGTTAGAGAATACAAGCGCATTTAAATTCGAGAATCAACTTAAGACTATTAAGGAAATTATATATGCTGGTCGACTACCGTTAGAACAAGTATTTAACCGAACTATAGAGAGAAGTATTTTGCAATCTGTGAAAAAAATGGAAAGCAATAATTTTACAATAAAAACGATTTATAAAAATAAACAAGTTAGTAAAATAATTCCTAATGGATATATATTTTCCACTCTACCTCCAGACAACATTCTATCAAGGGAAAGCACCTTTTTCCAGATACTATTCATTGTAAAAAGTACTGATATTATCTTCTTATGTAAAAAATTTGAGCATCCAATACCCGCTAAACTCTACGAATCTTGGAATATACTGCTCACCTAAAGTTCATTTATCTAGTAGATTATTTCAAATAAGGATATCAGAGGTTACAAAGAAATACTCCAATTTTTCGTATAAAGACGACGCGATAGTATTAATTCCAACGATCGAGTATTCAAAAAAAAAAGGAGCATATAAGATGAGCCAAGGGTACGAAAAGTTTGCACATCTGAAACCAGGTTAGTTTGAATTTATTGTCAATTTTGTTTATTTGGTTAGTAATGCAATTTTTTAGGTGACCGAATCCCTCATACGTCAACGCAAATTCTTAATGATAGTTTGTCAGCACATACGCCGATACCACAACATCTTAGAGATGGTAATTGCGTATATGAACCAAATGAAGAAAATGAAACTGAGGATATTTTCTCAGGACAAGAAGTGTCCAATGAGAGTGATCAACTACATACTACATCTTCTGTAGAAGTTATTTCACTGGTGCAAGGAAGTAATAATAATAATACAGGTATGTAATTTTCTCTTTTGGTCGGATTCTTTTAGCTAATTTTTTTTTTTTTTTTGGTTTCAGAATCAAATGTTTTCTTAGTTGCAGCCGCCGAAAGTTCACCCTCTGTTATGGTTGACAGCAATGTTTTAAAAGGTATTTTTGCTTGTCATAAAAAGTAGTGGCCGAAATATCTTTTAAAAATAAACTTTTTTTAGACATCTTAACTTCAGTAAAATCCTTACAAAACTGTATGGAAAATTTAGACAAGAAAGTGTCAGGAACTGCAAGGGAAGTCCTTCTTATTAAGGAACGAATAAAAACTTTCAGTGCAAATCATTTCCAAAACGAGGACTTTTTACTTTTACCATCTTTTCCACTTGATACTTCCTCAGAATTTTTGGAATTAGAAGAAAAAATTAAGACATCGGAAGCAGCAGGAAAACAACTGGTAATAACTTTACATATAAGTAATAATTAGAAGATACTTAAGGTATATATATTTACAGCTGAAGCTCTACATAAAAATAGGGGGCAAAGACTTTTCTTCTTTTTTAAGAAGCTGCTTAAGAACTATCCTTGGGGATACTGCAGCCTCATCTTTTTCCTGAACTGGTCAAGGACACAATATATAAATTAGGTACTTCCATTTGATAAAAGTTTTAAAAGGTGAGCAAATAGCCTGATTAAATAATTGTACTGTTTATTTATTTATTTTATACCGCATATTTCCCAGAGGCCTGCTTTAAGGTATTCGCTGCCTCAGACACCGATATGGACCATACTGTTAAGCTATACTTTAATCGGGCGAAAGATAGAATTAAGAAAGCCAAGAATAAAAATAATTCTGTGTCTATCCTTGAATCATCGTGCTAATAATAGTACTTAATCAATGTCAAGTTTTTGTAATTCTTAAAAAAAAAAATGAAGTTCCTGATTTTTATTAATTTAAAAAAGAAAATAAGGTTTTGTTATGGTTTCATATATAAATACATATAACAAATACATTTATATTGTCAACATTTATCTTTCCATACTTTTTATCTTTTCCGAATTTTGTAAAATTGGCTACTATAAATTATCGACGTCGACATTTACCGTTTTCCTAACAAACATTGAGATAGTGGGCAAGAAGAAAGAACCAACTTATTTTTTCATAATATAAATTTTTTATTACAATTAATGAATGTGTTTTCGGTAACTAAGCTACCATAATCAGTGGAATATCTTACAAACTAAGTTTGTAAGATATTCTTCTGATGATCACACACGTTCATTAATTATAATAAAACATTTATATTATGAAACAATATGTTGGTTCTTTCTTCTTCCCCACTATCAATGTTTATGAAACTATTTGTTAGGAAAACGATAAATGTCGACGTCAAGAAAAGGGAGGGAATACATTAAGAATCTCGATAAGAAAACATTAAGAAAACGTTGCATCGAGGTCTAAGAAAAGGGAAGGAATGCGTTAACCCTTTCGACCCAGATGGTACATATATGTACCAGAAAAAGTTTAAACATCCCTGAAATTCAGAAATCTTAAATTATTTGGTATTATATTGTACCACTTCGTTTCTAAAGGATTTCTTAGTAAATTATAACGGTATATATTGCGACTTGTTTTTTCTTGTCTGATCAGTATGATTTCTTTGTCGGGTAGTTAAGACCGAAAGTGCAATTTTTAATAGTTTTTATTAAATTTCAAGTAAATTTGAAAAGTAAATAATAATAAAACAGTGTAAAATTAAGAAAATTATACTTAGTAATTATTATCAGCCCAGAAGGTAAGAATATCTATATAAATATTACGTTTTTTTAGTAATTTTAGCTAGTGGTACGTATATGTACCAGCAGTCTCTTTTGGTGGTACATATATATACCGGCAGGTATCTGTAACTACATTTTTTAACCGTATTTTGCACATAATAAATTTCAGTTTCTTCAAATTTATGTAGATATGGCCAAATCTATGAAGCCGGAAGAAATGTGGAAGGCGCTACAAGAGTCCGATAGTGAAAAGCATGACTTTTCGTCAGAAAATGACACAGAAAATGATGATGAAAATAATGACTTTTCGTCAGGAAGTGACGAAAAGTACGTACCAAGCGAAGTGGGAAGTGAAAATGAAGATGGCGATGATGAAGCGAAAGTAACGGGTAGTGAGACAGAAAATGATGATGAAGCTGAATTATTAGATGAAAATGTTGATGAAAATAATGAAAATGAAAATATAATTAACCGGCAAATAATAAAAGAGAACGCATTAATTTGGAATCCACCCAACCAAAATTTTGTACCAAAACGAATTCCAAGTGCTACTCGGAAATGTAAATTAGGATTACATATACCACACACATCAACTGCTCTGGAAATTTTTCATAAGCTGGTACCGAAATCAGCTTTTATGTATATTGCGCAATGCACAAATGAACGTATTCAGATTTATGAAAGTGCCCAGCCAAAAACCAAAAAAGTAAAAATTACTCCAACAAACGCTGGTGAAATAAAAGTAATTGTTGGATGTATGATAATTATGAGTTACAGCCGAGTACCATCTATAAGAGATTATTGGTCAAGCCATAAATCATTAGGTAATCTATCAATTCAGGAATCAATTGCTCGTGATCGTTTTGCTTTTATTACATCAAAAATGTATTTCGCTAAGCCGGAAAAACCTTCGAATTGTAGTAAGACTTACTACTTAGAAGATTTGGTGACATGTTTGAAAGCAAATTTTCAAAAGTGTAGACAAGATAGTTCCTACCAAAGCATTGATGAATCAATGACTAAATTCAAAGGTCGTAGTACTTTGAAACAATACATGCCTCTCAAACCAGTCAAGCGTGGTATAAAAATGTGGCTTCGATGTGATGCCTCAACCGGGTACACGTACGATTTCAACATCTACTCCGGAAAAGAGCTTGAATTAACTGTAGGAACGCTTGGAGAACGAGTCGTTAATAAGTTAGCTAGTTCAATCATAGAACCAGATGTCACATTATGTTTTGACCGTTTTTTCACATCTGTACATTTATTAGACACAATCTCGTATTCAGCTGTAGGAACCGTCATGTGCAACAGAAAAAATTTGCCTGTTTTTGATAAGAAGAAAATGCTACGAGGCGAAGCAGTATTCATGAGCTCGTTATCTGGTCTTTTGTGCGTAAAATGGCAGGACACCAAAGAAGTTTTGGTACTAAGTAATTGCCACAAACCAGAAATGACACTAGTTACAAAAACATTAAAAACAGGTGAAAAAATTGAGGTTGAATGTCCGGAACAGATTAAATTTTATCGCGAAATCATGGGAGGTGTAGATCTGGCAGACCAGATGAGTGGACTGTATGAATATGACAGAAAATCAGATAAATGGTGGAAGAAGGTTTTTTCTCGTTTGATAATGATGTCAGCAGTAAATGCATGGATTATTCATTCTGAGCTCAATCGTAAAAAGATACCATTCAAAAATTTTTTAGTAACTTTGGCAGAGGCATTGATCGAAGAAGGATTGAAGACTACGGCTGTTCGCAGGTCAATGAAACCCGGACGCAGACCCCAAAAAATTCAAGCGACAAATCATCTTCCAATTGAAGGAAACACTAGACGGCGATGTACTAATTGTTCCAGGTTCAAAAAACAAACACGTACGAAGACCATCTGCAGGGAGTGCAATATTCCATTATGTAAAATGTGTTTCGCAGAATATCATTCCTAAAATTTATTTTATTTTTTATTTGTATTTAATATTATGAATAAAGTTTTCGTTAATTTTTTATGTTAAATAAATCAGTTATAGTTTTTTGAGGACTGTTGGTACACCCTTTTACCACTTAACATGCCGAATGGTACAATGTTGTACCACCACCCCCCGATAACACCCCTTTTGATTACAACGGTTTTTTATCACAGAAAGTTTCTATGAGATACAGGTAACACATTCCACATGTAGGATATAACTTAACTTTATTAATCGAAAGCCGGTTCGAAAGGGTTAAGAATAACTTCCAGAAAAGGCAAAGATTTCCATCAGAAAAGTATAACAAATTGTTAACTCATGTCGATAAGAAAATATTAAGAAAACGTTACATCGAGTAGAGAATTACAAAAGAGGGAAATCTTTACGAATCTTGACAACCATTATGAACCACAGATGTATCGTTTACGGCAAAAAAAAAGATAACGCTTTCTGAGAAGTTTAACGCGTTTTTAACGTGGAACTTTCGTTTTCTTAACGTTTTCGGCAAGTTGTGTTCACTGGGTGGTTATTGAAAAATTTAAACGTTTCTCTTCCATAAAAGTCAATAAGTATATTTTCATTTGTCACTCACATGCTCAGTTTCCTTAAAGCAACATGCAATTTTTTCTCACAAAATTTCCACTCAATTTATATTTAATTTTTTCAAATGATGTCCTACTCTAGTGGGTAATCTCTTTCTATTGAACAATTGTTTAAGAGATTTATCTTGTTAGTATACGCTCGCCGATCAGGGTACGCTCTGGAGACAACACCGGTTTAATTGAACGAATTTAGAGCGCATCGGAAAATATTTACTTGTGGTTGTACAAAAACTTAAAAAAGTCCTTGTTTAGTGACAGCTTTCTGCTGTGTACATGAATCCATATTGAACCCAAGCAAATTTTCGATGTGCAATTTCCTCCCTTGCGTTGGCCACCAAAGCCAACCAATTTGTTAATATTTTTAATATTCAGTTCGATATAATATGGGGCTACCAAAATCGTTTGAGTGCTTAGGGCTTCTAAGGACTTTAATCTGGTCCTGAACACAGCGGTAAATTTAACAATAATAACAAAAATGTTCATTCACAATATTGATCGTCATGATACCATTCACAAAAGAAGAGACAGTCTAGAGAAACCTATTTTTATTATAAATATAAATATATAAAAAATGGATTCCATTAAGCTCACCAGTCCAGGCCAGGTATAATAAATCTCGCTAACAATAAGAACACCTGTAACAGAGACCTTCCGGGCAATAGAGAAGAGAACACTTATCACTGCCACCTTCCTTCCACACAGACAACTTTATCTTTTGTGGAATCATTCAACCCGAGAGCATAGGCAAGAAAGAAAGGAGTGAAATTATGTCAACTGAGAGTCCTTTCAATTAGTTCCTTTCACTTCGTTAGGCATCCTACAGGTGTGGAACGAACCATTAAGTCTTTTGCTGCTAACCAGCGAAGAGATTTCGTTCGTTCTTTATTTCTTTTCCTCGTTTTCGTTAATCATGTTCTTCTAGAATTGTCAGTTGGACCACCATTGAATGATGCAGTTTTTTTTTTTTTTTTTTTTTAACAATAGTTAGAAGGATGAATCAATTTGGATGAGTGCAAGAAAGGATATGCCTCAAATGAATGCAAAGAGATTCGCATCAAAGGAAGCGAATATCCGTTTTTATTAAAAACTTTTCCTGCACAATCTTTACTCTGTCGACAGCAATATCTTTGTGTGTGTGTGTTGTGTATAGAAAGGAAAACTTTCATCTGATGGAACTTTTTAGTTGATGTTAATGATCCTGTTCCAGTTTTACAGATTTAATTGGCCTTGTGCGAGTGTATTTGCTAGTTACGGTAAAGTCAACGATAGTTTTCATACAAATGGAATAACAAGGGAAGACCTACAAAAAAACAAAAACATAAAAAAAAGGAAAAAAAAATATTTCAAGTTTTGGAGAATTGCACTTGTTTTGAAGTGAGTTTGTGCGCTATTTAATGAGATTGTCCATGTCAGAGAGTTCTTAGTGTTTTCCTTTGATAGTTGGAAATAGGACTTCCAAATAATTCAATTATACTTAACCAGAAAAAAAAATTTTTTTTTTTTTTTTCACTGAGGAAATTCTATGGGTTTCAATGTTATTGAAAAAGTCCTGTGCTTGAAAGATTTCGACATTTTTATCTATATTTGAGAAATGAATAGCAACATACTCTCCAAAGTAAACTCGGATATAATTAAATTCACGAATGTTGTCACGTTACTCGGACTGAAGATCGAGAGGGAAGATGTTGATAATGTTTCTTCTTCTCTGGGATTCATTCTCATACCACTGGTTACCTCTTATTTATGTATTTAGAACAACAATAATAATGGCAAAAAGTATACATAACAATAATAATGAAAATGTAAAGTAAAATTAACTAAGCTGATCGCTTATTTGACTTTTTGAAAGATGAAACTCAATTCAATCAAACTAGATGTTCAAGGAACGCGGCATTGATGAAATTAAGAGCTCAAGGGAATTTATCAGTCCTTGTTTACACTGAAGTGTAAAAACAACTCTAAAAGTTTTTCGTCTATGCTCAAGAGAATCCAATGGAAAGAGTTTAAGTCTATCAACATATGGAGGTGGAATAATAGGGTTGTCTCAATGAAGTCCACGCAGGGTAAATCGAACGAATCTCCACTACATAACCTAGATGCAATTTATGTATATAGCATAGAACGGAGACCAAACCGGACTGGCATACTTCAAAATAGCTCTAACAAATATGCAGTAAAGGACTTTTGTTATGAATGAATCATTCAACTCCTTTCACCATTTCTTTATAAACTCCAGAGTAGCATTAACACTGGCAACGATTGTGTTAATATTATCCTCGAAGGAAAGACGAGTATTAAGGAAAACACCCAAATCTTTGGTTTTGTCAAGTCTAGTTAATAAGCATCCATCTAAAGTATAACTGATGACCAATGGCCTCCTTTTTCGAGAAAATGACATAGCAGTATATTTGTTGAGAGGAAGACAGTTAATAGCACACCATTTATGAAAGGTGTCTAAGTCCAAGTTTAGAATTCCACACCCGTTTTCATTAGAAACAATGCAGAAGATTTTATCATCGTCAGCATTCCGAAGTATTCTTGAATTAGCCAAAATCAGAATTACATCATTAATGGAAATTATAAAAATAATTGGTCCAAGATGGCTACCTTTAGGAACGCCAGAAATATTATGTATTTTATCAGCAATAGCTGCGCTGAATATAACTCGCTGCGTACAATCAGATAAATAAGACAGTAGGAAAACCAAGAGCAGTTAAGTTATGAATTAAAATTTTGTGATTGTTTCGATCAGAAGTTTTACTAACAAATTAGTCATAGCAGATTTACGTTTCATAAAGCCTTTCTGAAGAGACTGTAGAAAAGGCTTACAGTGGAAGTACAATACATCACAAACCAGGGCTTAAAATATATTACCAATACAACTTAAATTAGCGACATGTCTGTAGTTAGAAATGTCGCACTTATTGCCCTTCTTGTGCAAAAGAATAATCAAGGAAAGCTTCCAGCCTTCCGGAAAAAAACCACAGGTTAAAAAGAAATTGAATAAATAAGAAACATAAAACAGAAACCATAGACGTAGCACAATGTTTTATGAGTGTGGAAGGAGCGCAATTCGGACCGCTAGAAAAACTATCAGCTATGCTTAAAATATACTTGAACAACAGGTTTTAGGTTGAAGAGAAGTCAACGGAAGCTTCATCAGATGGATAAAATCATTATAACCAATATCACGGAAGGCAGTTTTAAAGAAGTCACCAAAAAGATTGGCAGTATCCAAATAGATCAACACTGTCTATGTTTCCGAGTCATAAACCTCCAAAGTTGATTAGGTTCAGCACACAAGGCCGACCTCATTCTATGTACATAATCGTTATACGAGTCAGTCAATCGAACTAACAAGTGGTACACAGTGAGTAAAACAGAGAAATAGTATGTCATAAAACGAGTTTACAGCTTTATCCCTGTCACATTCCCCAGAGCACTGGTCCAGGCGCAAGCGGATAGTCATTTATTCATTTTATTTTTTTTAAGTTATAACCATACTCGTAGTTTACTAGAAGAATTAGATGATGCAAAACTATATGTAGTTCCGGATGATGACTTGTTTCAGGAACCATAGGACTTGAACAACACTAACGAGAGTCCAATTGGGATCGGACGAAAATACCAGCTCAAGAGATTTTCCAGAGTCACTAGTTACACCGCTAGACTGCATTAGGCCTGCAGAAATAATGTTGTCAATAGCAGATATGGCATGCTGAGGAGCACATCAAGGCAACAAGCCGTCATCGTTCACAGAGTGTTCCCAGTTAACACTAAGAAAGCTAAAGTCACCAAAAAGCAATAATTCGTCGGCACGCAGCAAAGCTTCAGTAAACCTATCAACACATGAAGCCAGCTAGTTAAATATCTGAGCTGATGAGCATGGAGAGATGTAAACTGTGGCAATATATACGTTTTAGTGTGAAAGCCTAAGAACCAAATCGCCGGACTCAACAAAGTCAATTAACATGCGAACAGAGCAAAGCAGTTCACCTCCAATAGATGCATCCAAACACAAACGATGACGATCACGAGACCAAAAGGTTTAGCATCTGCAATCTTTCCACACAGCTACGTCTCGGTCAAGCAGACCACGTCGAAATCGGAATTCCACTGTATAGAGTTTTGCTATGAAAATTCATAGCGAAATAAGTCGATATGAAATTGACTCAGTTTGCTGCTAAGTCTGCAGCTCGAGAATTAAGTTGAAAAAACTCTTTATGCAAACGAAAAATCTGTAAAAAAGAAATTTCATTCCAAAAAGAGGGCGTTTCATATAATCAGGAACCGTATAATCATCAGTACGGCTTGGTTCCTGCCTGCCGTATACGCCAAAGAAAACAGCCAAGCTGACCTCATATATAGACTTCAAATAAATTTTAAGTGTGAATTATATGAGGCGAAATACTTGGCTGTTTGCTTTGGCGTATACGGCAGGCAGGAACAAAGCCGTACTGACGATTATACGGTTCCTGCTTATATGAAACGCCCTCTTTTTGGAATGAAATTTCTTTTTTAAAGATTTTTCATTTGCATAAAGAGTTTTTTCAACTTTATTCAACTGTATGCCTAGTTGAGCGATATAAATGGTTTCTTGTTCATTATTTTCAAACTTCGAAATTATATTCCAAAATATTCCAAAAGTTAGAACTGTACATAGATAAGAAAATACTCGAAAGTACAAATAATAATAAAACAAAAAAAAATAATAAATAAAATTGAGAGAAAGGTAATAAAAATGAAATATATAAAATGAAATAATAATATAAAAAATAAAAATAAACAATAATTATTGCTCTCGAAAAGATCATAAAAGTGTGAGTGGATAATTTGGAAATCGCTGATGAATTGCAAATTTTTCGACAATTGTCAGCATTTCCAGCTCATAGCCTCTGATTGTGTTTTTCAGTCTCGTCTCCGTGTAATAACGACAAAAATTTCCAGTTTTTATCTTTCTTTTTCTAAATGAACAATCTGGGTAAACCAACTGAACTCGCATCCGTATATTTTCGACGTTTAAGTTTGATATCATATAACGTCGTGCGAATTTAGTAAAGTCTATCTAACGTTGTAAAAGGATATTATAATTCATCGTGGTCATCGCTTCTGTCTACTTCCGAGGAGGTATATCTGATGCTTTTAGCCGATGATGTCGGAGTACTCATCGAATACTACCAAAGAAGAAATAAGCATTATGTTAGGGGGCAGCTCGCATGTTAACTAAAGAGGTAAGTCTCTTCTAGATTTGCTAACTAACATCAACATATAGTTATAATAAATCAGGGAGACCAACCAATCAATCAATCAATCAAAAACCTACTTTCATTCGTACCCTCGCTAGTCTGTTTATATCCTCAAGAATTAATAACTGGCATATGTCTGATGAGACGCGAAATAATACAAATATTAGTGTATATAGGATCTCTAGGGAAACTGACTGGGCTCTCTAGTGAAAGCTTCTAAAAACTCGAAAGGACGAAGTTACTGGACCTATCAAAACGACCCATTACTTGTAAACTCACTTCGTAATACTGAAGGATATAATTATGCGTGCCTACAAGAAAGCTGTTCCATTAAACAAAGGAGATCATCCACAGATTTATCCTGGTAGAATGATTTTCTCAAAAGTCGAAAAATAGGAGTAAAATGACTCTTTAATAAGTTTGGCCTTATTAAAGAGTTTTTTACTCCTATCCAACAGAAAGGACGAATAATCAGAAGCCTTAGTCTTATATAGCAAGGAAGTAAGAAAACCAAAAGATTTTCCAACAGCAGCAAAGTTTCCAATAAAATTTAATAAAGGACCACTCAAATGGGATATGACTTCTAAAGAAGTAAGATGGATCCTACATTAATAACTCTAAAGAAACAGTGGAGCTACTTATGCAGACATATTGTTCAGAATCACGGGTAGAGCAAGAAACACCCGAGATACATGATTCCCTCAACATGGACCTGTAAGACAAAATCGAAGTATCTCAGAGCGCGTCTTTACAGCTGAAAAATTAACATTTTCCATAAGCAGTTTCAAACCTTATATGGCCCGAGAAGGAGATGGCATCTATCAAGTTCATCTAGAGGAAGAATTAGAATAACTTACTACCAACTCTTATCTTGTTATTTAGACCTGCTATGAGCTGCATATTATTACTCAAAGATTGAGAGACGATAAAGTTATTTTCATTCCAAAGAGTGATAGGCGTAACACCGTAAAACCAAAATCATAACACCCCATCACCAAAACTATTCAAAAAGGTACTAGATGAGAACAATAGAAATAGAAACCTTAGCGAAAAGCCATTTCACAGTCATCAGTATGCTTACAAATCAGCAAAATCAACTACTCATGACTAATATAATTGTCATCAAGATTGAAAAGGCATTTAGGCTAAGATACCCGCATTGAAGGTGCTTTCGACAATTTAATGTTCGTATCATTATGGAAAGGATGCAAACTATCGACAGTCACATTTGTATGAATAAGCGCCATTGCTTAAAAATCGGAAGATTATGGTTTCCATAGGGACATAAATATATCACAATTAGTCCACAGAGGGGCTGTCAATAGGGTGGAGTTGTGGGGTTTTATCGGCTCTTTTCTGGTCCATAGTGAAAAAAGTTTCTAGAAATTCTCTTGATCGCGGGATATGTACCGGGTTACACTGATGATGTAATCATAACAATTAGAGGCACGCATAATGGTACCATTTCAAACCTAATGCAGAGTCCTTAATTTTGTTTCTGGTTAGTCAGAAGTTGAGGTTCTAGCAAAGCCACTATCGTCAGCAATAAATTCTTGAACAGTTTCAAAATGACTTAATAGCCTCCAACTTCACAGACACTGTGCACCGCACATAGCACAGCACAAGACCAATCATTTCCTAGCACATCGCGGAATTAATGGCCACAGTGCAGCACTGCACATTGCCTAAAACAACCTCGAATATTTGAGTTCTGAAGTAAGTTAAGATATTGCGTGAGCGCAGTTTTCGTTAACGAGTATAGACAGAACTCAATACTCAAGTTGCAGTTCCTTTGAAGAGGACGACATTTTGTGTGAAGCTAGTAAGTGGAATTCTTTAAAGTAACTGTAAGAGAAGTAAGCCTGGAAGGCAGTGGTGTGTCTACCAAGTGAGTACTCCATTCCAATGTCAGGTTCAGGAAAGTAGACACCTGCCCCAGCTCCCTCATTAGTAAGAGAGTCGTCGGTGAAAATGTTTAGGGCGAATCTGGGAAGGCTCGATAAGGCACTTCCTTCAGTCCACGATTCCCTTACAGGAAAGTTCACAGATAAGCGACGCCCAAAACGAAGCTCAGGTACAATCGCATCAAGTAGCACACTGGCCAGAGGGTTTTCCAAGTCTAGCCCATACGTCAGAGAGTAATGAGAAGAGCCAGTCCAACAGGTCCTCCCATCATCCCCATAAGCGCAATCTGCACACGGCCCTTTTGGCATTTGGCTGAAAGACAAGATCCAGGGGTGGTTACACTTACTAGGCTCCATATCGTGATCATGAAATTCTTCCACGAGAAGTTGCATAACCTTATTTCGAAGTCTTATCTTTTGCCAAGGAGCTAATGATCTAACATGTTAGCAGGCTTTTAAAAAATGTGATGTTGTCATCTATATCCTTCTCCATCCGCATCTTGAGAGTATTTTCCTTTCACATAAGGTGTTGCAGTTTTTTCTTTCCTCATCCAAGAAAGCAGGACAATGAGGATTCATATTTTACTGTTATATATAAATCTGCTGAATCTACTCAATATAAATGTTAACAAGGTACTCCACAGAAGAAAATTTACTAAAATATCGTTAAATCTATTAAATTCACCCCAGTCGGGATAAATGTTACCAACGCACCGCACAAAAGAAATAACAACTCGTTTCCTGTGTGCAGTGCGATGCTAGGTGCGGTGCGCCACTGTGGCCATTTCTATTTGAGATAAGGGATAAGTTATATCATCGCACACTAAGCTCAGGGTGATGCGATGTGCGGTGCTTGGTGCGGTGCGCTGTTGTGGCCATGCCCTAGATTGGGACGCGCCGTTTTGAAGGCACTATAGAAGGCCATCAAAGTATATCGGACCAAATTTCCCAGGCGAATCACTCGTATGATACACAGACGGATCTAAAACGGGATAGTGCAGGAATCTATGGAACGATATGTAAGTTACAGAAAACTCCAATGGCTTCACTACAAAGCTAGTTTAAGACTGTAGAGATGTCCCAGATTTATTATGAGAGGAGCCAGGCAGCCAGGCACATGAAGTTGATGAGACCGCTGACTACTTAGCCAGGAAAGGAACGGAATACCCAAAAACGGTACCCGAACCCATCTACGGCCTTACAAAAAGACAGCAGGAGTAATAATGTCCAAAACAGAAAACGCTCATCAAAGTTAATGGCAGAGCCTTTCTGGGCTAACAAGCAGAGGGTCCTTACTCGTCACCGTCGATTTCGTCCAAATTCACAGTATAAGTAAGG
Organism: Dioctria rufipes; assembly: GCA_963924295.1. Classification (NCBI taxonomy): domain Eukaryota; kingdom Metazoa; phylum Arthropoda; class Insecta; order Diptera; family Asilidae; genus Dioctria; species Dioctria rufipes. The sequence continues at coordinate 26,273,599 of OZ002744.1, read as the reverse complement.
CTTGACTAGAAATAAAAGTGACGCAAGTCGGAGCTCCAGATTACTAAGCGAAATGTAGGGAAGCCTGGGATTTAGAGGTCTTACCCCATGGAAAATGCTCAAATTTACAAATTTTCGTGGGAGTTGTTGCAATTAAAGTGCAATAGAATTTTTGCAAAAGTGTCAAATTAAATCGGGTAAAATGCCAACCACAGAGGAGGTATGCAGATTGCCGATTTTGTAAGTGGTATTTTCGTGCGTTGTCAAAGATCGCCGGTAGATGGCAAAAAGTGATTATGCAAAACTTTTATACATAGATTTAATTTCCTGAAATGCTGTACAGATAATCTCTTAATAAAAGCGGATCCATAAAAAACAAAAAATTGGAACAATCAATAATAAGTTGTAGACAAACATTTCGAAATGAACTTTTCAGATAACGTTTTGGCTGTCAAAAAATAAATTTAAACGGTCAACAATGCATGCGTTTCATCACTTAGTTGGTGTTAGTATTAGTATGTTACCCTAAACATAGACCAAACACCAGATGAAATGTCATGCAATGCGACATAGAACAAAAACTTAAAAAACTAAATTAAATTTAACAAAATATTATATAGACGTTTTTTTAAGACATGCTTAGAGTCGTCAACAACAAAATACTCAGCCAAATTATTAACAGTAATGCACATGCGATTAATAGGTTCATACATGCCAAAGTTAGACCTTGAGGAGTTGACATGCAACAGAGGTAGCCTTCTTAAATTGTGCCTATTATCACGGAAAGAGATTTTGTCAAGTAATAGCGGGGAATCAACATTCGCGTTTAAGAGTTGGTGAACAAAAATTACATCGGCAACCATGCGACGTTTCTCAAGCGAGTGCATATTCAAGAACTGCAAGCGATCCTCATATGGTGGAAGAATCAATGAGTTATTCCAGGGTAGGTCCCTAAGAGCAAAGCGCAGGAAGTTTCGCTGAACAGACTCGATACGGACGATGTGTGTACCGTAAAAAGGAGACCAGACCTGGCTAGCGTATTCAAGAAGTGGTCTCACAAAGCAAGTATATATACGGTTAAAAATATTGGTATTATTTCGATAAATCAAAGTATACATATAAATCCTTACACTTTCTGCATAAAACGAATACAAGTGTTAATTATAAAAGTTATAACAAGCTTGTTTAGAATGAATTTGCTATGGTATAAAAATGAGGAATAGTTTTCCGGTATAAATTTTATGAGAAACATGTATACTTTCAATTAATTCTATTAGTTTATAAATTCTATACGGTACGTATAAAGATTTCGTATAAAGATTTAGTATAAAGTTGATACTTTGAATTATAACAGAAGTTTATAACATATTCATATAAAGTTTATCACTTTTTGTATTTTTTGTATCTTATCTAATTATGGATGGAATCCAGTGGGGGTAGAAGATTGTATTGCTGAAAGGAACGACTTCAATTCAAAACTACAATGTAAGCAATGTTGTATATATGTATTTTAAAAATTTTTTCTCCAAATTATAAATATTTAAAAATAATGTTTTGTTACATTGTATAGTTCATTAGTTTTTCTTGAAAAAGATGAATCATATGAAGTATGATTATCATACGCATACAATGGTAATAACAGTACGCTATCTTCACTTAGATCCTCTGTGATTTGAAATGCATTATGAAATTCACAAAACTGTATTACACTAAATTTTTTACATATAAATATAAATTCATTTTTATACGCTAAAATACATTTTATTTGAAAAAAATTATTTATGTTATGGGTTGAGTTATATTCAGGTAAAATAACGAACAATTCAGGACGATAATGAGTAAAATACTCAATCCAAGAAACAGTATTTATCATTTGAAAAGGATTATTGTCTACTTGTTTTAACAAAAATTTATATTTATTATAAATTTCCAAAGTTAATGTTGTTATCTTGCCTACTTTAGGTACTTGTTCAAAGTTGTATGCTTTCCAAGTTGAGACAAACATCTGCTGATGACCGCAGTAAATACGTGGTGTTGTAAAGTGGGCCAAATTTCCAGAAGTCTCTCACTACAGTCTTTAAACTCCAAGCAAAAATCGAATGAAATCTGAACAATAGATTGAGTAATATTTTTCAATTACAATTCATATATGTCAACATAAAAATGAGTACTTACCAATTCTGGGGCGGTATAAATGTAGGGACAATTCCCATAAACGTTAAAACCAGATTCCTTAACTTGTTTTCTTCTTAATTTTAAAGTTGCTCTTAATTTTTCCTTTGCAAATTCTAATTGTTCTGGAAATGTAGCACTTTGAAGCTCATTCAAGTCCTGTTGAAACTTTTCAATTTGAGAAAAGTTGAAAATCTCAGTACTTGAACTTATGGTTGGTAATACAACACTGTTATCTAATTTTTTCCTTTTGGCTCTATCATTTTTTAGTTTGATTTGCAAATATTCTGTATTGGAACGATTAACCAGCAACTCCTAGAACACAATATCATTTTTCCAACAGTTCTTAACTTCCCTTACAGTTTCATTACGACCGCTTGATTTCAGACACGGAAATAGTGATAGAAAGGCCTGACTAGCTGCCTCTAACTCCCGGCTAGTTGGATTAAATCCCACGTGTTCTTCGACGAAAGCACACAAATAAGAAATTAATTTTCGTCTTTCGGTATCAGTCAACGTACCTGTACGCTCATATTCTACAAAAAGAATATCTCCATATGACTTCTTGCTAATGTAGGCTTTCAGACTCTAAAATGAATAGAACAGCTGTCACTTTAATCTAATAAAAAATCTTAATGTCACGTAAATATCTAGTCCAATTGCAGCATTACATCTTTTCAACGTTGACTCTGTCAATATATTTCTGTCAGTAGATTTCTCACTTATATTCTGGGCTTGGTTCTCTACAAAAAACACAAACACACATGAATACGCGATTCAAAAGATACAGTATATTCAAACTCACCATCAAGATTAAGCCAATCTTTGGTCTTCAATTTTAAAATAAAGCAAGGATGCATGTGAAATTGATAGACATAGTCAATAAAAAATGCTGGTTCTATTACTGCGTCGTTATTGTTTAAAAAGCCAACGAATTCTTCTTGCAAAATTTCAAAGCTAGCTAAGGCTAAGTAAAGTTTTTATAAGTAAGTAAATTATATATTTATTTTTGTATACGCTGAACAGAAAAGCAGGCTACTGAAAATGTACCTCCAAAGAGTTATAATTCTATACTAGAGCAAAATAATTACATTATTCGTAATCTTTCCAATTTTTAACATGTAATAATGCTTTAGTATTCAAACGAAAAACGCATTTGATCTTGAGTATTATCTAAATACTCAATTAAAACGGAGAAATAAATCTTTAAAGATAACGCAGTGCCAGTTATTACACGAGATATAAATTAAAAACTACAAATAAGTTTTTTTGTCATATAAACTCACCTGAAAACACAAAATCCTTATATCACTTATAAATTTTTGCACCTTCACTATTTTACGCACTTTTTCTAATTCACATGTGATAAATATACCGGCGTACATCTTAAAACCTGCCATGCTCTCTACTCAAATTTTATACTGCGAATGAAATAAATGCATGTTTATGCAAGAGTAATGTGTAAAAATGGTACTTTTCAATTTTTATAGCAACCTCGTCGAGAATTAATAACAAAATATTATACATACGAATAGTTATCTTAACATGGTATGAAATACATATATCCATTCTAGTATAAATTTCGACTAGCTCCAAGCAAATGATCCGTTAAACAGTTTTCCAAGAAATGTGACTTATCTGAACGTGGGATAAAATTTATACGTAGGTAAGATAGGAAACATGTGTGCAAGTTCGAGTTATAGAATTTTGGAATAAAAATTATACATCAATGTAATAACTTAATTCTATAAAATTTACAATATTCATTTGATAAATTCAATTATGAATTCCATAAATCTTCAAATGAAATTTATCATATTACTTATAAAAAGAAACTGGTATATATATTTCATATATATTTTATCCTTATTTAGCATAAAAAATTTATATAAGTATATTTCATTTTATCAAATTTTATATTAACTTTAATATACATAAAAGCTATAACATAAAAAGAATAGATAAAATTTATAATTTACACCAATATTTTTTACTGTGTATAAACGTAATGTTATAGAGGGATTCGAGAACTCTCGAAACCAACGTTTTATAAAGCCCAGCATAGAACTACTCTTAGATACAATGTGGTTTATGTGGGAGTTAAAATTCAATCTATGGTCACATTTGACACCCAAGTCACAGACAGAACTAACACGGCGAATCGAGGAAGCCGAGAACCCATAGATATAAGAGATAGGATTCAAATTCCTATGGAAAGTCATCACCTCACATTTGTCGATATTGAGTACCAAATTATTGCTTTTGCACCAATCATAAAATTTGTGGAGGTCATCCTGTATCATTAAAAGATTTAATCTGAGCGAAAAGTTTAATGTCATCAGCATAAATTAAGACTTTGCAGTGCTTCACTACAGAGACAATGTCATCAATAGATAGAATAAATAGCAACGGTCCCAAATGACTCCCTTGAGGTACGCCAGACCAAGCTTTCAAGACTCTAGAGATGGAATGGCGGAAATAAATTTGGTATGTTCTGTTATCTAGATATGACTCCGTCCATTTTAGGAACATTGTGGAGAACCATACTTTCCATTTTAAACAATATCACGGAGTGAGATAGCTTGTCGAAAGCTTTACTAAAGTCTGTATAAATACAATCTGTCTGATTGTCTTTTACAAACCCGTGAATGGTATCAGAGATAAATTCCAATAAATTAGTGGTTGTAGACCGTCCCGAAACAAACCCATGTTGGTTTGAAGAGATCAAATTCTTGCAGATTATTGATAACGGAGAGTAGATGATAGATTCGAATAACTTGGGCATGCAAGAAAATTTTGCAATAGGTCTATAGTTAGAGATTTCTTTTTTGTTAAAACTAGGACCAGCATCAAATAGAGATGATCTGAATTAGTTTATACTACATCACAAAAATCATTTTGTTTATTGACAAGAAGTGAGTAAAATTGAAATAAATTTTGTGGTACTTGATATGAATATTGTTGCAGTTAAGTTTAAAAATGTTCCAAGTGGATTTAAAATTATTTCCGTTGATGTGAATATAGTTGCATGAGTTAAATAATGTTTGTTCTGAAACTGTTACGTTTGTGCGAAAAAACGTATATTCAAATTCTAACGACGCAGAGCTGACGCAATAATACTAAAGCTAAAAATTCGTATTACTTCACACATTAGTTTAGCTTAAACAACTTGTGTCTAACTTAGACTATCAATAAAAATAATTTCGATTAACTTTTTACTTCTTTAAGGACACAACTTAACTACTAATAAATCAATAAAACGGACTGACATGAAGGACGAACGCATAATTAAGGTATTCTAAAAATAATTTCCTCAGAGACATCTTCAAGGGCATAATGCATAGCATTCGATGCATACCTTAAGAAAATCAAGCCCCTTGTCATTATTATTATTATTATTATGTCAAAAAGCTCATATTTAACTAGGCAAACTTTACCTTAATTGGAAATGACTTGATGTTTGCTGCTGAACTTTGATATTTTTGTCTCTAGAGGTGAAACGCTTGTCCATTTCCTTTAGTTATTGAGCGTATTCTGAAGTTACTCTTGATATAATCAGTCTATGGCAGACGTGATGGCATCAACATTATTCTCTCAGTGTTGGCTTATTTCTCTTCTGTGTAAGTTTCATCTTGCACCCGACACAGTGCCAACGTTATAAGAAAATTGTTTCTTGAAAGCTCAACGTGATCTGAATAATTGTATTCATTATGAATTCGAGCGATGTACTTTTTGTATACATAGTTTACTATACTTGTTTGTTTGTTTGTTTGTTTGTTTTGTATAGTTGGTGTTGTGGTGATTTGGATTTACTTTTGGAGATTTCTTTAGCAAGAGAAATTTGTCAGTTAAAGTGGGATACTGAATTCTTAAGAGGTTGTTGGAAGTGCTAAGAAATTCTTAAGCATAGAAAATGTAGTTTAGAGACAAATTTCTGAGTAAAATGAGTTTTGATTTCATTCCGTTCCAATTTTATATTCAATTCAATTGAAATCATTAATTATTCAAATCTAAGCTCTGAATTTATAATATTGTATATTTTCAACTAATGATAAGGAGTGGTCCAGAAAAAATTCACCCATTTATTTTTGTTTGCAGTAAAAACACTAATGGCAATTTTTTTATAAAATTTCTATATTTTGTTTCTTACAACTTAAACTTTAAAATACAAAAGTTATTTCTAATACATTATTTATTTTGGAAGAATGTTTTAACTTTGTTATTCAAGCCGCGCATTAGATTAGAACAGTTATATTAGTAACATTTCTATATGCTCTTTTCCATTTATTTCTGAAATCAACATCATTTTTGGCAAATTTCTTTGTTGTTCTAAGCTCATTTTTCATTAATGCCCAGTATCTCTCTACTGGACGAAGTTGGGGGCAGTTTGCTGGATTGGCTTCCCTTGGCACGATATTGACCTCATTGGTTCTGTACCATTCCATCATTGCTTTCGCGTAATGACTGGTGGCCAAATCTGGCCAGAAAATAACAAACCCTTGATGCTGTTGAATAAAAGGTAGAAGTCTTTTTTGAAGGCACTCTTAGATGTACACATCTGAGTTTATTGTTCCTTTAATGATAAATTGACTGCTTCGTAAACCGCAAGAACAGATCGCCTGAAAAATCATGTACTTCTTGGGAAATTTTGTCATTCCTTTTATTGAAAATTTTCTGGATAATCCGCTCCGACTTTTTGCAGTAAAATATTTGTCACCTGGTATCTGCGAAAAGTAAGCTTTGCAATAGGTTTCATCATCCATAGCGACACAATCGTACTTCGTCAGGTAGTTCTCATAAAGTTTTCTCGCTCTTCTTCTTGCTGTTTTCTCTTCTTCTTCCTTCCTCAGAGGCACTTTTTGAACCTTATAGCTCCTTAATCCACAGATTTTTTTATATCTGTGCACTGTAGACTTTGATGTTCCTGCCAATGTCGCCATATCTCTTTCCGAAGTTCCCGGTTTCCGAGAATAAGTTCTCTTCATCTGTTTTATGACGTCTGGACGGGGTGGCCCTAGTTTTCTACCTGACCCACGTATCCTTTCTATTGACAAGCCTCGCCTATACTTGGCTATTGTCCTTTTTACCATGGAATAACTTGTATTCAGGTCTTTTGACATTTTTAACAATGAAATTGTGGGATTTTCCAAATATATGGACAAAATCATTTCACGCACTTCTTTTTCGCTTCGAGACATTTTAACTATTTCACTTCCAATGCACGAATGATTCATATAAACTCAGAGTTCTGTATTTATAGAATATTTTAACAAAAAAATCCAGACCTGGATTATTGTAATTTTGCAGGTATAAAAATAACTTAATGGGTCAATTTTTTCTGGACCACTCCTTATTTACCATGATTTATTTATTTATTTATCAGCGTCATCAGGACAAAATTCCACCTGACTATTACAAAAGAAAAGAACAGAAAGTAAAATAAGAAATAAAAACAAACACAAGACCATAAAAAAGTAGAAAAAAAAAACAAAAATCATCAAATGTAAATAAAAAACAAGTAAAAAAGCTAGAATTGGTCTAAGACCAATTCTTATGATACCCTAGAGATGAATGCCCGTATTAAATTTCGTATGGTTACCGATCTATTCAAGTATTGATTTTGAAATTGTTTTTCGCATATATTTCTAGAACGGTTTGTCGCACAGACAAAATGATTATAACCAATTTTATAGGATTTCGTATTCTGCAGAAGTTTTTAGTACAATAAAAATGTCTTGGACTGATCGTTTTCAAAGTATACGTAAAAAACCGAAATTTTTATATGGTAACACTAAGAAGGAGTTGCCCGATTTAGTCCATTTTTGACATTTTATTTGCTAATGTAGTAAAATCATCATGTACGAAATTTCAGCTCTCTACGTCGATGCGTTCTCAGGCAGTGTCCAAATATATAGCGGAAAACGAAATTTTTATATGGCAACCCCAAGAAGGAATTGCCCGATTTGTCTCATTTTCGAACTTAATTTTACTTTTTTTTTTAAAGTTCGTGTACAAAATTTCAGCTCTTTAAGTATACGCGTTCTCGAGTTATCGTGCGCACAGACAGACGGACGGACGGACGGACGGACGGACAGACGGACGGACGGACGGACATGCAAAAATCGAAAGAACTTTTAATATTATGAATGGGTGTCCAATCCATTTTGCTCTACCATCATTATTTAGAGGTGTTACAAACGGAATGACAAACTTAGTATACCCCTATGATTTCATCTAGGGTATAATAAAAGCAATAAACAATTAAAAAAAGAAAAAAGAAAATAAAATAAAACTAGAATAATAAGTTATAAAACTAATACAGCAACATATTTATAAGTAAAAACGAAAAAATTACTTTATTCGTAAAACAGACCTTTCAACTTTGTCGAAGTTAAGTCAAAAGCAATGAGGTCTGAATGGTCGTTGAAGGCTCTCAACATAAAACAAATAGGCTCATTATAACCGTAGTTGGTGCGATGATGAGGTACATGTAACAAGCCATAAGAGCCATTCCTTAAATTATATTAATGTTAATTTTAGATAATAGCTCAGGAGTATCTACTGCACCAGTAATTATTAGTTACCTTACTTATTTTGATGAGCGTAGATAGCTTAAGAAGATTTAAGGAGACGTGAGACGATTATCCCATGGAAGACGTCTAAGTGCGAGGCGAATAAATCTCATCTGTATAGATTCCAAGCGCCTTAGATGAATATCGTAAAAAGGACACTAGCATATTCAATAACAGGTCGCATAAAAGCTAGATATGTTGTGACCTTTTTTTCCACAAAAATCGCAATGTAAGGTATTAAGAGTAGGACGAGAAACACTTTGGTGTGCTTCTTCCATGCGTTGATCAAGTTCGGTCGCGAAACTGATTAATTTTCTCAGGGAGATTTCGAAACGAGCTGTAATTATTACCTTGAGTTGGTCACTTCTGAGACCATCCTCGAACGCTCGAATAGCATTTTTCTCGTTTTCGTTTATTAAGTATTTTTGCGAAGAAATCTCTGTTGCCTCACTCATCGTGACACTATTCAGATCATCCAAACGTTTGGATATTCTTCCGGTAAAATCTTGCACATTCTCGCGAAGGCCTTGCTTTAAGCGGAAGAGTTCCCCTTGAATAACTATACGGGATCTGTGGTCTTGGAAGTGGGCAGTTATTTCGTCTTTTAATTCTTCCCAAGTGGTGATTGATCGATATTTAAAAATATCGTAAACGGGACCAGTTAATCGAGTTTTTAAAATATTGAGAAACATGCTGCGATCTGCGTCATTTTTGCTTTGAGAAAACAGAAGATCGCTACAAGAAATAAATTTATGCAAGTCCTCGGGATTCTCATCGAATTCTGGAATTAAGTTTCGAGCATCTGTGAGAGATAATTTAATGTCACATGACTTTGAAGAAGAGTTTTTGGAACTGGAATTGTTTCCAGGCATTGTGGTAATTTTTGGTTGTTTTACGTATCGTATTGCTCGAGCCAAGCGAGATGAAACGTCTCTACGGCTATCGACAGCACGGGCTAGATATTCCTTGGCCTTTGTTCTCACAATTTTGAACGGTTAATAATTGCATAAACAACAAAAATATTCAGCTTACGTTCCAGCTGTTATAATAATTTCAAAAAAAAAAAGTTTTTTGATGATGGATCAGAATTATTTGGAACATCACAATCAGTTTTTTGAATAAGAAACTTCACAATCAGCACAAAACAAGAGAAAAAAACGACAACGAGAAAAAGAATTTGTAACGTTTTCTGTAAGTTACAAGACAAAATTATAACAAAAGAATTGTGACGATTTCCTTAAGTTGTGAGACAATCGATCAAAAGCAAAAAAGAAATTTACACTAATTCACTAATTTTCACTGTCTAACATTGGATATATTTTTATAATAAAAATTTCGTATGAACATAACTGTGCCCAAAAAATAAGGTGACATTTGAATTTAAACTGCGCGCGTCAAAGGAGTTGGCGAATTGGTTTCTTTTTTAGGTTGCTAGGACTGTCTTTGGCATCCCTGCCAAATCGCACGTCAAAATATTCATTAGTGTTTGAGATACGCTTCGTTTTGTGAGCTGCTAAAAGTGAATTTCTCGTTTTTTGCGATGTCGAAATTGGTTGAGCAAAGAATTTGCATTAAATTTTGTTTGCGGAATCAATTTTCTGATGCGGATTCGTTGAGGATGGTGCAGAAAGCCTTTGGTGATGAGGCTATGTCGAAAAAAAAATGTTTACAAGTGGTATAGTGAGTTCCAAGCAGGCCGTGAACGTGTGGAAGACGAAGAGCGCCCTGGACGACCATCAACCTCAACCGACGAAGCTCACGTCCAAAAAATTAAAGATTTGGTGTTTGAAAACCGTCGATTAACGATTAGAGACCTTGCTGATGATATTGGCATATCGAAAGGCTCAGTCAATACCATTTTGAAGGATGCTTTGGGCCTCAAACGCGTCAAATCTCGACTGGTACCGAAATCATTGAATTGTGTGAAACAATGCTTTCTGACTACATTGACAAGACGAAATGCATGATCACTGGAGACGAGACTTGGATCTATGCTTACGACCCCGAAACGACCGATCAATCGAGCGAATATCGTGCCAAGGGTGTGCCGAGACCAAAAAACCGCGCCAAAGTCGCTCAAAAATCAAGGTGATGTTGACTGTTTTTTTCGATTATCGTGGTGTTGTGCATTCTGAGTTCCTTCCCCCGAGTCAAACAGTCAACAAGGAATATTATCTGAACGTTATGCGTAGTTTCGTAACACTATCCGCCAAAAGATAATGCGCCGTCTCAAACTGCACTCGTTCTTCGTGACCATTTCGCCAAAAACTCGACTCATATCGTTCCAAAACCACCGTATTCACCTGATTTGGCGCCGTGCGACTTCTGGCCGTTCAGCAAGCTCAAAAGACCGCTCCGAGGACACCGTTTTGAGACGATAGAGCAGATTCAAGCCGGCGCGAGGAAGGAGCTGAAGGCCATCCCTGAAATCGACTTTTTCAACTGTTTCGAAGATTGGAAAATCTGTTGGCATAAGTGCATTTCATCTGGAGGGGATTACTTTGAAGGCGATGAAATTGATTTGGAAGAATAAATAAAGAATTTTCAATATAAATTCAATGTCACCTTATTTTTTGAACACAGTAGTATGTATGTGAAAATTATCAATAACTTAAATAATTAAATAATAATTATGGGTCTGACTTGACTTACTTCCTGCGTAAGGTGTTTAGTCGTTGTAACCTTTCGCTTAATTTCCTGTATTCTTCAAAGTCCATCGTCTCTTCATCGGATTCTGCGGTTCTGGTGAATTACTCTACTTTTTTCTGCAGTTCCTTGGCGTTTTCTTCTCTAGGGTCCATAGTTTTGATGTCTTCCTGATGATTTCTTTATGATGCCTTCTGAGTTTGTTTTACTCAATTTATTTCACAATCTCTAGAGCCTGTCTTGAGATTGGGTTGTCTTAGACAACGTTGGGTATCCTCTGAGCGCCTGGCTTAGGTTACCTTAATTTGTATGTTGGGTAGCTTGGATCTTACTTTCTTACTTTTTATTTTGAATAATGATCCTCGACCGCTGCCACCAGTTTTTTATGTTGTGCGGGTATTAGTTTCCGCTAGCAACAAAAGACTTGGGAGTGCTTTCTAACAAGAGAAGGTCACCAGCCCCTTAAAAAAAATCCTTTATGGTTTTAAGTTTTCTTTAACACTGTTATACTTTTATTTATTAACACTTGGCTTCTTTTGAGCCTTTACAATTTATTCAAAAAAAAAAAAGAACAAGGTTTCTGTATCTTACTACTTCGAACAAGAGGCCTTACCGGTGGTCGGGGGACTCTCCTGTTCTCTATCTTCTATCAAAAGCGCACTGAATTCTTAATGCCTTCTGACCGGGTTTTTATTGACCATTCAATCGATACATAAGAATTTTCCTTAGGGGGGAAATATTTAATAAAATTTAACGAAAAATGAAGAATGCCAATCAACGATCATTCTTAATTAAATGTTGAGAGGAAGACAAGAAAAGAAAAAAAAAGAGTAGGCGCCTATCACTGATCATTTATTGTACGTACGCCTATGTTCCGATCATTGTTTATCGAAAGCACAATACAAGAGGCGTACGTCATTGGTTCTTACTATATGCCTGACAGTGTAGGGGAAATCGTTTACTCATTATTTACATGCCGGTCATTGCTATGTTGACCTACCGAGCACGGGAGCAATGCAATGTATCGCTAAGCTGATTAGGCACTTTAGTCTGGTGATGACGAAATTCTGTTGCCGGTATTGTTTATGCTCGGTGGAGGTGCAATACATTACCGTAGCAACGGCTGCAATTTTAAACCAAGCAATCGGCTTGAAAATTGGGACATTTTAATTTTAATAAAAATAATTATGGGTAGGTATATGCATGCAATTCATTGCAATGTATTTTTATAGGGAAATATAGGAATGAAGGTGAATTCATTACAGATAAAAGGTCCTTAAAATAAAAGGATCATTAAAATCAGGCGTTCATCTTCTTACAAAGCCTAATGCGGCATTGACAAGACAATCAATAAAGTCTTGTCAATATATTGTTAAAAAGCTAAGTTTGGTATTTAATAGTACACCAAGGTCTTTGACTTCATTGGTCTTGTCAAAAGCGATACCATTGATATGGTATGTAGTCAGAAGTGGACAATTTTTACAGGTAAAGCTAATGGCTTTGCACTTGTCAATATTTAGGTACATAAAATTTTTAATTACACCAAATGAAGAAAGTGTTAAAATCTGATTGCAAAGCGCAACAACCAATAGAGCTATCGACCGTCTCAAAAATTTTGACATCGTCAGCATATATCAGAATATCAGATAGATTAATAACGTTTGGCAGATCGTTAATATATAAGATGAAAAGAAGCGGATCAAGATGGCTGCCTAGAGGAACACCGGAAAGTACAGGTATTTCACAAGAAACGGCCGACCTAAACAGAACTTGTTGGATCCTATTTGATAAATATGACTCTAGCTATTTAATTAAAAATAATAGGAAATTCGAAGACACCAAGCTTAAAAAGCAAAAGTTTGTGGGATATTTTATCGAAGGCCTTACTGAAGTCAGATGATGGAGAATTATAAACTTAAACTTCTTAAAAAATTGAGGTAGTGTGACCCGAAGTACATTATTATGAATAATTGGTAGGATTTTGAAGGATTCAATAAGATTGTGTCGTTCGAGTAATCCTATGTTCTCTCGATTTTTATTTTTAATTCATCGTCTCAATCTTTTCCCCTATTCATGCAAAAGACAAAGGTATATGACATTATTTCTTTTTTGTTTTTTGCTTTTTTCTACTTTTTATCTTCTTATTAGGTTATGTTTGCTTTACAGCAAGTGGTACGATCGACCCACGGTTATTTTGTTTGAGAGCTGATGCAAAGTTGGGCAAGTACCAAAGAAAAAGTACTTAAGTACAAGAACAAGTACCGAAGGCCTGAGAACTTCAGCATAAGTACAAGTACCGCATGTATGAAAAGTACATGTAACTAAGTGCTGAGTACTTTTTAAAGTACTTTTTATATACGTTGGTAGTAATATTATGAAGTTTATTAAGTTTAGTTAGTATTAATAAATTAATACTTTTTGCAAACTATAATATATACGTAGTAACCAGTGATTTGCAAGAGATATTTATTTAGAGTAAAACGTTCACTTCTCATTTTCTATAGAACATAATAATAAAAAATAATAAAAAACACAAAATAACCAACTTCATTCAAATTTATTTAAAAAACATTTAACATTTTATTGATTATTTCAAAAATACTTTATTTGCTTTTAATAATACAAAGTTCTTCTTTGAGAGTTTATGATAGTGGCGAAAGAGAACAAGCATTCCACAGAAGCTGACAATGGAAAACAAATATTACATTTTATGAAAAGCCTTTTCATCATAGGATAGTCATTTAGCATACTTATGCTCACTCTTCTGCCATTGTTCAGTTTTGTATCGTTTACAATACTGAACAAAACCAGTAACGTCTTGCTCGAATATAAAATTGGCGATGCGTTGACTTGATGGCGAACCAAAGGGTAAGCCAGCAATGGCTGATAGGGGCAAACATGAAAATATTGTATCTGAAAATAACTCCAGTTGGCCACCAGAGTGAATAAAAATACTGCCGAAACATTTTCTGTAAACTTATAAGAAGAAATTAATGCTACGCTCATAAAAACTTCTAAGGCCACTACACCCGCTCAAGCAAATCTTGCGACTTGTGCATGGCCCAATCGTTCAATTTTGCAAGAGCGTGTATAGTGAATGTCGGAACTTGATGAGTTGATAGAGCATGAGTGAAATCAGCAGAAACTATTGCGTACGTGGAAAACTTATGGCTTTGCAATAAAATTAAACAAAATCGAATCGGAAGTTAACTTTTGCCTTTTACTCGCAACGAATTTTATCAACCTTTAATTCATTTCTATTGCAAAGTCGTCAGGTTTGCTTGTACGCAATAGTTTCGTCTGATTTCATTCATGGCAGGCTTCAGTCTCAACTTAAGCTCCGACTTACGCTACACATGCTCATACATGGCCCAGTCGTATGATTTGCTTGAGTAATGTGTAGCGGACTTTAGTGGTTCAAGCAGCCGTTGTCGCATCCAATAATGCATAAATATCATAAGAAAAAAATTCCAGTAAATTCCTACGAAAGACTTACACTTGGCTACGTCCTCAAGTCGAGGCATCGTCGATTTTATATTCGAGCGAGGTGTTTATTGGTTTTTGTTCTACTCGCCCAATCTTGTTTGTATGTTATTAGGTTTCCTTGAATTCTGCTTTGACACACGGATAGGGCGTATGCTTTGACAGCTTTAAAACTCAACAAAAAAGGAGCTACACAAGAGATTGTGTTTGCTTTTCTACGACGAGTTAGATATTTTTTTATATGGAGGAACTTAATAGACTCAGAAATACTTACGTAAAAATCTTGGTAGTTAAAGTACAAAACTAAGTTTTAAGTATAAGTAAATTGAAGCAAGTAGGTACTTATATTCGAATACCAAGTAGGGCATTTTAAAAGTATTAAGTAATAAGTCTTAAGTATTTTTTTACTTAAGCATTGCCCAGTTCTGATCTGAAGGCCGTGGTCTAAGTACTGTCACATTTGCTGGGCGTATATAATCTACTTTAGCAGAAATGTGACTCAGTATTTGCCTTGGGTTTTCATTCTGGACATGGACACGGGTTTCAACGAGCTCTACTTTCAGTCGCTCCACTTCATCACTCAGTCAAGTTAGCTCTGCCTGCGTTGATGTGACTAAAGCGCCAATTTTAGGCTAAAACACAATTGCGACGACCAACGACTATTCCAGTAATAGGAACAATTTTCTCCAGGAACGTTTTATGGAGCGTGTATTACATAGGAATCTGCAGTTTTCGTTGTCGTCGACCAATTTTCTGAATTAATTCAATTAGGACGACAAGAGAGGCCGACGAGCGATGACTATTGCAGTCATAGGAACAATTTTCTCTAGGAACGTTTTATGGAAAATATATTGCATAGGAATTCGTCGGTCGCTCTATCGCCGCAATTGTGTTTAAGCCTTTTGTGGAAGATGGAATTCTTCTAGCTTTTTCGAAAAATGCTACCATTAAATGCTTTAAAACCCTTCTCTCGAGCAAATGGAACTAGATCTTCATGCTGTAAGATAGCCATTTTCATTATTTTGGTTAGTATGGCTCTTATGACTCTTAGCTGCCCCTCGTGTTAGTACTGCGAGTATTTGTATTATGCACAGCTACCTTGGAATTCAATTTAGAGTTTGCGGCTTTGCTCATGATGAGAGACTTTTTCTTTTTTCACTTTACACTTAATATAAAGGGAATCAACTCAAGTTTTTCAAATATTTGTGCGGAAATAATGTTTTATGTTGCATCACTATTGCACTGTAATTGGAAAAGTAAACTCGCGGAATAAATCCAGCTATGGAGAAGCTTTTCGAAACACGAGCATTAGTACTTAGACTGTCACTTCTGAAAGCATTTGCAAGCCCCACTGTCAATACAAATTCTCCGAGTTACAGAATTTCCAGTGGAGAGTTAAATGTCAAAAGAACTGTCATCTCCCCTCAACTCCGCAATTCCTGTGTTACAGAATTCGATCCCTGAAGTGAGTTTATTGTTAAGCTTGAAGATCTTCTTATAGTAAAATCTCCATAGTGTCCTATGAACAACACGGCTTACATACGTACTACAGGTGAATTTATTTTAACAGGATTTTTGTATGTACAAACAAGTTTTCTTTATATGATTCACACATAGAAATTTGATTGCATTTTCACAAAATGTCAAAAAAGTTCAGGAAACTACAACCACATCGTTTAGTATAAGAATATGTCAGGCAATTTGGATTTTCATAGTCAAAGTAATGAAATCTTCTTGATTACCCACTGAGCTCGAAACACACAATTACACAAAATTACATGGAAAAGTGGAGCATACTTCAACATCAGTCTTGCACATACACAAAACAGTTCCCTTCCACACCGTTGCGTTCGTTGTATAGGTACCTACAAATGTTGAAATCAAACGAAAACTCAATTAAGCAAAGAGGTCCACTTGAGAACCAGAGCACAAGTTCTTATTAAAGGTGTTTGTTGCTGAATTTGAACCTGTGAATTGTGATGTTATCCGTGTTATTCGCTTTGTTCAAAAGTATACACCACCACCGCACCTCGCACATCTCTCTGCGCACCGTCTCAACAACACAAAGTATATAGTTCCTCATCTCAAGGCTTGAAAGTTTCGAAGAAAACTTTATCTGAACGCATGGAGATTTCGTTGGTACAAGAAGATTAGAGGAAAACTTTTTATTGAAAGGAATTTTCCCCTGGAGTTGATACGGTACCTACATACGCTTTTAAGTTGCCACACGTAAACTTTGTCTCTGGGAATATTCAAAAGAACATAATATCACATATGTGGAAAACACCTTTGAACGGGAATTTTACAGGATTATTTCTGGATTCATATATAGATCTTCTTACGTAATATAGGAAGGGGGGACTTTTTTGTATTTTATAATTTAAAAATTAATTTTGGTATTATCCGAATTTGGGTTATATGATTTTCAATCCATTAAATCAATCTAGCTCATATATGTATGTAAATGAACTTCTTCTTACCAGGTTGAAAAACGAGAGTTTCATGAATTATAAAATCATTTTAAAGAGGATTTAAAATGTGCACCTTCCCTCCCTCAGACTACTTTATAGACTTTAGTTACTATAAATGCCGAGTGAAATGGAATGAACTATATTGAGTAAGGTCCTTAGTTGACAGAATTTCACGGTCCACCTTTTGTGCAAATGAACAACCTCTCTTCCCCTACTATAGCATCATACCCCGATAAAGAATCTTGCAAAAGGTGGCAATGATAAGTGCTTCACCAGTCCGGAAAACTTCCTCTTACGGATATTCTCATTGTTTACAAGATTTATTGCTACCGGACTGCCCTTAATGGAAATTCCCTACTTGCTCGATTCCTAGCCTGCATGCTTGCCTGCTTTACTTCCCTGCTTGCTTTGCTTCTCTCATTTTGTAGTCTTGTCTGCCCAGGTGTGTGTCAGCAATTTAAAGGAAAAATGTCTGGAAAATTCATGGCTGATTAGAAAATCGCACAGGAAGCATCCTATATTCTGGAGGATTATACATTTTCTGGTGAATTGAGAGCTGGGGTGGTAACGATAGCCTTTAAAAAACAATAGCTAGAAAATAAAATGTGAATTTATAAAGCGTTTAAGGTTTTAAAGTTTACAGTTAATTGATAGTGCAAGGTAGGGGATCTGTTGAATTAAAAAAAAAAAATAAGAGAATTATAAAATTGTGCACTATCAATTTACAGTTCGTTGTAGTTAAAACTTTTGATACTGCTCATGTCATCCTTGTTATGGTATCAAAGAGGAATACCCATTTTAGGCCCCACACCTTCAGACATAAAAGATGTCTTAAATGTTGCATTATAATACTCTGAACATATTTTATTAACAATATTTATTTCAATTAAGCGGGGGAAGGCTTGAGGGGGGTTTGAGTTAGATCAAGTACATTTTAGAAAATCTAGTACAGAATCGAAAACTTTAGGTCCTGAGAAGAAGTTCGAGTACCCACACTCCAATACTTGGAGGCTTAAATAGCTATTTGCAGAAATACCCATGCTCACTTTTTTAGTATTTCTCTCTTTTTTATTGACGTACTAGATTTTTCGCAACTTAGATCAGCTCTAACTCGGTAGGGATATATCCGATCAGGGGCCGGATTCTGTAACTCGGGGAGTTTGGGAGATGAGAATTTTCGTTTTCCCCAATTAAAGCTCCCTAACTCTCTATTCGAGATTTTCTAATATTTGGGGAGTTAAAGAAAACGTGAGAAGTAACGAAATATTGAAAGACGGCTAACTCTGTGTGCGAGGATCGTAGAGCATTAGGGTTTTTTCCTACGGATTTAGGGTCTAGAGTAAAAACATATAGGTGAACAATTTCTGGGGGTGGGGCTTTTGTTGATGAGGGGGTCGTACCCCCCCCCCTGATTTAGGGTTGTCCAAAATACGTCATGTTTAATAAACAGATTACGTTTGGAATTTTTACCGGGTTAAACTTAATTTTGTTCAAGAAAGATTTTTTTGGGATTCTCCGGTATATAGTAAAAACTAAAAGATGTTCTAATTTGTTATTTCATCACACAACCCATTAATTTTTGGTGACAAGTTTCAAGTCTTGGTTTGACTCATCAACAGGTCCCAAATAGCGAAATTGTGTGATTTGAAAAACAAATGAAAAAATGAAAAAATTAGAAAGAAATGAAAAGTTTGAGAAAATAGAAAAAAACAATTTTTTTTTTATTTATTAAAAAAATTTAACAAAATTTAAAGAAACAGATTCATTCGAAGCGAATCGAACCTGTATACGCCACGCAGTTGGCTGAAAAATAAAAAAAGAAAAAAGAAAAGGAAGAAGAAGAAGCGTTTCGTGTCAGCAGAAAACCTAACACTCATCGGTGCAGCTTGGTTTTCTGCCTGCTGCAGACGCTTGAAAATAGATCAAACTGATCTCTTCTCATATAAACTCAGAAACCCATGCCATTCGGCTTGGTAGAATTGTCAAACTGTCACAAATATGATTACAGCCATTTTGCCTGTTCAGTAATGGAACAATACATTTACAGTACTTTTGACGAGATGTGTATATACATAAAACTAATACTTCTCCATACCATTGTGCAACTAACTACTGTTCGCACATTTACTTCCGTATCATACTTAATAGTTCCCTCTTATGGGAGAAATTTTTCAGTTTTTTATTTTCTTTTTATAATTAAAATTCTTAAATTCACTTTTCAGTAGTTTGTTTAACCTGGTGTACTGTATGTATATTGTGCTCACTGACATGTTTATAAATGGACTGGTTGTTGAACAAAAAATGTATGAAAGTAAATGGCACCACTTTCATATTCCTGACTCTTTCCGTGAGAGCATACTTTCCCACTGAACTGTAACGATTGAGAACGAGAAATTGCTTGAGGTTCAGCGGTATTTCCAGAGCTGACAACTTGGTAATCAAAAGTTTCTTACCAAAACAGCTTAGTAAAGAACACTTCCTTCGACTCATAATTAAAATTTAACAATACAAATGACCCAAATACTTTTGTGGTAAATTCGGTAAATCCCACTGACATACATATAAGTAAATTCGCAAATAATTTAAATATAACGCCAGTTTACGACAGTTGGTAGCATTGACAGTGAGATCATACTTTCTGAAATCGAAACTGGTGCCACAAGAAACAGGAAGGAGATGATCAGTCAGTCCCAGGTACCAAAAGCATTTCTGCGATCAAAGAATTTCGAATTTATTATTGCTAGATTTATACCGTAGCGTTCAAGAATTTGGGAATGTGCTACTTGGCACAAATCGCTAGAGACCCAATAGTGGATTAATTGTATCAACATATAGTTTAATTGCTACAATAATAATTATTTCCCTGCTACTCCGAAATATTCGCTTAATTTAGTTTTCAATCTATCCCCTAAATTGTAATAAAATATCTGGCAAGATAATGAAAAATTTTAGTTTAAAGATGGGTTTAAAGTAGGAACAATTTTGCAAAGACCCTATAAAATTGTTCAAATACTTAATTAAATTTGTTTTGAGTTTTCATTACATTGACAGCTCATTTCAAATATTCTGTTTGATACATTGAATACTGAAAATATATCCACACATAAATTCAAATAAATATTTTTTACATATTTTAATAAGCTTATGTTCACCCCTGCAGTCTTTACAATTTATTCTGGACACAACATAACTTATTCTAGATACAACCCGAATTCAACCAAATGTCCAACATGCTACACTAGCGCCACTGACTTCACTATTTGGATGTCCGAATAAAGGAAAATTCAATCCGAATGAGGGCGCCACTGCACTTAGTATTACTCAGCCGAACTTAGATGGCGCCAGTAGACTTAGTATCGAACTAAAGTGGCGGCGCTAGTGTCGCAGATTTTCCCAGCGTTCTTCGTTCCGTAAAGCACGGTATACATACTAACAAGTATGACTATCCGGCCCCATAGATTCGCCATTTTCGGTGTTAATCCATTCGCATGACGCGTTTCTTAAAAAGTAAATAATATAAAGTTTAATATTTCGTGGCACTTTGTTTAGATTCGCACTGATTTCCCTTAAATGAGCTTTAAACTAACAAATTCAAGGTATATTTATGTTAAAAAACTCATATTATATTTATTCCAACCTTTTTTAATGGATCCAGTGGAACAAAATTTACATAAATATTAGCACTTTAGTTTTCACGTTTTAGGAGTCGATTCGTGTGACGTCACACGCACTTGACAGCCCGGACAATCATACCTTGTTACTCTGTATATCGTGCTGTAAAGGTGCTGTCAATCTCTTAAAATTGAAAATTTTTTGTTACTGAAAATTTATTTGGTATTTGGCTGTATAAAAAAAAATTAAAAGAATCATACAAATGTCCCTTCTTCTTGTACTCTAGTTAGCTGCTTTTCCCTGGGTTGCTGATTACAAAAATTCCTTGAACGGCAACACGAGCATAGCCAACTTCACACATATTTTCATTTCTAAGTCCATTGTGTTTGGTTGTACGAAATTGTAGGTTTGCTTTGATTATTGATTTTATTCCCTGTTCTTTGACAAATGATTTGCGTTAGAAAACGCAGCGAGAAATGTGAAACTCAAATGAGTTCTTTCAATTAATGTAATCGCATTGCATTTACATTATAACTTTCAGACAGATACGTAAAAAGTGTGATTAGTGAAAATGTTTATGATAAATTCCATTACCAAATACTTAGTGCTCTTCTACTTAGCTGTACAATGCTGTTTTTGCTACAAGCCCGTTGTGTTATTGCACGGGATTTTATCTGGATCAGAAAGTTTGATTCTTTTGGAACGAGCCATTCAAGAGGTCAGTTATAGTTACAGGATGAGGGAGGAGTGGTGGTTAATAGTTATACAAAACAATATTCAATTAACGACTTTATTTACAAATTTTTCCAGAACCATCCGGGTACTAAAGTTTATAATTGTGATAAATTTGATGCATGGAGTAGCCTTGAAAGTGCCTGGAGGCAAGTTATGGAAATTGGAGAATATTTAATGGAAATTTGCAAAGAAAATCCAGAAGGAGTGCACTTTCTTGGTAAGTAGGTAGAGGTTTATGTTTTTCTAAATTGATGAATTGTAACGTAACAACACAATAGCCAAAAAAAAACTTATACTTTTAGGGTATTCCCAAGGTGGACTGTTAGCAAGGGCAGTTCTTCAAACATTTCCCGAACATAATGTGAAAAATTTCATTTCTCTATCTTCACCACAAGCTGGACAGTATGGCAGTGAGTAATGAATGAGTAATAATTATTCCAAACAAAGAATTTTCTATTATCTTAATAAATAACAATTGGTCATGGTCATTTGCAAATCAATTTGTTATTATATAAGTTGTGTCTAATTAGACGTAGAAGTTGTTTACAAATTTTCGTGTACTACAAAATAACCAAGCGATAAAAGCGAATTTCATTTTCTATTCGTACTCAATTCAAATCAAATCGCAATAGATCGAAAAACATTTCATTAAAAACATATCCCAGTTCAGTGACAGACATAGGTCAGCTAATATTAGAATTAAATCAATAACACGCAAGTATTTAACTTATTGTGTGAGGTAAAAATAGAAAACGAAAATAGTTTGCAGCACTGGAAAGATGTTGGACTAAAAAGCTTAAAAAATTAAACTGTAAATTAGTTCATATAGAGAAAAATAATAAATTACGAATCTGCACGATGTGTCTTATGAACACAGTTTCTTTGAGCAGATAGAGCAGGCGATGATGAACGCAGTGGCAGTATAAATAATGCCTTTAATTCCTAGTACAAGTCATTCTAATTATACCTAGTATGCAATTTATTGCCTCAGCAAAGACTTATCTGAAGATCAGTCTAATGCAGAGCATTCCCATTAAAGTCATTAAATTGATACTTCCTGAATTTGTCTATTACTTGCTTCATCTGTTTAGCACTATCTATCACAGCTGCTTACAAACAAGCAAGGAGATTTTAATGAAAAAAAAAAAATCACTATCTACTTATAAAGGATGGCTGCCTAGGGACAAAGGCATCTAATCTGGGTTTTTGTAAATCTCATGTCATCTCATTTCTTCCATAGTGGATATTTGTGAACTAATTAAACAAACTGGTAAAAAAACGGAAATTATCTTTTTTTTTTTTCTAGACTAGTAAAGAATTTGATTTTATTGATGACTATGTCAGTTTGACCTGACATTGAGATGGAGTACTCATTTGGAAGACGGCTGTCTTCCAGGCTGAGGTCTTCGCCATCGCAATGGCAGCAAAGTTAGCCCTTGATATGGAGATCATAGGAAAAAACATTGCTATCCTTTCGGATAGTCAGTCAGCCTTGATGGCTTTGAGTGGCCCTCGGATAACATCTAAGTTTCTGGGAATTGCAGGTCTTCTGTGGATAAGTTGTGTATCCACAAGATGTCCCTTTAGTGGGTTTCTGGTCACATGGGGATTATGGGGAATAAAAGCGCTTACCTTTCAACTAGAGCTGGCTCTGATTCTCCGTTCAAGCATCAACAGAGATGAGCGAGCCAGAGTACTTGCAGTTGCACAAAACTTCTTTATAGGCCCAATAGGGATTTTTCTGATTTTCTCTTGGGACTCAGAAGAAAACAATCTCAAACTGTGGTTGGCATCACAGCTCGCTTCACGCTCATCTAACAAGGATGGGTGTTGTCGACAGCTATGAGTGTCTGTCCTGCCTGTAAGAAGTGCCAGAGACAACCGAACACACTTTCTGTGTGCGTGCCCGGCCTTCGCCTGGAGTAGGTAATACTCTAGATTCTGCCCTTCTATCTGTAGATGAGCTGAAAACCGTTTCTCATCAAGACCTGATGCACTTAATTAAGAGGACAGGAAACTTTTGGTGATAGGGTTTCTAGCAGGATAGTACAATGGGCCGCTCTAGCCTCCGTGCTTAGGAGTCCCACTGCCTTAAAAAAAGCGAATTTTCGCTGTTATGAATCAGATTTTTACTTGATTCACTCTTATAATTCTGAAAGACGAAGCGTATCGCTGTCGCTGATAAAATTTCGTGACTTTTTTCCACCTCTAGAGGTTTTCTTTATTGCTTGTTGTTTGGTTCCCTCCTCTATAGCCTGCCTATTTATAAATGAACATCCAAATTGTGTTAACGACAACCGTCACAGGTGAATTTTGAAACTATATTCAGATTACATTTTCTTCTTCTATCTTAGCTCTTGTATTTCCCTTGTTTATTTGGACTTCCCTGATTTCCATGTTTAGTCAAAGCTGCTATACAATTTATTGGGCTCCATTTAGACATTAAACTTGATAAATGATTAACTTATTGCTAATATTTGCATCAAATTGTAATTTGTGCTCTGTTTGGCAATTTCTCATACTTTGGCTACGTTCTTTGCTCGTGTGGATTTGGGCTGTTTATGAGTTTCTATAGGTAAGCGACTTCATTTAACTTAGCCTTGGAATAGACTCCTTGGTTTAAAAGATATCTGGGTCGAAGCAGTTATTACAATCAGAGATGTGTGTCTCTTTTCTTCGTCCTTTGGTTTATTGTTTACTGGCAGGGAAGACTGATTGGCCTGTGTCGCACATGAAACATATGAGATGCTACTTTTGGTTTAGTTAGAATAACTGGTTAGTTGTACCACAATTTCTAAATGTTTCAAAGGTGTTATAAATGTCAGAGTTATAACCACAAATCAATAGAGTGTAAAAGTGAAGAAACCTGCGGAAAATGTGGAGAAAATCATGATACTAGAAGCTGTAGAGACAAGATTTAATTCAAAAGTGCATAAACTGTAAAAAGGCTAACGAAAGATTAAAGCTTAATCTAAGGTTTGAGGATTGTCCGGTATATCTAAACCACCTTAACACAGAAAACCAACGAATGGGGTATTAGCAATTAAAGAAGGTAAAATATGTCTATTTGAATAAACAAGACTTCATTTCGTGACAGAAAGTGATTATGAAATAGATATGTTAAGTGAACACACATTTAAATAGAAGATACGGAAATCGCTTTAAATAGTTATAAGATTATACGATGTGACTGAAGCTCATGTCGTACAGGAGGTGTCCTAATGTATTTGAGGATAGAGTGACTACAGTTTAATGATAGAACAAGCATATCGTTCACCTAGCCATTTGGAGCGCAAATTTTGTGATTATTTTGGAGAAAAGATAAGTGTTTTCGATGAATGGACAAACGACATATTAATAGTTGGTGATTTTAATATTAATTTCAAAAAGTTATGCAGGACAACGGACTTAACCAAAAAGTGAATGTACCTACAAGAGTTACTAGCAACTCAAACACATTAATTGCATACATGATATCGAACTCGAATAAAATAAGTGATCATGAGATAACCATGTGACACGAAAAAGAAAAGGAAAGTACTTTGAATATATTCGTTATGAAAAGCAACGTTTTCACACAGAAATGGAAAGGTGTGATATTTTATTAGCTAGAAATAATGATTTAAATCAAGATGGAGAATTTTCAATAATGACCTAAAGTAAGAAATACTAGAAAATGAGAGGAATTTCGAACAATCAACATGTTGAACATATAATATAATAAAATAATAGATAAAGTAGTCCAAGTACAATTGGAGAAATACTTCCAGGAATCAGAACTTATAATAAAGGACCAGTCTGGTTTTAGAAAGAAGCATAATTGTGAAGCAGTGATAAAACTGATCATAGAAGGGTGGAAGAAGGAAAAAATTTGAATAAATTCATACTAGCAGTATTTATGGAAGAGCCTTCGAAACAATTGACAGAGAAATTCTTATCCAAAAATTGTCTAAATATGGTGTGAAAAAAGCTTAAATTTATCTTAGGTGTGCCCCAAGGATAAGTTCTTGGAACCATTCTGTTCTTAATATATATTAATGATATGCAAAAGTGATGAAATATGGAAGACAAATTTTGTTTGCAGATGATACATTACTCTATATATCTGGTAATGATATTAATCAGGCGAAATATGAATTAAAACAGTGGTTAAGAATGAACAAGCTCCTGCTTAACTTTCAAAAGACTAAATTAATGATTGTATATACGAACTGTGACGTGGAAATGTGAAGAAAATCAAATATTTGGATGTCATAATAAACAAAACGTTGAATTTTGAACAGCACGCAGACTATATTTGCAAAAAAATTAGTTTCTTCAGAAGAATTAGACGCAAGATGTCTCTAATGACTGCCATACAAGTTTACAACAGCATAGTTAGTCCCGATTTCGAGTATTGTTCAACGGTCATGTTTCTGTATAACCAAGCATTGTTATGTTAGACCGACTACAGATACTTCAAAACAAAGCTATTAGGTGTAAACTAAAATCCAATAGATTTACGCCAGTTAGACACATGCTACAAGCACTGCTATGGATAAACTGTAAAAAGAGAATTGAGAATTTAATGTGTTGTAAGTTTATATACCTGAATATCTACAGACTAAACTAAATCTTGTTTGCAATGTAAAACCATACAATTTGCGAGGTGCAGAAGTAAATTATCGATTAGACAGCAGAGGAAGTAATACAGAGCACAAAATTCATTGTTGTATAAGGGAATACAGCTATTTAACCACCTACCAATGGAACTAAAGCATGAAAATAGATATATTAACCTTTAAACAGGGTGTTTGGAATATTTAAGGACAAATAGTATATAATTTAAATGAAATCTATATAATATATATTCTTGTCAATTTAAAGTTTATATGAACTAATAAATTATTATTATTCAGGGGGATAGTAATCCAGAGATCTGCTCTTAAGCGCGTTCACGCTCTTTGTATTACTAATCTTCACTCGTTGCGACAACTCCCTAAGTGAGTACCTCTACTGCCCTACTGATGGATCCAACTTTTTCTAATTGGATTTGTTAATGCGAATTCATTGATAATCGTCTTGGAAAGTCCTCAACCGTCTTTATTATATTCGCTTTACATTCGTCGTCATCGTTGCATAACTAGCAATGCAGATACAAGTCTTTATTTACTGCTGAGAATCTTCCCTGGTTTTCAATAATTCTCTTGATTGCGTCCTAGTCCTCTTCTGGTATGTAGATTTCGCTTTCTATATGGTTTCCTGACAATTGGTCTTTCTAAATGAAATTAGGTTGCCTCATTAGTCTAATTCTTAACCCCAACTTGGAGGAGCAGGTGAGGTTCTAGGTATCAAAAAATCGTCAACCTTTCACTTATCTGGGATTGCCCAGCGACAGCGATCGTTGTTCTTTCTAATGACAATTCAATATGGTCTCAAACGCTTTGGACTTATTTTTTAGTCCGGTTCCAAATTGTGATTGCCCATGTCATAAAGAGTTTTCTCGGTACAGGCCTTTTACTGAGCTCAGGATAGTTTTCCTATTGAATTTTGAAGATTGGATGATGAGTTCTTCTATAAACAAATTTCATAATTCAGTTTGCAGTTCACATTTTAAATATTTCTATAAAAGAATCCCAAATGGTGATATCCCCTCGAAATTGCTGCTAATTCAAATTTTGTTGTTGTTTTTCATGTTTTTACCAAGTTCTGTGAACTCCAACAAAGCTCAGCTAAGCTGTCCTCTGCCAAAAGTCATCCAATCTGGACCGTCGAATATCATGCTGATCTATAAGTTTTGAAATGACTTGCGCCGTAATTTTTAGTTGTACTGAATGTTATTCAAGTAATATTTCACTAGTCTTGAGTAGCCCTGAGTAAGATGTGATACGTGCCGAGTGATTTCGGTTCCTTCGATTGAGATACCCTACACTGTTATTTCTCTCAGCAGGTAGTATAAGTTTATTATCCTTCTTCTTTAACAAGACCCACCTTACAGTTTCCATACCTTCAAGTGTTTTCAAGTGTTCTTAAAATAATCAGCTTCTTCCTTTACTTCTTCCGGTGATTAAGCTATACTTAATGTTGCTAGTAATCACCTGCATTCCAACAAATATAATTTCGTATGAACAATTATTACACGATTTCTTATCTTTCAGCTGCTTTTCTACACTTGATTTTTCCGGATTTGGCAGCTAAGACAGCTTTCGAGTTGTTTTATTCACACGTTGGACAGCATACATCAGTCGGAAACTATTGGAATGATCCTAATAAACAGAATTTATATTTCAAATACAGCGTATTCTTGCCGTTCATAAACAATGAAGTTATAACCTCCAATTCCACGGCATATAAGAATGGTCTAACGAAACTCAATAAAATGATTCTTATTGGAGGACCTAATGATGGCGTCATAACTCCATGGGAGTCGAGGTAAGATGCTCGATACACATGCGTATTATGTATATATATTATTCTCTGCATACCATTTCAGTCACTTTGGTTACTATAATGAATCTCTAGATGTTATACCTTATGAGGAAAGAGACATTTTTAAAACAGACGCCATTGGATTAAAGACTCTAAAGGAAATGGATAGACTTATTGTCATTACACGGCCCAATATTCACCATTTGCGATGGCACACGAATATGAAAGTTATTCGAGAAATTATTTTACCATTTCTAGATTAATTATAAGTATTTTAGTTTTAATTACCAATTACTGATCATAGCTTTTTTTTATATGTTTGTGATTTTAGTTTTATAAGGTTTTTTCTGTTCTAGGTAAATTGTTTTGATTTTACTGAATAAAGATGTGAGCTTTTCGTACAAATTTACATTTCACCTATTGAAAAAAAAATCCTTTTCTGAGCAAATATTGAAATGGTTTTAGTGTTGTGCGAGGTATAAATTCAGAGATTGTGGCCTATAAGAACTACCACTCCGCATAAAACCAGCTTTTGTGATCAAACAAAATATTTCCTGAGAATGCATTGAGTACGAGTAATAGCAAAAGTCTATAGAAAAAATAACTATATAAACTGTTAAGATCTTGCAATGATTTAGGGGATAACATTAGCCAGACAGAGTTTCCAGTATTATGTTTACATGAACAAACAGTATAAAAATTTCCTGATTATCAAATAGAAAGTAGACCCTGAAAGTCATTGGTAGCTTTCGTCTATAGTCTAAAGGTATTGAAAGTTCAGCCCAAATTGAGCACAAAATATTCACTCACCATTAGTCTTAGTCTAACTCGTTCATGAAAAGTGGAAGAAATAAGTTAAAATAAAGCTGCTAAATGGAGCTGTCAGGATGGCATTTGACGAAGTTGCAATCTGCCATTTGTCTTTAGAGATTACGATCGATTTTGTTATGGTGGAGTTCGTGAAGTCCTATTTATTAGCCAAAGCGGATATCTCGCTCCGTGGTGACGCAGGTTACTTCTTCAGACACACCTCACACTCTCCGCCGCCCTTAGACGAAGTATGCTACCCTGCCTGCCTGCACATACACCAAAAGTCCACGGAGTGATCTATCAGCTTCGGCCGATAAATAGGTCTTCACATCCTCCACCACTTACACATATAGAACCACAACAAATTTTAATCACAATTAATTAAAAACCAGATATCCGTTCAAGATTAATGAACATTATTGAATCGCCTTGCGATAAGGTATCGTGTACTTATCAATATTAAATTGTTTCAAGATCTAAAATTTGTAGTGTCACGACCGGGGCCTATTTCATAAAACAATTAGTCTAATAATTATTAGTAAATTTACCAATATTTTCCAAATTGTGTTACATAAATATTTTAAGCACAATAACAAGTTATTACTCCACTGCTAATAAGTATTAGTGGGAAATTATTAGTGCACGAAAATTCTGCTCAATAAGTTCTAACAACTAACAAATTTTTTTTTAATACAATTACGTGGATAATAAGAAAACTGTGTTTTGACATGATGTTGTTCATTCGCGAAGGATTTAAAATCATATTTTTAGTACCTGTGACATTTTCGCAATAATTTTTGTTTATTTTCAATGGTTTGGAAATGTTTGACAAGTTTGAGGATGATGAACTCGGTGAGGATACATAGACGTCGGATTTCAAAGCAGAGGATTAAATATGAAGTAACTACAAGGCACGAATTTAATGAAAAATTCCGGGTTGGTAGTGAAAGTATTGAATACTGGTTGCAATGAATTGGATCCTATCTTGAAACTCCAACAAAGCGGAACTGTGCTCCATCATCAAAGCAGCAGCCCTTCACTGATTAGGGAACGGAGGCCAGTACCATGAATACCAGATGTACGGTAGCTCAAAAGTGACCGTTTGCCGTGTAATCAAGGATGTGGTTAGTGTAATTAACGACAAAGTTTTTCCACTAGTAGCAAAATGGACGGACGCTATCGACGATGTTATTAGAAAATTTTATTTATTTTACCACGTGCCTGGTGTTATTGGCTGTATTGATGGTACCCTTATTGGCATTTATGCACCAAGGAGGAATGAAAACCGTTTTTATTGATCGTTTCGGAAATCATTCCATTAACTGTATGTTAGTTTGTGGATCCGACCTACAATTTTATTATTGCAGATTCTTGTGTATTAAGGAATATTTCACTATATAGAAAAATGGAAAGTGGCAGGCGTCCCAACCCAAAGACAATACTTTTAGGCGATTCCTGGTCGCTTAAAGAATGGTTGATTACCCCTAAAAATTATGATCTAGAATATCTTACTTCGCAAATTTTCAATACAGCATATAAACGTACACGATGTTTGAAATAGCATAGGTATTTTAAAGAAAAAGTTGCATTGCCTTAATCATTTAAGGGTGCAGCCCATTTACGTCCGTAATATAATAAAAACATGTATCACACTTAGTAATTTAACATATTGCGCACATTCTATTAACTGTCTTCCTCTTAATATCAGCAAATGTACTACTATGTCCGTTTCTTGTAGAAGGAGGCCATTGGACTTTAATTATACTTTAGATACATGCTTATTAACTAAACTTGACAAAACCAAAGATTTGGGAGTCTTCCTTAATACTCGTCTTTCCTTCGAGCATCATATTAATACAATCGTTGCCAGGGCTGATGATACTCTGGGGTTTGTAAAGAGATGGTCAAAAGAGTTTAATGATACATTCATAACGAAGATCTTTTACTGCACATTCGTTAGACCTAGTTTGGAGTATGCCAGTTCTGTCTGGTCTCGCTTCTATGCTGTATACATAAATCGAATCGAGGCTGTACAACGGAGATTTGTCCGATTTGCCCTACGTGGACTTCATTGGGATAACCTTATTATTTTGCCTCCATATGTTGACAGGCTTAAACTCTTTCCATTAGATTCTCTTGAGAATAGACGAAAAACTTCCAGAGTTGTCTTTGCATTTCAGTGTATACAAGGAGTGATAAACTACCCTGAGCTCTTAAATACTTTCAATATATCTGTTCCTGTGCGCTCCTTGAGGAACTGTGACTTCTTCGTTGTTCTTCAGCATGCACGAGCCGGTTTCATCAATGTCTCGTCCCTTTAACCGCCAGTTTGATTGCATTGTCTTTCATCTTTACTTGTTTTTATTTTTTTAAATATTATATACCCCGTTCACATGAAGCGGACTGGAGTGAATTAGCGTACTTCGGAGTGAGATAATTCGCCATGTGAACACTAACCGGACTGGAATTATCTGCACCGGCGTTAGTTCGGTAGTGGAGTGGAATTAATCGCATGTGAACGCTTAAGTGGATCGAAGTGGATTGACGTTTGGGTAGTGTCAAATTTGTTTGAGAATTTTTGGTTTGTTTTTTAATAAATAATGGAAGAAAAGTTACCCGAAAGATGTTTTTGGGAGCATGAAGAAGTGGAACTATTTATCAAAATTTGCGAAGAATTAATAAATATGATGGACAAAGGAACTGTACGGCACAGTACTTTAATGAAGGAAGTTTCAGAAAAGTTACAGAAATGTAGCTATTTATTTATTTAGAACTTCATCAAAAATCTGATTACTAAGTTTACAAAAGAAAAATTTAAAAAAAAAATAAATTAAAAATAATTATACATATGTAAACAATGATATTGACCAACAGTGTACAAACAATATTAATAAAATGAAAAGTAACCTTAACTAAGCTGATCTCTTAATTCACTTTTGAAAGATGAAAGTCAATGCAATCAAACTGGTTGTTAAAGAGACGAGACATTGATGAAATCGGCTCGTGAAAACCATAGTTTATGATGAGGAACGACGAGGAAGTCGTGGTTCCTCAAGGAGCGCGCAGGAATAGATATATTGAAAGTATTTAATAGCTCAGGAGAATTTATCGCTCCCTGTATACACTGAAACGCAAAAACAACTCTGGAAGCTTTTCGCCTATTTTCGATAGAATCCAATGGAAAGAGTTTAAGCCTATCAACATATTGAGGTAAAATAATAGGGTTATGCCAATGAAGTCCACGTAGAGCGAAACGAACGAATCTCCGCTGTACAGCCTCAATACGATTTATGTATACAGCATAAAACGGAGACCAGACCGGACTGGCATACTCCAAAATAGGTCTAACGAATGTGCAGTAAAGGACCTTCGTTATGAATGGATCATTAAACTCCTTTGACCATCTCTTTACAAACCCCAGAGTAGCATTAGCCCTGGCAACGATTGTATTAAAATGATGCTCGAAGGAAAGACGTATATTAAGGAAGACACCCAAGTCCTTGGTTTTGTCAAGTCTAGATAATAAGTATCCATCTAAAGTATAACTGAAGTTCAATGGACTCCTTTTACGAGAAAAGGACATAGCAGTACATTTGTTGATGTTGAGAGGAAGACAGTTAGCACACCAATTATGAAAGGTGTCTAAGTCCAAGTGATGCTTTACTTAATATACTAGGTATTCCATAACTTTAAAAAAAATTTAATTTATAGCGATAAAAATACAACTTAAAATAGATCGTGGCTAATTTTTCGAAATAAAATATAGTTAAATTTCAGACAGGATCTGATTGCAGATTGGTTTTGTCTCACATTAACTCTTGGAGTTCAAGTAAAGTCATCGAGATTTTAATCTAGAACTTCTTGCTTGATAGCTTTAACGGTTATCCACTAAGCTACTATATCCGTCCACAGTAGATAAATTGTTTGAAAATAACAAAAATGAAAAATATAAGAACTTACTGGTGAAGCATGGACAAAAATTTTGATGATTTTCGTTTTGTAAAGAGATAAGAAAAAATAAGTTATTTATTTTGGAATTGTTTTTTTATTTTTTTATTTAATTATTTAATGGGACTGGAAAAGTTATAGCTGCTAGAGCATAAAATGTTTGAATTAAATAGCTTACTCAACTATTACACTTTCAAGTGGTTCTTTTTTTTCAACTTCAACTCTTCGTTGAAAATGTAAAGTTAATCAAAAATTGAGGTTGGTTCTAGGATCTCCGCACTTCCTAAAATTTTCAGGTCAGTTCCAATGAGGTTGTAGTTGTTACTCTAATCTAACCTAGTTTCAGGTTCAAGGATACGATTTGTATAATAGAATGTGAATATTCTAGTACCAAATTCAAAATGGAATGAAGTTCTAAAAAACAAACTAATATAACAACGCGGTTATAGGACTTAACGAAATCTAGTGGTACTATGCAATAGAAATCAGGAGCCTAACTGGAAAACATTAGGATGATATTGATAAAAATCTTCCCCACGAGAGTCACATCCAGTCTTATTTTTTCGTCATCAGTTTCGGTATGAATTGGTTAGTATTCAACTGTTTTAGGTGTCATTATTTCAAATTAGACCAATCGCGTTATAAGTATTATTGGTCTAATCTAGTAAATACCAGACGCAACAATGACACAATGCTACACTTAATGAGTTTAATACGAAACTGAACTCGTTCAGGATATATTTTGTCTTTAATGGGGGATATGAATGCTTAAGCCAGTTCCGAAAATACCATCCTTACAACAATATCGAAAAACAAAACGAGAACACACTCAAACACAATGGCGATCTCTTTATAGATTTTACAGCTCTAATCACTTCGCTTTAATTAAATAAATACAGACAAGCACGCAGATATAATAAATGTTCGATATTATCTAATGTAGATACTTACACCATGTAGATGGCAATGTCACAGAGAAATACTTAAAGAAAGTTTTAACATTAGAAATGACAACCATTGTTGAGGTAAATTATGTCACATACTGTGAGAGTAAAAGCCAAATGCGCAACGATTATACTGAAGTTGGAAACCCTCAGGAATGCGCGATACATACATACTTTTAAGAAGTGACGAAACTAATTTCAGTTTAAACCCGAAAACGGGATGCATCGAAGGGTTGGAAATTCGTTTATCAATTTAAGACTGGAAATGAAAAGAATACACTTATTATACCCGAGATGAAATAATAGGAACCAACTTACACGCTGTTAGCATGCTTCACTTTTCGTTGATGAGGATCGACACTCGGGGAGGAATCTCTCATCTACTAAAAGTGTAGCATGCTAGCAGTGTGTAAGTTGGACCTACGGTATACAAA
The DNA here is from genome assembly GCA_963924295.1 of Dioctria rufipes. NCBI lineage: Eukaryota > Metazoa > Arthropoda > Insecta > Diptera > Asilidae > Dioctria > Dioctria rufipes. Next base: position 26,239,385 of record OZ002744.1, on the reverse strand, counting down.
GTTTGTCATTCCGTTTGTAACGCACAAAACTAATGTTGGTAGAGCAAAATGGGTTGGACAGCTATGCATAATATTAAAAATTATTTTGATCTTGCATGTCCGTCCACATACAACACGTTCACTTAGAGTGTTGAAATTTTGCACACTGGCTTAAAAAAAAGAAGGAAATTCAAGTTCGAAAATGGGACCAATCGAGAAAATCTTTGGTAGGGTGGTCAAACAAACATTTCGTTTTTCACTATATATTCAGCACAATTTGGTACATAGTATTTTGATAGCAATAGCAAATATAGTTCCAAAAATGTAATACCTAAATAAGGCAACTCTTTGGTGTTGCCATACAAAACGTTGGTTTCTCCCTATAGTTGTGTTCTTTTGTGTACCTTGTTCTAGAACTCCCATAAACTGGGGAGAACAAATTGCTCTGGCGATTGAAGCGAACTATTTATACTGTCCGCTTCATTTATAAATCTTCTAAGAGAATGTATGAGGCGTTCTTTTGTGTATCTTTTGTTCTGCCCTGCTCTGCGGACACAAAAGAACATAACTTATATATCTGGAAACTGCCTAAAAACGCGTTGACATGGGCAGCTCAAATTTTGTACATGGCATTGTTATAAAAATTGCAAATACAAATTCAAAAATCTACCAAATCGGGTTACCCTTTCCTGGTATTGCCATAAAAAGCTACTAAAATCAAACTTTCAAACAAATTTAACAGATTTCATGTAACAGATTTCATGTAATCATAATAGACTTTTTTCTCTTTTATTTTTATATTATAGCAGTTTCTAATATTTACTTAAAATTATTATTATTCTTAAATTGTAATGTTATGGTTCCCCTTATACCTATGTGAATTTAAAGTCGTTGGTGAATTATACCAAAACCCTCGAGAAATACTTCCCAACCCATTAAACAGACTCCCTCACTACCACATGAAAGCCCAAACGTAATTCTAACATTCTAAAATATTTGTAGTGTTCTTATGGAAGATTGACCAAACTTTGATCTAATTGATTTGAAATCGATCGTAATTTTTTGTTTAATAACAACTAAGTACCTAAGTAGGTACCTAACGAGTTTGAGTTCCTTTCGTTATCAATTTGTAAAAGAAAAAAGCGTCGAAAGCCAGCTGGTAGAATTTGTTGCAAACGTAATATCCTACTGAGGGCTTCAAGAAAATTGCATCTTCTGCCGGCGGAAACATTTTAATATTTTTGAATTTTAGTTTTTTTTTTTTCAATTTTCCCTTTACTTTTTTCTTTTAAAGAAAAGAAAAAAAAACCTAAGAAATTACAACTTTTTTTCGAGCCTCTAAATAGATGCTACATAGCCTTTTAAAACTAAAATTACTAAAAAAAACATCGTGTCTAAATTAACTTGAGATACGGTAAGTAATTAAATACTCAAAAAAATCATTTTTTTTTTTTTTTTCAAATTACTAGGTTCCACCATTTCCCACCATTTCCAACCAACACATCAGCGGGTAAATATTTTTTTCCATTCTATTTAGCCACAAACATAATAAATCAAGAAAATTTACGACAGAAACGAAGAACTCTTACTATGAATTTCCAGTTAAAATTTACATTTTCATCCAAAGATAGAAAAAAAAAAAAAATCTGAAATAGAAAACCACGCCTTCACACTATTAACCACTACCCAGCTATAGTCCGAAGTGTAAATGGTTTTCTCTGATTTTCTTTTTGTTTTTTGTTTTTTGTTCCCTTATTTCTTTTCTACTGACCTTTTTCTTCCGCGCAGTTTCACATCAATACATACAATCAAACGGGAAGGATTTTGGAGACATCTTCGGGTGTGGCGAAAGGAAACGCGAAAGTGATTTTCCTTAAGAAAATGCAAAATTCGGATTGGTTATTTGATTCCTTCTAAATGGGTGGTTGGATATACTAATACTTGCTTATATACATACATAGCCGCACACAATATCGGTACATAATCGTATCCTTTATCCTTACAAAATCAACCCACCTCAACCCGTTTTTATTGGTGAAAATCTTTTACATTGAAATTCGTCGTTGATATTTTTTCTATCAGGCAAAATCAATAAAATGTCGCACGTTCAAGAAACATTTTTATAATCTTAATATGAATCCTTGTTATGGTGGTGGCTAAGGCTTTCTAGTATATATGAGAGTCCTTATTCAGTATTGAACGAACAACAACGACCACAAATTTTATTTTATGATTGCTGATTAAACATACCCGCGACTGGTATAACTGTAATTAATGAAATCTTTGAATTATTTATCACCACCATCAAGTCCTTTGATAGCACCATTTAGGTAGTAGATACCACTCTCAGCACTAGGGCTCTAATGAAGCCGAGTTAGTTAATAATTGAATGGCATAGAGACAATATTGGATCCTTCGGGAGGGTGGTAATTTTGTCGCAGGACATGTAATCAAATGTAAAATGTCGTAAAATTGTATAAAACGGGTGCCCGGCACAAATGTATATAACTGAATTAACTGTTTTCTGTTATGTTCTTAGATGGGGGTACGTAAAGAAGTCACACACCGATTCTATCGAAACACTCTAGACGTGAGTGAAAATGAGGGTTCAGAACTTAGGGCTTTTACCGGGAACATATGTCGAACTTTCGTATGTTTTTATAATTCTTGTTTTTGCCAAGGCGTTAATAATTTGACAGGCAAATAATAGGTTAACAGATCAATGATTCTCGTTAGGTGTATATACATATATCCCTTATAGTGTTCACATACCGGGCAAAACCAGTAATTTGATTTTATAAAGAGGGAGTTGGAAGTTGAATGTGAAAATTATTGTTGGATTATGAAAAATTCTCAAAGCTGAACTTAAATGGAATTAATATGGCTGGATTCGTGTATGATACAAGGTATGTCAGAAAAGTTGTGAGAATAACTTTATAACTAAATATTTTAAAGTATTTTACCAAAATTTTTATCATTATTAAATTCTTTAATTTTATTAAAATATTTAAAGTTTTTATTAAAATACGGTTTTTCTTGCAAGTAAATAAAAATTAACATGGACAATATTACAGGAGAGGAAACAACAAACAGAACAAAGAGCCAACATCAAATTCTACCAATTGCTTGGGAAAAATTGCACAGTAACCTACCAAATATTGCAGCAGGCTTATCAGGACAGGTGCCTACCTAAAAGTACTGTTTTTTTTTAGAGCCTAGAGTGGCGTAGTCCGGGATCACCTGCCAAGAAGATTGCAAAGATGTCAAAGTCCAAGCTTAAAACGATGCTAATTAAATTTTTTTTTATGCCAAAGGTTTAATCTACCATGAATACGTTCCAGAAGGCCAAACTGTTAATCAGTATTTCTATAGAGATGGTTTTGCACGTTTATTCCAAAAGATGAGGAAGAAAAAAGAGGGTCACAGTAATGTCACACTCCCTTATTCGCCAAATTCGTCGCTCTGTCACTTCTTGTTCAATAGAATCAAAAGGGTCAGGAAAGGTAAAAATTTCAATACACTAGGCGAGATCAACATGGCAATAATCACCGAATTCAAATTCCAAAAAATTTTTCTCAACCTGACGAAAAGATGGAAAATGTGTGTAAAGGCTGGTGCTTATTTTGAAGGAGTTTTGATAGAGCTTTAAAATGTACATATAGTATAAGGTTTTGATAAAATGTTTTTTATATTTTGAGTTATGAAGTCATTCTCACTACTTATCAAACATATACCTTGTATCTCCCGATGTATATAAAATCTTAGCAGAAAATATTACGCATAGTACAATTTCAGTTCTTTCTTCAAACCAAATTAATTTTTCTTCAAACTTAAATAAACCTCGTCCATCATATGTACATAGGTAGCTACATGGATTTTTCTTTTTCCAAAGGATAAATAAAACAGATTGCGATTCACTATAACTTACTAACGATTCACTTATAGTGATCTGGATAGTATCAACAGACTGTGATTAATAGGTTCTTGCCGCATAAATAATTGACTAGAGTTAGTCAGTCCCCTTATGCCATTACAGCTGGAAGTTGGAAATCCTTCAAGCGACTTAACTAATATCAACTAATTTCGGTAGCAGCAGCATCATTCCTGAAACAGTATTCTGCCTTAATATATAGCTACACAACATATATATGTATATATATATACTATATATATATATATGTACGTTAAGGGGTTTTCTGCTAGATTACCCTTTTGATATCCTTTGGAATCTTATCAGCGCTTTCTCTGCCATCCATATTCTATGATGGGAAAACTTTTCCAAGTTGATTTTCTTATTCATTCGAGAAAATCCTCTTTGAAATGGAAATTTAAATTGCCAAGAGCACTGCTTTGACTTTGGATCTCTTAAAATTTCGTCGAATTTTGGTGAAACATATGTCAGATGAACTGCGTTCTATCTATGTATATGTACGTACGAATATGTATGTTTGACTCTACAGATGTATGTTAAGTTGAATGGTTTTTGGTGGTATATAGTAGAAGATGGCATCTATACATATTTAGAGGATATATCTAGTGCGCTATGGATGGAGTGACTGGTCTTGATATATAGATTTATTATGAATAACTTTTAAGGTTTTTATAGTAAATTTAAATAGATGCAGTAGATACATACATAGGTACAACAAACGTGCAGATTTTTTATTTTAATTTTTTGATTTTGAAATAAGTTAATAAAATACTATTAATCAGATTCTAATGGAATCTGGAGGAGGTAGATACTAAATATAGACAACAGGCAGTTCAGGGTTTCATTGATGTCCTGACGAGATCGCCCTGTATTGCTGATCGAAACACACGATATACCTACTCTCAAAAATTTCTTCATGAAATTTTGATTTTCGGTTTTAAGCCAACAGTAGGTTGAAAATTGCCTGTAGACTCTATATGGGTCTCGAAAGAGTGTAAAACTCAATCCCGCTTCTAACAAAATGAAGATAGTCATTTACTTTTTATTTTATTAAAGGTAGTAGGCATGGAAATTATTTTATAAAATAAACTTATAGATTAAAGTTAGAAAATATGGCGGATAATATTTAAAAATTAAAAAAAAAAAATCTTCATAGAAAAATGTTTCTTAATTCAATTTAATGAAATTTGATTTTTTTTCTATCAATAATAACATTAAAAAAATAAATTAAAACTTTTATTTCATTTTGCACCATTACAGATGAGCTTTTACTGGAAGAATGAACACAATTATTGCAATTTTCTGTAATAATTCTTGCCGCACCTAATGCAATAATTCTAGTCAAAACCTTTAGATCCATTCATGGCTGGACTGAGTTCTCCAACCAGCCCGGGAAAATGATCCCCATCCAGACAGCGTTCGATCGCCCGTCCTTCCAGTCCGGCTCTGAACCCATTAGAAGTGTCATAAAAAAATATTTCCACATTGTCCTGATCGGAAGTTTTCGGAGTCCTCTGTGTTTTGTATTTATATACCCTAGATGAAATCATAGGGCATAGTAAGTTTATCATTCTATTTGCAACGCATAGAAATAATGCTGCTAGAGGAAAATGTGCGCACGATAATTTGAGAATATGTTTACTTAGAGAGTTGAAATTGCTCAAAATCAATTGCACATGTCCTTTAAAAAAATAAGTAAATTTAAGTTCGGAAATGGAACAAATCTGGTAACTCCTTCGTGGGTTTGCCATACAAAAATTTCGTTTTTCACAATATATTTGGACACTGACTGAGAACGCGTTAACGTACAAAACTGTAATTTCGTACACGGCATTTTTATAAAAATAGTAAATAAAATTTCAAAAATGGCCTAAATCGGGCAACTTCTTCTTGGGCTTTTTACATATACCGGGTATGTCCGGAAAATAAGTTGAATAAATCCTCAACAAACAATTTATTGAAAATAAAAGTGCAAATGCTTAGTATTCTTCAAAATAGCACCATTGGGCATTAATACACTTTTTCCAGCGATTTTGCTAGCTCTGGTAGGTTTCCTGGAATACGTTGAGGGGACCCCCTTCAGACACAACGTCGCGGCGACTTTCACGGCATCTACCGTCCCATAAGGATGACCCTTTAAATTTCTCTTTATTCGAGAAAATAAAAGTAGTCCATTGGTGCCAGATCGACACTGTATGGTGGCTAGATCAGCGTTGCCACACCTTGCCTGGCCAGGATCTCGCTAACATGAAGGCAGTATGAGACGGCATGTTGGAGTCGCCAATTTTCACTGATCTCCTTGCTGATGCGAAGCACCCAGTTTCAGAGCCTTTCAAGGACTTTCAAGTAAAATTGGCGTTAAGCATTGTGAAGGTCTCGGACCCTGATTTCCTTAACTTAAGACAAAATTCAATGGTATGTCGCTGTTCTGTGAATCGTGGCATTTTGATCTCCCGACGCGTCACTCAAACACAGATACACACTACAAGCAATCCACACTGGGCAAATGGCCAGCAGGCAACAGGCGAGGAACGCGTTGCCTTCCCAAGACCCCCTCTCACTTTTCCCCCACCAATCGCAACATTGCAGCCTTCCGGATTGGCAGGATAAAATCATTCCATTTATTTGCGAAAACGATCAGTCCTAGACGTTTTTATTGTACTGAAAAGCTCTTCAGAATATGAAATCCTATGGAATTGGTAATAATCATTTTTACTGTCCGACGAACCGTTCTAGAAATATATGCGAAAAACCACATAAAAACTCAAACTTGCATAGAAAAGTGACTATAGGAAATTACATACGGGCATTCATCTCTAGGGTATCATAAGAATTGGTCTTAGACCAATTCTAGATTTTTTGCCTTGTTTTTTTAGGTTATTTTCTTTCCTTTAATGTTGTTAACTTTACCGTTTTCATTTGATTCTAGAAAGGTTGCTGTCATTCAGAAAAGAAATAGAGCACACAGTACTAGCAACAACAAAAAAAAACTCGCTAGTGTGTCAAGATTGGCGGGTAACTCCCCAGTTCAATTAATCAGGTTACAGAGCGTTTATAAGACACTTTATTTAGGAGGCTACTCGCTAAAAATCAAAAGCATTTAATTGAAAGAAAAGGAAAGAGCAAGAAAGGGAATAACTACACAATTCACGACCTAAAGAAATTATTCGATAGCTCTGAATGGGATATTTTAGTGTTTCTTAGATTTTCCTGCTATGGATCTTCATTGAATGAAATGTGGGGATATAACCCACTCTACAATACACCGTTTGCAGGCCTGTCTTAACAGATAACTTTCTGTAGAGGGACGACGAGACTAAAAATGATTAACATTGGAGCCGGTTAGAATAAGACAGGATTAACGCATGTAAAAATAAAGATGAGAAAATGGAATTTAAAGTTGGAAAGCAAGCCCTATATACTGGAATACGCAAGAAACTTGTAAAGATGAAGAATTTCAATTGACGCAGTATCAACAGTGAAGTTATGGAGTATACTGAAAGCTGCTAGACTACAGAAGATTCGTTAGAGATCTATCGCTTCCATCCTATGTCCTCCAGGAGCAGCACTCAAGTAAATAAATGTTGAGTGGACATACAGACTAACTGAAACGTCGGATCTAGTAGTAGCAGAAATCTATCGGCTAAGAGGTTAGCTTAGGCTAAGTCTTGGGCTAGTAAGCCTTGATAAAAGCTTAGCGTTAAGCAAAGTCTGGAGATAGCAAGTCTTGATGAAACTATCCTCTACGACAAATCTTGAAATAGCAAGTCTGGTTGTAAACTGAACAATGTGCCAAGTTTTAAGGTAGAGTAAGTATGTGCTGATGGGATACTTACTACCTGTAGTGTATCAGTGACAGCAGGCGTAAGTTGGATAAGCACGGGATCGAGTCTTGATGTCGGGGTTGATGGATACTAAAGTTTTTTTTTATGACAGCCTGAAGAGCTTAGAACACAGGCTCTGAAACGTCTGATAAGCAAAATAATAAACGAGACGCCTTAACGGCTGCGTGGAGTGTATATAGAGACTGTCTCGACAACGAGCAGTCCGAGAGTTTCTCACGTCCGGCATTGACGATCCCAATGACGGTAAGGCGGATGAGTTTTCTCTTAGGAAGTGTGACGTCGCGTCGTGACAAAATCGACCCTATGTCGCCTGGTCGGTTGTAGCAGCGGCTAGTCCGGAATTCGGTTTTAAGTCAGTCAAATGTCGAATGGAAGACCACGGATGTTTAACTTCATCGGCTGCAGGCCTTAACTATAGTTGCTGCACGAAAATCAAAGTAGTGATGGATGACCGGGTTGACGATAATCACCTGCCTAGAACACGAAAATCCTAGACTGAAAGCAAATAGATTTAATCCACACGATACCTGAGGCATGTGCAAAACACCAGCACTGCTCGTTCTGGAACTGCTGAAGCAGCGATAAGTTACCTCCGCACGGTACCAACAAAAGCAAGACTTTCCTGCGGTGAATGGTGTCTTGAAATAGTAACATAAAACCTCTTTCGTTTTGGCTGAAGCGGGAGAGGAGCAAATTGTGTGAATGAAAAGTATAATTGCTGCGTACTAAAAATTAAAATTCTCCTCAATTTGGTTCGTGTAACTAAAATACGTAATGTAAGTAATAAAACTTTTATGTAGTACCCAACTCTGTAATAAGTCGTAAGCTCACGTGCAGTTTTAAAATACGGAATTTCCACTTGAGTTTGTTCTGAAGAGAAGCAAAGCAAACTCGATAGTAGATTTGCTTTGGAACTGACAACAATGTTTTTGTTTTATAGCGAGGGAGTTGTCATCGGTTTTGTGTGGTATAAAGGTGGTAAAATAGTTTTTTATCAGAAGTGGGATAAATATCCACTAGAATGCCTTCAAATGTAACGCCTTGTTAGCTGGAAATGCGGAAGCAGCTGCAAAAGATAAAGAAGAACTTGCGAATGAAATGGCTGATCCTTTTGTGGATGAAGTAATGCCGGAGGACATGTTTTCTGCACCGAAGGCTGCGCTTAGAATGTGCGCATCACAGTTAATAATAATGGACCCAATATAATGGTCACACGTATAGTATAAAATTTAGCTTCAGCAAGATGATGCCATAATGTCAATGCCAGTATTGAAAATTTCTGCAGCTGCTGACGGCCGGTACTATTTAGTCAAACTGATGATGTTCCTGGTGCTTTGTCTGGATTTCAAAGTGGATTCCTTACCAGTATTGGTCGTATACTAAGAGAACTACTACTGTAAGCTTACAAACAAGGGCGTATCGCATTTATCTTTCCGATGTACAAGAATCTGTATTTTCTGTACGTTATAAAAGAGCTAAACTGTCAGTTTCACTGATTACACCATCTCCAATGGATTACAGTTACAATCTTACTTGATTATGAGACTATTGCAACTGGTGATAAAATTGGAAATATATCCGTATCACGTTTACCACATTCTGTAACCGATGATGTAGAATAAGACCTCACTGTAGAGAAGTCATTATGGGACAGGGGTTTGTTTTGTCTCTACAAAAGGCCACTTTAATACCAGGGGGCTAAAGAATATTTATAATATGCATCAATTAGTGAATGAGTAAATCTACATGTGTCGATCGCAAGCAGCCCAAGTAACAATTTTCTCAATTTTTGGTGACTGAAGGTGATCGGTAGTTTTATAAGGGGTATATAATGGTTACTCGGTTATGTAAAAATTTCAGTGGTTATATAAGAGTTTTATAATATTACCAATTGGTGACGTGGTTATATTAGAGTTTTTTAAGGTTACTAATGGTTATCGTGGAAGTAGGTTACTAAAGGTTTTATAACTTGGTGATGGAAATGTTACAATCACCGGTCTATATAACTTAGACTAACCATTACTAGAAGGTATATAAAAAAGTTTTGTAATTGTTTTGATCACCACGTTATATAACTTATTTGTAATAAGGGTTTATTGCGGTATACGTGGTTACCCTTATATACTCGACAACTTTCAGTAATTTCGGTGACTTTAATAAAAATTGGGAACTTTCGGTAATACATATACCCACTATAAAATATCGTAAAATTTTTTGGTGGCCCTTATTAACTACGGTGATCGTTATAAAAACAAATTACTTTTAGTGTCGAATGGAGCCATTATAACACTACACGGCGCCCCAACAAAACTTATTTTAAGAATAACTTGACACATCCTTCGGTATTACTTTAAGATATATAACGTTACCAAGGTAACACAATATAACCAAAGGGTATATAAGAACAGTAGACTGATTTTCGTTACTATAAGATATGTAATATTACCAAAGGTAACACAATATAACCTAAGGGTATATAAGAACACGAACGTCTGATTTTTGTCACTATAAGATATAAAACGTTACCAAAGGTTACATATTATGACTAAAGGGTATATAAGGATCATTTTCGAGGTATGGTAGTTTCTTCAGTTTATATAATATTTCTAGAAGTTTTATAAGGGTCATTCAGTTTATATAATAGAGACAGAGTTTATATAAACCTACTTGAAGTTTTATAATGGTAATTAGTTCATTTAAGTACAAGCCGCCATTTTTTTCATCTATGCATTGCAGATAAAAAAGAAAATGTCGGATTAGTCAATTTTTTATATTGCAGATATATGGCTTCCGTTTTATTTTTATATGAAGAAAATACATCTTTTTAGGTATATAACGTTTCTAAATTATGTCATGTTATTTTTATGAATTAATATCACCTAAGTGAAAATTTTTAATTTTGTCATATTTAATTAAAATTATTAAAAATTGTTTATTTTTGGAGGGGTCTGTATTTTTTAGAAGTATCTATGATGATATTCACAGTAAAATTTCAATTGCAGCTGAATTTCACCACATATATGCCGAAAATTGTTCTTCTGAAATGTAAAAATATTAAACCCTTCCATTATAAAAATGCAATACCAAAAAAAAACGAAATTCTATGTCAAGATAGGTTTCGTAAATATTTGCATATTATTGTTTTATAAAGGCAACGAAAAATAATTTCCCTAACATTTCAATCACTGAAAGTAATCAGCCTGAGAATTCCAAGCGTTGTGGAAACGTTACCATCACCATTATAAACAAAGTTTATAAAGGTAACCGAAACATTACCGCAACCACTGCTATGACCAAAATAAATTAATCGAGAGCACCTTGGGTTATATAAGGGTTTTATAAGAAGTTATATTAAGGTAACCAGATTATTTTGGTTACTCATTTTATAAAACTTTTAGTTATATAACGTTACCTAAATCAAGTCACGGTAACCTTTATATAATCCTCCATTTAAGCTCTATAAGGGGTTTATAGTGGTTACAAAGAGGTTTCGAGTACTAGTCTATATAACTCAAGTTATATAATTTGGTAATGGAAACCTCACCGTTACTACTATATAAAAAAAATTGTTTCTTGGGAGAGAACATCTGGAATTCATTATTTGTAACAAATCGCTCATTTAGGAGACGATGACGATGAACCTGAGTTACGTTCAGCTATGCCGTTGGAGCAAGGAGATATGTCCTTTTTGTACTACGACCTCTTAAAAACCTTGTTATGGTTGGTGAAATGCTATCTTTGTGTCAATTATTATCAGTCTATGCAGATTTAGCAAATGAGGATACACCGCAATTGTATTTGCTTTACGGACGAGGAGCAGGTTCATCACTCCGTGTATTTCGGCATAGCTTAAAGGTATCCGAAATGGCTGTGTCGAAGCTTTCTGGCAAACCTAAATGCTGTCTGAACGGTGAAAAAGAGAATAGACCAAATATCTGAAAATTTTTTAGGTTAAAATACTGAAAATAGTGGCTACTTACGTAGATGAGTTTGATGCGTATATAATTATTGTTTCGTTCATTAATGCTACATTGGTTTGGAGCATTGGTGAAAGTGTCAAAGAAGTAACAGACAGTGGATTTTTTGTTTGTTTGAAACTAGTAGTTTTATATCGCTTCCATCTTTCATATGGAATATTACGAGCTGATATCAGATCTTGAACCATCAGATCTTGAACCACGGGAAACTCTGATTAGGTAATGTTTTTCGAATGAAAGGAATGTATATGTCTCATGTAAGTGGATCAAAAAATTATTTAGGAACTCTATGTACTTGGTCATCAACATCAAGCAGTTCCAATCTATGGACTGCACTTCAGTGAAAAGTGCTTTAGTATTAATGAGATTGTAGTTATATGAAAGTGTGTTGGGTTGATGTTCCGAAAGTATGTTAAAATCGTAAGTACTTAATTTAAAATCCTCTTCGCTGATATAAGCTCGCCCCCCAGGTAGATTAAGCCGATAACAACACAAATAATATTTCCAAGGAATTTTTACATCACACTAACCCAGGGAGGAATGATTGCATTACATGACCCAGTATAAATAGCTGCAACTAGTATACAGCAAAAAAAAAAAAAAAAAAAAAATAGCTACAAAATAGTGCAACAAACAAGTTGTAGTCTTTCATTAAGTATATTCAAGCAGTGCAGTAATATAACGGAAAGGTATACTTTGAGCGGTTGGCACTCTTATAAAAATCCCAACAATCACTGAATCACATGAGGGCATTGTTCCTGTACAAACATTGAAACATGAAATTATTTTCGTCTAAAACTCTTATTAGCATTTTTCATGCGATCCTTGTTTACACTATAAAACAACACCGCGACTGACGACCACCGACGACGCCACAATTACTCACCAGAATATTGTGGTCATCATTTATAGTACTATTTTCAAGCATATGTCGCTCGATTGCAACTCACTTAATAAATATTTGCCCAGCGGATTTGTAACCATGTAGTTGCCCAGGTTTCTTTAAGCATATGGCAATTCTTGTCTTTATTGTTTTTTATGAATACTAAAGTCAGCACGCCCTACTTTATACGAACATTTTTTAATGTGTATACATATACAAAAATGCATAAACAGGATCAACTAGCAACAGTTAAATGTATGTGTAAGTAAGTGTATGTGTGTGAGTGTCAGGATAAAATCGCAATTAACTCATCCTTGACAGAAAATAATTTCACTAATTCACTTATAATCTGGCGAACCCTTTTTAGCATACTCCAGGAAAATTGTCTCATGAGTGCGGGTGATGACTGTCTGGGGTTTCGTATGTGATTCACAACTAACTATTACCTTATACCTATATTGTGGAATAACAGTAGCGAGCCAGAATAATTTTCATTTTCCTTTTGTGGATAGAATGAAATTGTATAGACGGACATACGTACGTACATGAAGTTTTATAAAAAGGTGCGGCCACGCATTTACCTGAAATTAACCCTTTCATTAAAATACCTATGGGCGGTGAGAGATTGTTGCGGTTCAGCGCGCACACTTTTCTATAATATGGCAAAGTTGTTTCATTCCCGTGTCAGACGAGTTGAGGGTCACTTCGGTTGATGTATGACCGCAATTGTAATTAATTATAAAATTAAGTCCATCGTGCAATATAAGTAATTACCTTTCAGGTAAGTTATAAACGTGCTGCGAATGTATACAGGTATAGTAGGTATGGATGTGGATAGATAAATGAATGATATCACTGCAACCTTCGAAACTCTGACGTTTTTCAATCCTCCAATATTTCCCACCGGTATCATTTTGTGTTTTATCCTGGGGAAGGACGTCCGTCGTCATTCAATTCATCATATTTTGACTTTAATAGCAACACTTTTCACAGCAATTTTTATTTGCCTTTCCCGAAAGTATCGTTTAACCATAATATTGAGAATCGAATAAAAAAGTATCCCTTGTTCGCCTGCGTGACATCTCAATATCTACATCTCCATATAGTATAAGTAAGTACTGTGTGACCCGTATTCCTTGGGAGTCATCCAGCAGGGTTTGATGAATTTTATTTACATATTGAGCGGGTATTTTTTACAGGACTCAAGTAATATTTACACAATTTTTTTTTTTGTGAAGTGTTTTGTTTCAGTTGATTTTGTTTTTTTTTATCAATTTATCAAATAAAAGCGCGCGCGCGCCCACTATCCGTCGCCTTGACACGTGACCTCAATTATACAAATTTTGTATTTTCAGTACTTATTAGAGGGGGCTCTCCTGGAGTGCGGACGACTTCCTTCCCTATAGGAAGTTGTTTATTTCCTAATGAAACGGATATTAATGTGATTGGGAGGAATTTTTGGTAGAAACTGTATACATTAGGGTTCTGGTATAACAAGCTCACTTTTGGTTTTGTGGATTTCTATTGTTGTTAATTCAATTGATTGAGGAATCAGCTGGATTAAGTTGATTTTCTTTATAGAGTGCATATAAGACGTTTCTGGTATATGTTTTTTTTTTTTTTTTTGGTTTTGATTGATTGATTTTGTTTTTATTTCATTGAAGCAAACAACTTAATATAATTATTTATATATAGCCAAAAATTCAATCCTAATTATCATCATAATATTGTTAGTCAGTAGTCATAGATGATGACATCCTTGGCTTCCCAAGCTGTGTAGCATATTTTTTTACGATCTCAAATTAAATATTTCTCACAATATGCTGAACTTTAATAGACGTATTCGTAAGTAAAGTTACTTAAGAAAGGCGAAAGTGTCCGTTAAATTAAACAAACGTACCCAAAATAACTTAAGGGCATCGGTAAGAAACTTATGTTTAGTTTAAATGTAAAATAATACCGGGGACAGATTTGCAATTTTAATATTGAAATGATGTCAATTGCAATATAAAATTTCACAGACTTACTTACATTTGATTTGTAATTTAATTTATCATTTGACTTAAGAAAGCTCCGCGCACGTACAAAATGTAAGCAAATATTGTTAAATTACTTATCTATATGGAAAACAAAAATGTAATAGACACTTCAACTTGAAAAGTGTCTAATATTAAATGTCAAAAAAAGTTGCAGCCAACATTGCAGTATAAAATTCGGTTCTAAAAGGTTTGTGTTTTAAATGATTATGGTTTACAACTAGGGTCATATTGCAATAAGCTCATATAATGCGTACATTTTTCGCAATTTAAATATTGAATTCCAATGTACTACATACTGAATGTACACCGAGTGTATACAGAGTTGTTTCTTAGTATATAGAGAAGAGATACGCTTGTGGTTTACCGTAAATTGCAAATCTGTATCCGGTATAAGAAAGCGATATATTGCTCCTCGAAGTGCTACCAATATTCTTCTGATTATTCTTCAGATTTTTCTTATATTCTTTTATATAATGTCCTTATACTGAACGTTAGTAGAACGTACACGCAGTCTTGATTAAAAAACTGAAATGAATGAACTGGTAAATTTGGATCAAGATCAGTGGTCTATTTCCTAACAACAAATCAACACTATTCATTTTCTTTTACTTTCACTAATTATTAAGTCATTAGATCAACGATTCTAACGTATGGGGAAGCACACTTACAAGAACTGTTAAGAATAGATGTATAAATAGATTTTCAATATATGGAGTTCATATGGAGTAAAAGTTAGACTAACTTATCTTCAAAATACTGGCACATTTATTTTGTTTAAATATCTCGAGTAATCGTTTTAATAAAGGGTTATATAAGTTGTTGAGTCAGAGATCAACACACACTAGAAGACACCGACTTATGATGTATGATTTTCAAGAATAGATGTATTGAGATAAAACTGTGTATATAATTTTTGGGTCAGAGATTTTTGTATCACGTCGAGACCAAAAATAATGTATTAATGTTAGTAATATTATTTCAGTCGGGACCCGAGATAATGTTCTTTAAGTCAGTCGAGACCAGGCTTAAAGTGAATGTTAGTAATTATCTTAACTTCATTCGAAACTCGAAGTAAGATTTTTTATTTCCGTCGAGACCAGAAACGAAGTGTTTTGTTAGTAAAAAATTATCTCAGTCGAGAACTGAGATAGTATTCTTTAAGTTAGTCGAGACCCGGCTTAAAGTGAATATTAATAAGTATTTTAACTTCAGTCGAGACCCGAAGCAAGATTCTTTATTTCCGTCGAGGCCAGGAATAAAGTGTTTAATGAGATGTTTAAAAAGTGATATATCAGTCGATACACAATATGATTCTTAGTCCCTAACCAGCCAACCTACCTCAAGCGATGCCAAGTATAAAAAGAGATCGAGACAAGTCAGCTTGTGGTTTATATAGCCCTTGCTTGCACATGACACCGATGATAGAGTTCTGCTACGCATGATAATAATAATTGGAATACTATCTGTGATTTTACAGTACAAGTGAAAAAATTTGCATAGCAATAAGAAATTTAGAGCCACCCATGCTGCTGTGTTAAATTGAATTATATTTGCAAAAAATGTTCTCTCTATCACGTAGAGAAGAAATTCCCGTTCGATGGTACTTGTAATGATGATAATGATTTTAATTTGATCTACTCGATGAGGCTATACTTTTGTATTGTATTTGTGCAATGTGTTATGTAGATGACAAATATATGGCTTTGTTGGGTTGTGTACTTGTATTTTGATTAACAGTAATCCGATTAGATTTAATTTTACTAAAATTTTAATACTTTGTTTTCAGGATTTTTTTTTTTTTTTTTAGAAGTTTTCTGTTAACAAAATATATTCGAATCGAACTGGTTCGAACAGTCCATAAAAGGCACTTTTTATAATTGAAAAGCTTAAATGTCAAGATAATAACCCTAACGAAATGTGACATCTGTTTAGGGCAAAAACGTCAATCAACCATAAGTTTCGTTCAAATTCGTTAAATTTTTCACCTATGATATGGTTCAGCCAAACAGGACAAAATAGAAATAAAACCAGTAAACGAGAGGAATTCGCTAGAAAGATTCTCTGTCGTATTTTCGTTGATTCTTAGAAAACTTGCAATGAGAAGTTCGCAAATAATTTCATACGATCAGCATCCATCGATCCATTCTTTTGAGCCCCGTCCTATATAGCAAAAAGGGCTTTAAAGCATCTTAGAACAATTCATGGATGACTGCACTATACAATAACGCGATAATGAGAGAAAGTATATAATTTATAAACCTAACAATCATAGAAGTGTAAGTAATAAGATCTGAAAACTCAACTGTTAGTTTTCTCAGTTTTTTTTTTCCTTTAAAGATGTTTAGTTGCTATTTGAGGTCACTGCTTTAAATTTTGAAAAAAGAAGAAAAAATAAAATCACACAGCTTAAAAAAATAGAAAGATTTTAGGCAGACTTAGGTTCAAGTAAAACCAGCAGATTCTGGCCCCTATTGCTGAATCCGCCGGGAGAACTGAGTTTGCGAATTTGCCTGTTTTTGATTATCGAAAACGTTCCAAATGTCAAAATCAAGTTTCCCCTGATTATTGAAAATAAGTGAATTGAATCCTGACACTTGAATGTGGCAATTCCGCCGCCAGATTGAAAAATTGCATCGTAAGGGGAAGTGAATTTACTTGCGGCGGGAATCGTTAATCCGTCGGATTGATCAATACGGGTCTCTAAGTGCTTGTCCGAATCCAAATAATCGTCTTCGACTTCGTATTGTTATAATAGGCAGTGACGTTCCACAACAAGCTCAGCTATTATAAGTAGGGACTGTAACTGTTATGGAACTTTTTGAAAAAATCTTGAAATAATAGTTAAAATTCTACATTTTTTTTTTTAGTTCTATGTAACTGTTATTAAAGACTTTTCAAAATTTAGATCATAAGATAATAGCTATGTATTAAACGTATTTTTTTTTTACAGTCATAGCTGTTGCCGAAGACTTTTATTTAGTCTTATGATAAGAGTTCCTAAAGTCTTTTATTTTTTTGAGTCTTATAATAACAGCTTAGCTCAGCGGTAAGAGTTAACACAGACTTTTATTAATAAAAGTCTCTTCATAAAATTCCCATAAGACTTTTATAAATTTCAGTCAGTCCATAGCTGTTACCAGAGACTTTTATTCATTTGAGTCCCATGATTAACGTCTCATAAATATTTTATCTTTTCAATTTTAAATAAAAGTCTTCTTTAACTATTATAACTGACTGTAAAATATAGAAGTCCCAATCAGACTGTTATCGAAAAATTGAAAATATAACAGTCTTATGAGACTTTTAGTATAGGACTTAAACTTATATTATATAGCAAAATGGATAGGCTATAATGTTTACATTTTTTTGTTGGCAAGAGCCTTTGATCGTTTATGTGGTGTCAGTTCAAGGGTGGATACAGCGGAGGCGATCGGGGCGATCGGTGCGATCGCCCCCCCCCCCCAACCCCAGAGGTCTAATAAAATCAAAATTTATATTTTATTTTCCCCTGATGTTAGAATCGGTCAAAAATGGAGAATAGAAGAATTTTAAGAACTTTTTTATTTTTTTTTATTTTTAACGATTCTAAATCAAATCATAAATACAGGAGAAAAAACCAACTGACTCGCCCGGGGTTTGAAACCGGGAAATTTATACTCTAAAAGTATTCGCTCTAATTAAATTAAAATTTATACTATAATTAAATTAAATAAAAATATTTAAAAAAAACTGCTTCAAAGTCCGCAGTAAAAAATAGAAAATAATTTTTCCCTTCACTTAATGAGTACCTCACAAAAGTTCTATAGAGTTTCCTTTCAATTTGCATTTAATTAAACTTTGAAATTATATTACATTTGTGTATAAAAGGAAGCAAGATCTAGGCAGTTCAAATTTTAACATTATAGTAAATAAGAACTTCCTGAAATTTAAATTTGGAGCTCCCAATGTTTATCAAAATTCTTAGAAAATTACAGTTTAATTCCCAGATTTTCCTTTCTTTGTGTACCTTGAAAATTTTAAAATTTATAAATAAATTTAATATAATTTCAAAATTTAATTAAATGCAAAATGAAGGAAAACTCTAGAAGACTTATGTGATGTAGGTATTCTTCAAGTGAAGTGAAAATTATTTTCTATTTTTTTAGTGTGAATTTTGAAACAAAGTTTTTTTTAAATTTTTTTTTTTATATTTATTAAGTATATTCTTTTTTCGTCTAAATAATTCTCAAAAAATTTAAATCATTAAGAAATTTTCAGTACAAGAAAAATGTTTGGATTTTTTTTGTGATCGAAAGCTTACAAAAACCTGAACATTTGATGAAAATCACCATAGACGGGATATCAGATTCAGTTTTCTGCAAATATAGAATTATAGATTAACCCGACCAAATTAGCATTCTTCGAAAATTTCTCTAACAAAGTGTCTATTTGAAAAGAAACTATTTAGAAAAAAATTTAAAAACTTTGCCTTTAATTTGCAACAAATTGTAACCCAACCCAATATTATTTCTATCTAATAGTATTAAAAAAATAGTGTGTACAATAAATTTATGGAAATTATGGGGTTTGAACGAAATTCAAACTACTTTTATTTGAAAAACACCAGCAACAAGATAAAGCAAGAAGTGTATAATGCGGCCACTAACCAATCCGGTATCCTCGCATTCATGGCTTGTATATTTCGGGTCCGGGGTTAAGACTGAACGATTTTCTATTTTTTGTGGCACCAATTTTTACTATGCTTACGGCATTAAAAACTTATCTATTATATTAATAAAAGAACTCCTACAATAGCTGGATGCTAATGAAATGTTCATGCTGAAACGGACAGAGAAAGCGGTCCACAACTGATGGTCCAATTTCAGGAGCTTGAGTTATTTTTTATACTTAGTTGAATAAGATAAAATAATAAAAAATATGCGAAAATTAGTGACATGGTTACACATTACATGTATTTATAACAGCAGCTATCGGTATTCGCCCATTTGAGGAAATTAGACTTTGTGTTCTGTATATTACATATAGTACATTTCTTAACTACGCAAGCAATATTTTAACAGAAAATTAACTTGAAAGATATTGCTTCCCTAATTAGAAATGTTTTAAATATAATGGAGTATTTGGTAGAGGAAAAATTGTATTAAAATTTCCATAAATAGCGAAAATTTGTAGCCCATATTTAATTTGTCATCTTTATAAGTAAAAAGTAAGAACACGCCCTTATATTGTAGCATTACCAGATCTATGATTTTAGAGAAGAAACTTATATTTCTTATTTTACTGTAAGGAATGAGGAATTGTTACAGGAATGAATGAAAATGAAAGAATGGCAGAAAAGACAGGTGAAGGATTATTCCAATATGTAAAATGTAAATAAGGAAATTTTTTTGGTATCATTTTGGTGAAAGGCTTCATATCAATTTTTCCTATTTGGCAATGCCTTCACATCTGTTTTATCAAAGACAATATAATAGAAAGAGTATTCTTCTCCCATATCGAAAAGTGTTTTATATGGCGGGTCGTGTCGTGAGAAGTTTTGGGAAATTTCAAAATTTGTAAACATGAAAAATTTGAATTTGCTTTTCGTTAATTGTGCAGTATGTATCATTATTACCTTAACTTTGGAATATTAGATAAATCAGCAATGAACAATCACGTTCTACTTTGAAATGTACGCAATTTATAGCAAACTGACTGATGACTTCATTGTTGGGCTTTGCAAGTATTTTTATAAATTTTACGATACTTTTGTTGAGTCTACGAAACTGCGTGTAATACTAAACAATCTCTGTCTATAGAATATATATGTACGAAATATTCGTAATTTTTACATTTTATATTACCAAAGGAATTTCATATTTCGTAAAAATTACGAAACAAGCTTCCACTATCGCAAGCATAGGTACGTTTTATAGATTTTTACATTGTTTGTTGAAATGCATTATAAATTCTACAAAAATTCTATTGATTTTATGTAGTTTTCTCAAAAACTGTGAAAATCTTTCAGATCGAGATTTTACAACAGCTCTAAATACTTTAATTATTTTTTTTTTTTTTTGCTGAGTGTAGGAATTAATTTAGTTTTTCCCAACTTATTTCTTATTATTACGTGTGACTTAGTTTGTGTTCAATACTATTTTATGTGCAACACATAATTAAGTTCCATATTGCTTAATATTATTTGCAGGTGTACAAAATGATGTATTGTCTCAATATAACAATATGCTTATGATTCTATGAATGTAAGCTGTCGCTAAGTATTAAAATATAAGTAATCTATTTCTTTCTTATTTTCAATTCTAGTATTAAAATTTTTTTAATCGGCCCCCCTAGAGCAAGTGTCTGGACCGCCCTTGTGTCAGTTCGACATTTCTGCTCATTTCTGACAATTCTGAATTTACGAAATGAAGTCCGGTGTTCTTTTTTGTAAAGAAGTGTGATTAAAAGTGATTTAGATTTTGTAATAGTAAGAAACAATAATGAAATAATGTTTTTGTAAGAGATTTTATATAATTGAGATTCCGGAGTCTTGGATTAGGATGATGAACTTCGCTGTGCTGTGCTGCAGAGACAACCGGAACTATTGCCCTAGGAAATGATTTTCCAGGCAAGTTTAGTTGTTTCAATAATAAATTATAATGTTTTAAATAAAATATAAGTGAAATAGTTATAAAAATAAACAGCCGTTGCAAAAAATTAAGCATTTTCGAATGCCAGTTTGTTTCTTTGCATTTTTTTCTTCTTTTTTACATTATTAAGCCAAGCTCAGGGGATACTCTATGATTTAAGGCACTGCATGGTAGGAAGGAGATAGAAGAAAGATTCCGGGGGAGAGTGGCGGAGGTGCCGATGTATGTCGCCCTTAAAATTCCGCAGATTGTATGCCGGAGTAAAGACAGAAGATGGTAGACCGTACTACATTCGCACAGTTCGGGATAAAAAAGCATGACGGAATTTTACAGTATGGCAGAAAGTAATTTGAAGGGTATATTGAATTGTCAACGGGTGTCCGTATGATGTCAGCCATACAAAGGCAACAGCAAGGAATATTGCCAGAAAATAATGAGGTACAGGAAATATTCTTAAAAATTAAAAAAATTATAAATATAAAAATTAATGAAATTATTTTGTGATATAATGGAATCTATTCTATTAAATTTCTTCAATACTTAATAAAGTTTCAACCACTAACTTATGTGCCCATCCGTTCTGAAAATATCGTAGTTTACGATTTCCATGACTAAACAAACACATCGACGCGATTATACTACATGAAGAAAAATGCTTAAGATTTTCTTCCTCATAGCATATCCTTTTTGTTATATAATCTAAGGATTTAAATAAAGAAAAGTTTCTGGTAACAGTTATGGACTAACTGAAATTTAAAATTGTTTTCTAAAACAGTTATCTTGAGACTAAAAAATTAAAGGTCTTATTGGAGTTTTATGAAGAGAATTTTATTAATAAAAGTCTGTGATAACTCTTAGCACTGAGCTAAAAGTATAAAACTCTCCTAAGACTGTTATATTATGAGACTTAAAAGTTTTTTTAGCAATTATTAACTATTTGCCAATACGTCTCAAGTATACCATTAAGTCTTGATGGGACTTTTTTAGCTCATTGCCAAAAATAACTACTATTTACGGTCTCTGATTATAAGAATTAGACGAAGCTAACCTGTCCGAATTCGTGTATGCTTAACTTGATACATGAAGTTTTATTAAGAGCTTGTGATGCTGTTTTACATGATATATGCATTCCTCCTCGCATGCATTAATCAACTTGAAAACATGCGCTCTTTTTGCTGAAATGCAAAATGTGTTTGGGGTTATATTGACAAAGCAGTCATATAACCCTTGACCATCACAAATGCAGTTAAGTTCACCAAAAAATGATGAATTTTAGGTGACATGAATTATATTGTATACTTACTAGTAATGCAAAGAAGAAAGACTAATTTTATTATAGCCACAAATTATGACTGCTTCAACCTGATAATTTTTCTTTAAAAGCCTCAGCAAAATTTATGTTTCATTTTGTCAGCGTTCGCCATTTTTCAATGAAGCTTAATATGAAGCTAACCTATCCGAATTCGTTTGCTAATAAGCATAACCTCACGTTGTCTATTTGAATAAGTCTTAGCTGCGCGATCAAGCTAACTAAATGTCAAAATTGTTACACAACGTAGCAAAGGTTAGTGGTATAAGACATGAATTTGGTTAGAGCTTGACTTAGTGTTACGTCACTAGTTGTTATAACAAGATCAAGACAAAGGTGAAGACTTGAATTCGGACTGGCCCTAATAACTGCTGTCAAAATCAATAAACCAAAAGAATACTTACTTGCTGCCCAATTTTATATCAGCGAACAGAGGTTTATCACCTTCCGTTAAATTTCCAAAATCTGGCACAAATAATAACAAATATAAGAAAAAATTACGCAAAATTAACTTTTAACTGTAAAATGTTTGCTTTTTGTAGGAAATCACTTGCACTGGCACTACTAGATTGCACTAAAAAGAAAATCACAATAATTTTATGGCACACGATCAAATTGTAAAGCCACTGTTGCTGTGCTGCAGAAGCTGCAGAAGAACAGAAATGGCATGGCTGGTTGTCATGACAATGTATACGTTTATGTTGACATATTACAAGTCAAAAATTATTCCATTTTATTTCATAAAAGATAATTGAATCTAACAAATGACAATCCTGATATATTGCACAAAAACAACAGCAAAAAATCTACTAATGATCTCGAAACATAATAAAAGCACTTTTTCGGTCGTCCCAGTTTTATTAAGATTTTCACACAGTTACGAATTGTAAAAAACATTTGCCCGAAACAATAAAATTTAACAGATGTGCAATAAAATTCAATTGTGCAGACGAACACGCCCTATGACATCTAATGATAAGATTAGACTGATTTGCTATCATCTGCATGTGTACCTGATGCCTGTGATGACTTGATTACTAAATGGATGAACATGATCTGTTTTTCGAATTCGAAAATAGTGATATTTGCTCGGAGATTTTTTATGTAGGTACAGTGTTGTGCAAAACAATAGCAACTGTTTCAAGAAAAAGAAGAATTCATGTTCTTCCTTGATTTTAATTGACTGTTAATAAAAATAATATTGTTCTGTTATCGACACATCAATCACCAATGCATTGGAATACTTCCCAAAAAACAACAGATTTCATAACTGTAAATTAAATGAAAAAATGGCAAATTTCAATATTTTTAAGCGTGCAAAACTAAAGCAACTTCGTGGCACAGTCAGTAACTATAATCTCAGGTATAATTTCCTATTCTCTTTTTTTATTGTTAACATTAATTTCATTTCATTTCGGAAAAATTGTCCTCCGACTCGTCGATTAAGGATTCCGAGAAGGTCCTCAATGAAATTCAAGTCTACAGATTGGGTCGGCCAATAAGAACTTGAAAGAATCCCGTTGTAAAGTTGCTTTAGTTTTGCACACTTCAAAATATTGAAGCATGCTATTTTTATACCCTCTAGATCATAGCTAATGGTTGAATTACAATGGACGCAACGGAACGCAACTGAACGGTGTGAAATGTCAAATTTACGCAGTAAAACGGACGTCGAGGTTAGCTGCTTACAATGGACGCATGATTAATTGAAAGTGACAGTGACGTTTGACCCAAAATTTATAAACAAATATGGATAAAATCAAAGAACTCTTTTCATTCCATTTCCACTCTGCTTATTACACACTTACCGCAGAACAGTTTCGCTTGTCGGAACAAAATAAACAATCCCAAAGATAATTTGAGGTTATGTTTATCCGTTCAGTTGCGTTAATTTAAGATTTTATTAAACTTACTGCGTACGACTGCGTTTTCGTCCGTCCACTGTGCGCAACTCCATTTGAAAAGCATAGAAAGAAAACCGGTTTGACATTTCTCTCCGTTCAGTTGAGTTCCGTTGCGTCCATTGTAATTCCGCCTTAAGTTTGTCATTCCGTTTGTAACGCAAAGAGATAATACTGGTAGAGAAAAATGGATTGGAAACCCACGCATAATATTAAAAGTTATTTTGATTTTTGCATGTCTGTCCGTCCGTCTGTCTGGAAGTCCTCACGATAACTTGAGAGCGCGTTCACTTACAGAGCTAAAAGTTTCCACACGGGCTTTAAAAAAAAAGTAAATTTAAGTCCGAAAATGGGGAAATTGGGGTTGCCATGCAAAAATTTCATTTATCAATATATATTTGGACACTGCCTGAGAGCGCATCAACATAGAGAGCTGAAAATTTGTACACGGCCGTTTCATAGAAATAGTAGATATAATTTCAAAAATGGGCTAAATCGCGCAACCCCTTCTTGGTGTTGGCATATAAAAATTGATGGGTCTTTCGTGAAAGCGATCAGCCCTAGACGTTTTTATTGTACTGAAAAGTTTCTCGGAATATGAAATCTCAAGAAACTGGGACACAGGTGAAATTTGGTAAATGGTGCTTTCATAGTAATGGCAAATAAAATGGACTAAAGCGGGCAACCTTTTCTTGGTGTTGCCATATAAAAATTTTGGTTTTTTACGTATACTGTGAAAACGATGAATCATAGATATTTTTATTGTACTAAAAACTTCTTCAGATAATGAAGTCCTATAAAATTAGTTATAATTCTTTTATCTGTCCGACGAACCGTTCTAGAAATAGATGCGAAAAACCACTTCAACAATCAAACTTGCACAGAAGGGTGGCCATACCCAAGTAGCAATTTTACTTTTAGCATAGCCTACATAACGTTGGCTATAGTCTTTCATAAAACTTGTAATAAAGCTATATAGTCAAGCCAACAATTATATGACCGAAAAAAACCTCTTACATAACTAAAAGGGCCCACTTATTGGATTTATTGATTTTATCTGGATTACTCTGCGACGATTTTCTGTCCTCTATAAAAACTTTCATAAAACTAAAAGAGTAATTTCAACTCATCAAACTGTTCGCATAACGTTATCAAAACTATCATAAAGCTATTCCTCAATCCTTTTTTAAGAAAATAAATTATTTAAAAATCATGCATTTTAAGCATAATTTGGCGATTTTACATTAAAGCTTATTTGCTACTTGTACGGCCGTAATAAAACAGTTTGATGTCAGGATGGCTGCGATTAAAACAACTCTTTCTATTGTAAAACCATTTGGTTTTAAGTTAAACCGTTCTGAGTGCTCCTAGGCTGATATAATGCCATTTGTTATTAAATAAAACGATTTGGTTTTGTATACAAGCATTATAAAAATTAGTGAACTTCTGACACTTCTATATACATATATGTATGTTTGTATGTATTTGCAATCGAACATAAATCTTGTTTCTGATCTTTACCGGTCTTTTATAATATTTACAAGGCTATATGCATTGTTCGTACGAAGCATTTTTTACTAATTTGCATCCATCCATTTCATAGAATTTTTAAATTAAAAATTGTCCATTTAACTTATAAAGGCAAATAAATTTGTTTGACTTTAATTTAGTTGCTAAAAAAAACCGTTCGCTCTGTTTAAAATCTATTTAATCTCAGTTAAAACCGTTGTAAGTCTATTGAGACTCAAATAATGATACTTGATCTGGCGTAAATCTATTTAGTTTTTTATATATATTCGCGATAAAACTTATTTCGACATGACGATTTCTTCTTGACGTCTTATCATTTATAGTGTATCATCCCAAAGCTGTTTCATCTCTTTAAAACAAGATCATCACTTGACTACTTCCGTTTCTTTTTATGGAGTATTAATGTCTGATTCACCGTCACTAAGCATTTTTGGCATTAATATTTCCAGTAAGCTAAGCTGGGTCGATTATATCTTCTCTGTTGCCAAAGAAATATCTTGGATTTCTTAAAATTAGTAAGAAATCTTTCAGCCCGTCAAATCTAGCACTCCTATACAAGTCCTATATCAGACCTAGAATGGAGTACAATATTCTTGCATGTCACATGACGAAGCCACTTGCAAAGATGTCCTAGATTTATAGGGAATTTGACCAAGCCACTTAATTTTAAAATAATTTTGTGAAAGAATTTTGCAATGCATTCTTAAAACATCTGTGTATAATAGTTTTGTGATAGATGCCTACATAGCCCAGCAGCTTTCTAGACCAAATTATCCCTTAAATTCGATTTAAAGTATCCCTCCGTGCTTCTTAATATAACCTTCATGAGTCTTATTTTTAAGTTTTATCAAAGATTAATGCAATAGTTTTGTAGGATGCTATAAAACCATAATAAAATCAAGCGGTATTTAATTCCTATTTTGCTGTTATAATAAAATTTTTTGGTTTAGAAGACCAACTGGCATGACTTACAATCACAATAAAACTATTTAGCAATCTCCAAATCTTAATTAAACAATTAAAAAATCTGAGTAAAACTAAATAGCATCTAGATTGTTACTTGGATACGAAATTATATGCGGACATTTATCTAGAGTATCATAAGAGTTTGTCTTAAGTCAGTTCTACACTGTAAAAAATGTGCACAATAGTTCCCACAGAGCTTAGGTATTTTTCCCTAAAATGTAGTGAATATTCCCTACAATTTTCAGATTGATGAGAATTAACCCTTATTGGCACACCCAGGTACCGGGTCACTATTTGAGCTTTCTTCTGCGAATTAATGTAATCATGTAATTTTAAGACAATTCACCCGTTTCCTACTCTAACAATGTAAAGTCAAGTGGACGAAAAACGCCAGTTTATAGATATTTGGTATCAAATAGCACGTGTTAAGCGAAAATTGTACATAACTAGGCCAACATTTACTAAAAACAAAAGAAATGATTTTGTAAATAATGTATTTATTGCTATTTTTCATATAAGTATGAAACTAAGTTTAATTTGGGACTTAATTAACTGGACTTGGTGTTGATAGATCTGTAATTGTAAAATATAAATTAAGCAGTGTATTGATTAAATATTTGGCAAAAATTACTTTTCAGTTGCATTTACTCAATGTTACAATGAACGTTGCAAATTGGACGGACGGTTGCATATTATGTATGACTTTCGCAATTTGCGATACTTCTTTTTTAGTGATTCCATGCATACATGGCAGTTGCCAACTACTGCCCTGCCAGATGTCTTGAAGCATCCCGTGCAGGAACTGCCGCTCCTGTTGTTGTCGAAATTGGAATGTTTATAGGATGATCCGGAACGATCTCGATACCATTTCTCGTGCTGAAGCTTCGATATACATTTGGTGTCTCTGAGCGCATGTTGATAGCCAGCAATGCCAGTTGCTTCCCCAAATCTTTCAAAAAAGATCGGCAGGAATCAGTTGGTTTGTTGCATCCTGTGTTATTTTCCACAAGGACAATGTATGCAGCCAGCGCTGCAACATCAGGCATATTGTAAAAGAAAGCCAATGGCCATCGGGGTTCGTCGTTTAGTAGAATAGGTAGCCAGCATCTTGTCCATTGTATCCACCTTTTGCCCTGTTATACATAGTATTCTATTATTTCAGGTTTTTTTAATACGCCTGATCCACCTGATCGGTGCGGTGCAGTGTGGCCAACATAAGGACCGCATTGTTTTTTTTTTTTTACGTAGGAACATATCATTATGTTGCCATTAAATCCAAAAATGGTGGAATGTACCTACTTCACGTGTTTTAAATGGCAACATCTGTGGCGAAATATAACCAGATGTCAAGAAGTTGTCAGTAACAATGTTTTGACAAGAACCTTTATACCGCAAACACAAATCTCTCACCACACTTCCCCTTGATTGATTTCATGCGCCGTATTCGTCTTTTCTATATAGATATGGCCTTCAAATGGAAATGAGTTTTTGGCATCACAAGCCCAGCATATATATTGAAGATTTGGACGGTATATATTGGGTAAACTTAGGCGACACCAGAATAGAAACAACTGTTCATCAATTGTTATTCAGTCCGTGGGTACGTACTGAGAAGCCAAATTAGCGTTCAACATTACAAAAAGATCCGAAATTGTGCTTGTACTGAACATTTTTCAGTTGAGCAGTGAAATTATGAAGGCGAATTTGATTTGGTAATATTGAAACCCCGCTAGCCGATTCATCTCGACGTTTACGTTCACTATCTTTGATTGATGGTGTAAAACATCAACGCTAGTTTCTTTTAGTTGAGATACAATTAAAGCGTGAATTACAATTACGACTGATCTGTCGACTGCGACTTTGTCCAAAAGGTAAATGCATGTAGCAAGATACAATTGCAACTTCCCCTTCGACTTTGACTGCGACTGAAACTAAACTTTGCTCAAAGTGCAAAGTTGGTGCTCGCTGCGGCCAACTTCAGTTCAATCACAGAAGTCGGGACTTCTGGTTTGTTCAAGCAGTTGAAGCTTTAATTTAATAACAAATTTCACCTCAGCGTCGACTTCGGCTTAAAATCAAGTCGCAGTCGACAGATCAGTCGTAATTGTAATTCAGGCCTTACTTTTAAAGCTTTTCCAAATTTTCCGTTTAACATTTCATTGCGTAATTATGTATAGCCGCTACATTTACTCCCATGCAAGCGGGTTTTGTCGTTCTGGCCTCGAGATCGAATTGACGAAGCGAACAAATCTGGTAATAGCTTTGCACCGATTTATACCCATGGCTACTCTGTAGATTGGATATGCATCGGACTTCCACAGCTCTCTTGTGTGTTCACTGTTTGAATGATGAACTCCAGCCGTAATTAATATTCCCAAATACCTACTCGTCAAATTCTTCTACCGTCAATTCTTTCCAAGTTTTTTGGTATTTAGGATTTTCGAGCAGCATGGACAGATCTTAATTTGGCATTTGTTTCCAGAATAATACTGTCAAGAAAACACTTGAAAGTATCACTGGTAATGTTTGATTTGATCGGGCTGGACCATATCTACTATGACATTTTGACATTTTGGGGAGGACTGCGCTTCCATCTAGTTTTATCTTTACCATACAAAATATGGGCAACGTCATCTGCAGCTTCCTCTTTGGATTCAGCACACATTTCATTATCTTCATCGGTTTCCTTACTGCATTCAATTCGTACATCATTTGAATGTACATCGTAAATATGTGATTCTTTAGAATTGCGATCTCGGTTCATGGGAGGAAGCCAGTCTTTATCACTTGATTCATAACTATCAAGTTCACGAAAAGCTGTAGAAGTTTCTCCAACTTCGTCTTCTTTAGACTTTGTCAAGCCATATCTAATGTGCTCTTGCTGCTCTTCATACCACATTGCATTGTATGTAGCCTTTGAAATATCCATTTTGTACTGTGAAACATAATTAGAATTTTATTTTGTGCGCCAAAGCAACTCAATAAATTAACAATAGAAATATTTACCGAAAATTAAAACAGCCAATTCAAAGATTTATTCACAATTAAATTTCTTAGATTTTTATACATCAAACTTTGATAATATTATGTTGTGCGTAGTACAGAATTACACTATATTAGTATATTTCCTGCTTGAGGTGAGAAGCACAGTAGATATTAGGTTAGCTAGACATTCTAAAGCGACTTTTCAAATGAGTGTTCTTCATATAAAAGGTATGAAAATTATATGGAATAGGTAAAAGAGTAAATAGGAATTTCCACAATTATGATGCATTTTAGAAGGAAATTTCATCGGCTTCTACAAACCTAGTGGGAAGTTCAATTTCCCTTACACGCTATGAGGTTTACTTACGATGTAATATTCTATAATGTCTGTCAATTTTTCCTTCCTTTCAGTATATCTGTCATATACCGCAGGGCTCCATTTTTCGGCCTGTTATCTTTTAACATTTTTGTAAATGACATAACTTTGACATAACAGTTTTAGTTGCATTTTTGGAGGGAATAATAAATCGCAGTGCTGAATACTATATTTAGACTACGCAAAAAAATCCAGTAATTCCAGTAAACACAAGTATTATTATTATTTTTTATAAGGAGTGGAAACTTTCCAAACCACTCTCGTATATATAAATTTTGTATTCGACCGCTTACAATAAAGTCAAACCAATGAAGCAGCGATAAAATAAATAAACGTACTGAAAGTCCACATAGTTGAATAATTATGTTTCTCAAAACTACTATATTTCGCTGTTCTGATTTCAAGTTCGGTCAAGAGGTCAGCGTGAACAATCTCCATTAGTTATGAATGAAAGGGACTATGATATAACAGAGCAAAAGAGTCAATAAGCTGGGAGAGTAGTCAATGATTTCAGTAAAAAAGAGAACATTGATATTGTCTTAATTCGAAAACTATAAAGATCATAAATAATGCACTACAAGGATTAAGGAATCAGTATTATACCCTTTACCCAACAACCAAACGGCAAGCATCATTAAAGCTAAATATCGCCACTCATAGCCCGTTAGCGATTTAGTTATTAGTCGATGAATTTTGTCGATGAATTTTTTTTTTTCGTTTTTAATTTTGGAGTTGGGCAACTTGAAGGATCTTTATGTCTTCATATAGCTGTACAAAGAATTATAAGGATGATTAAAGTCATTTAAAGTCAAATAAAGATAACCCTGTTCCATGATCTTATACAGCGCTTTTATGTATCGATGCTTCAGGTTGTTCAAAGCTATGTAACGTGAACATTATTGTCTATACAACTAATTAACGACGCATAAGGGTACATAAAGGATGTTCATGTTTTTTTGTTTTGTTCCTTTGTCATTTCAATCGCGTCTTATAAACAAGTACTTGCTTAAAATGTTATTGAATCAAAAATCGTAAGTGATTTGTGATCTTTCACGAGATCGATCATCACGAAAACTTACTGTATGGATGTACAAGGTAAAATAAATTACACAGGGGTTAAGAACAAAACGGGATTAAAAAGATTAGTATCTGAAGATAAAAGGGTTTTCCAATAAGAGGTGTTATTTTGATATTCAAAGAAAAATGCCATTTTTTGAGAGATCGGATCTTTATTTCATTATAAAGAGAAAGGTATGCCGTTAATAATGGAAAATAACATCAGCCAAATGACTACCACGACCACGCCTACAGGACCATATCCTTTTCATGAAATTTTCCATAACCAAATCGTAAAGCGGCTGCCCTATGTCCTCGATAGCCTCACGAATTCCATCTTTGAGGTTTTGAATCGACGCTGGGCTGTTGGCGTAGACCTTCTCTTTCACGTGGCCCCAAAGGAAGAAGTCGCAAGGTGTTAAGTCACAAGATCTCGGTGGCCAATTGTGATCACCTCTTCGAGAGATAACACGGTCCGGAAACTTTTCCCGTAAAAGATCAATGGTTTCGTTGCTTGTATGGCACGTAGCGTCGTCTTGTTGAAAGTAAACGTTGTCCAGACCAATACCATCCAATTCTGGCCATAAAAAATCATTAATCATCTGTCGATAGCGCAATCCATTCACTGTAACTGTTGCTCCAGCCTCATTTTCGAAAAAGTAAGGTCCAATGACCCCGCGGGACCATAAACCGCACCAAACAGTCACACGTTGAGGATAGAGAGGCTTTTCAACAATAACTCTTGGGTTTTCCGAGCCCCAGATGCGACAATTTTGCTTGTTGACGAAGCCATCGAGGTGGAAATGGGCCTCATCACTCAAGATGAGTTTTCGATGGAATTCCGGATCATTTTCATGCATTTCAAGGACCCAATCAGCAAAGACTCGACGTTGTTGATGATCGGCCGGCTTGAGTTCTTGTGTTAATTGAACTTTATTAGTCTTAAGACCCAAATCTTTATGCAAAATACGGTGTAATGACGTTTGTGGAATGCCTAATTCCAAAGAACGACGAGGAATGGACAAACCTGGGTTTTCTTCAACACTTTCGGCTACAGCAGCAATATTCTCGGATGTTCTTGAGCGACGTGCACGGGTTTTATTCTTCACATCACTAACTTGTCCCGACAGCTCGAATTTTTCTACCAATTTCTGTATTATGGTCCGACAAGGTGCTTCACGACGACCTAAAAATGTTCGAGTTTTACTAACCGTCTCTGCCACATTTTTACCATTTTTATAGTGAATTTTAATAATTTCAATGCGTTGTTGAATCGTGTATCGTTCCATTTTTATTAATGGCGTAGTTTCTACTTGTCAAATGTCAAAAAATGACAGCTCCAAAAGTGACATCTACCGAAATAGCGGGCTAATTAAAATAACACCTCTTATTGGAAAACCCTTTAGTTTCGCATTTATTTCATAGAAAGCTAAGTACAGGGATGAAAAAGCGAGCACAGAAAATATTTTTTGTAAGGAAAACAACACCTTTTTTATATTATTTGTCTGGTTAAATGCATTGAACATTATGATTCAAGGTCATCGGTTAACATATCAAATAATATCACACGTTTATAATTATTTAGTGGCTTAACAATCACTAACTTTTGACCTATAGCATATTTTTCATTTCCAAGATCGGCCTTAAAGAAATATGTGCCTCGAATAATTGTTTTATCTGCTAACATGACACAATATTATCGTCATGCCTATATGTTCGTTCGTTCTTTTAAAGGTACATTGCTTTCAATAACCAATGAAGCCAATTTTTGTGACAAACTATTCACATATATATTATGAGAATCCTACAACAAATGGGAAAATTCTAAATTCAGGGATATTGAAAGTAAACTTGTATACCTATATGAAAAATACCATATCTAAAAACATTTATTAGTTTATTTGTTATGCCCCTTTTGTTAATAAAGTAATCTCTGCCGTTTACTCTTCCGGGACGGTCTAAAGAATATTTTCTTAAAACATTTTTTTTCGATACATCTTACGACCTTGCGTCAAAATTAACGAATGTCAAATTATCACTAATTTTCAACGTCTTTTAAAGATCTTTAAATTACATGTAACGATCTTTAAAGGTCTTTAGGGCAAATATAAATTTTACTTGTTAAAACTTTAAAGTAGATCGAATCGCAGTGTCAGAATAGTTCAGTGGATAAGGCTTAGGATTTCTAATCGAGGGCACCGGGTTCGAGCTCAGCGGTAGTCCGATAGATAGTGTATGTCGATAACGATCGTTAAATATTTCTATAAAGGTTTTCAGTGTAAAAACTTTTTCGAATTAGTAAAGATAACTAAAGAAAAATCTTTACTTAAAAACATAAATTTCCTTAAAGCTTGCGTTAATTTTGATTAGTTTTTTCTATACAGAAACGATGTCGATCTTTATCACTACCTCGATTATTTTCGTTATAGATTATTTAGGAATTAATCGAAATCTCTAAAGCTATTTACATAGTTGGTTATCCGGGTATTACAAGAAGGGCAGTCAAGTTTCAATTGAAGCAATCAAGTACAAACACCATCATATCGAATTAAGTACAGTCCTGTAATAGTCTTTGGTGCCTCTCATAATTTTACTCTCCATAAGGTAACTGATAAGTGATAGCAGTAACGTACCAGTAAATCAAACGTGGGATCAGTTTGCTAGGATAGGCTCAAAGGTTCCTAGGAAAACAGAAGTTTTGCCAAGATGGAGTCGTTACTACAAAAATGCATTATATCACTGAAATCTGTCTTTCTGAAAAGTACGTGAAACATGTATGCCCTGTTCTTTGATAGTTGGCGAAGAGGATATGGAATGTATTCCAACATTCTCACTTACGGCGACCGGAGAAGAAATTCATTAGGAACATACTGATTCCGCAAATTTTGAGAAATACCAAGCAAAGTAGATATGAACACTAGCAAAATTCATTAACTCTTCTGGTCCACAGTATCAACCACGAATAACGTGATGATAAAACGGACCATTATAAGATCTAAACATACATAAGACAAGAAAAAAAACAAACTAAGATATTACTAACTACTACCAGCATGGATGGAGCATTTTTTCATTCCTTTTTGGTATCAATTTAATCGAAAATTTTCTGTAGAAATTTTATGCACAAAATTTGTGTGCAGGACATGACAATACATATTGTGAATTCTTTTCCGCGATTCGGTCTTTTCTTCCCTATTGGTGTGGTGAAAAGAAAAGAGCCGGGAAATGATAGAATTGGTGGCGGTGGTTAAACCGAGTCGTAGAAAAGAATTCACTAATAGTCAGTTTAGGGAAAGACCTTTTTCTTTTCTATTGATGATTAGTTTGCATTTGCTTTATAATAATTTTTCTTCTAACTTTCATGCCATTGTCTATTATAGGCAATTTCTTTACATGTAGAAAATGATCGAAGCGCCTATCCTGAGTGTTTTTCATTGTACAAATTTTTAATAATAAACTTAAATAAAATTAAATCTGTGAGTAAATGTTGGCAACATTTTTAAAATATAAAATAGATTATAACAATCATCTCACATAGCTATACTTAATTTCTACATCAAGCTAGCTAAACAAAATCTAATTTGTTTTATCAAATAATTGCAAATTCCATTAGCAGACGTTCTTACTTTCCACATTTTCGCATCAATCAATAGCATCAACATAAAGAAATTTCGCGATAAAATAAGTATACGTCACGTGCCATAAATTTGATACTGCGGGAGTTTTTGCGAAGTCAATCATTTAAATTCAATTTTTCACAAAAAGATCGATTGACTCTTTGCAAATCTATCATGAAAATTGTCACAAGGACGCGACACCCTTAATTTTCGACATGTTTTTATTTTCTTCTTAAATTAAACAAAATTTAATTAAACAATTTGTGCATGAGTTGATATTTTCTCCAAGCAGTATAGGTATAGGTCGGTAGGTATAACGTTAATAATAAAAATCTTTCAAGTATAAAACTTCTTCAATTAAAGCTGTAAAATTTCTCAAATTGTGTGACACAACAACAATAATTGTAAAGCGGTGCGGTAATAAACTCTGGGCTCAATTATCCAAGTAGCCATAGTGTATATCTCTTTTCTCTTCTCAATTATTTTATATGGAAACCACATGGCGTGATCATCAACCCGAAAATCTTATATCCTTGTCAAAATTCTTAATGTTAACTGTGAAAGCATCCAGAGAAACTATTAACCAGTGTCATTTATGTAATACATAGTCCCTTCTCTCAGTATAGGGATAATCCTGAGGAGACCACAAGTTTAATTTCCTGATCGTCAGGACTTGTGTCATTTTCCACCATTCGTAAGTATAATAATATTCTCCCCCCCCCCCCCCTCCATGTCATTTCCATTAAAAGGACACAAAATTGTTCACAGTCAATGGGAAACCTCTCGACAGGAATTAAAGAAGCTACAATCATTACTAGCAGACCGGCCTATAATTTGTTAAATTGTAATCCTTTTGCTGCTGGACTTAAAGAATAGGGTGACTTGCTTGTTGAGATAAATCATGTCAAGGGGACAATGTTCCTTGAATTGCATTTGCATACATCACCTTCGTGTTGGATGTTGTTTTGAGAGAGAGAAATTAAAACAAAAAAAAAAGGCAAAAAAAAATAGAATAAAAAAAACGAAAGTCTTGAAGAGTTTAAGAATGTAAAGTCGTTTAAGAGGACGACCGACGGTACGGTGTCATGCATATATCCTTTTCACCGATTCGGCTCACGTCTATGCAGAGCAGGGGATGATCCTTCAGGACGACACAAATAAATCATCGAACAATCTAATATATTTCTAGTGCTCGACCTTTTCTTTCTCTCAAGTCGCACACCGCACCAAATGCAAAGAAAAAAACAAAAAAAAAAAAAAACGTCACTATATAGAGGGAAATTTTTAGTTTTTCTCTCCCGTAACTCGTCCTGGAAGAAGAGGAATTTTTTCATAAAGCACATTTCTTGAAGATAATTAATCCCATGTACGAGGGAGTTTTGAATATTTAATAGACACTTTTGGTAACTGTGAGAGTATATTGTGTGCAACATTAAATTTGTAACAAGTTTCGTAGCTGATTTGGATTTATAACCTCAATTCAAACAACCGGCATTGTATCCTTCTTCTCAGGACACTTAACCAAAAACATCAATATTGATGTTTGCGTGCAGTACAGTAGTTATCTGGAAACATCATTCGATTTTCGAATTTTTGTTGCAAATAAATCGATCCCGGATGATGATACTGATTCTTTACAAACCGTAGAAGGTTGTTCTTTTGGAATGGGATGAAAATATTGCGTGCATTTAATTGAAACAGTTGCCTTAGGTACATACAAACGTACCTACATATCTCTGATGAGATAGCTTTGGTATAAGAAAAGAAATGACTTTTCTACGAGTCAATTAAATAAAATTGCCAGCCCTTGTTAATTTTCGGGGTGTATGTATGTATTAAGTGTAAGAAAAAAAAATATTTGTTAATTATTTTTTTTTCCGCTGTGAAAAAGGTTGACACTTGGGTCACGGTTTGAAAGTTTAATTAGTGAAAAGTGTAAGTAATTAGTGAAGGAAGGAAGGAAGGAAGGAAAAACTTGACAGCATACCATTATTCTAAACGACATAGAATTTTTAAGAATTTGTTTATTTATTTATTTTTTTCTTAATATCTTTCTCGGATTGTAATGAAACAGGATGTGTTGCTGAGAGTAAGGGAAAGTAAAGAAAATTTTTAATTAAAGATTTTTTTATCTTATATAAGTATGATGCATAATACTTCTTTAATGTGATACGATTATAATAGTAAAAAAAAAACTCCTTCTACTGCTGCACTTATTTCATGCTCTTGACGTACATGTGACCTTTATTGGCTACATTCACTTCACCTCAACCGAACAATTTTTTCATACAGATAATCTCCTGGTATAGACAAACTAATAACATACAAATACTGGAAACGTAGAACAAAAATATACATCGCTTTTCTCGAATATAAAATTGACGATGCCTCGACTTGCACCTGATGACGTAAGCAAAGGGTAAGCCAGCAGTGCCTCGCTCCAATATATAAAATCAACGATGCCTTGACCTGATGTAAGGAATGCCACAATTTTTTTTAAGAAATTTACTGGAAATTTCTTTTTTAGAATTCATACGCTCTTTTGGAGGCTGGCAACGGTACACATAGGAAAATAACTCCAGTCTGCCAAAGTGATGAATAAATTCTGCCGAAACATTTTCTCTAAATTTGTAAGAAAAAATTGTGGCCTTCCATACATCGGGTCGAGGCAATGTTGATTTTATATTGGAGCGAGGCATTGCTGGCTTACCACCCTTTGGTTACTTATGTAAGACCCACATTTTTAATTAGGCCTAAAGGAAAGCAAAACACTTGTATAGCAAATATTCCTTTCGTTATGTCATCAGGTGTTCGTCGAAGCATCGTCAAGGCATCGTCGATTTTATATTCGAGAAAAGCGTTGCATATTTTAGTTCTACGTATGTACAGTCTTTGTATGTTATTAGTATGTCTATGCTCCTGGCTTTGAGAATTCAAGGTTTTCTTTCAGTAAGATTATCTAAGGATAAGCCATGGATAGGTCTTCATTGGCTAAGATATTGAAAATAACATGTGATGAACTTAAAACCGTCTTATATTGGCTCTCCAGCATAAGGTCAAATTGATTAGGTACTAGTTCTTAGCTGCTCTGATAAGATTACCTCGTTGTGCTAAAATAGGTCATGGATGAGGTCAAACCAAAGGAAAGGATAAATTTAAAAGACTCAAAGGATTGGAAAATCCTCGATCTAAAGATCTATTAGTGGGCTACCTATCTGATAGAACTGATCATAATACTGACATAAGACACTAAGATTTATCCTAAAAGTATAAAGTGACGGTGTCGAAATCACTAAAAAAAGAATTTTAGGGCTACTTCTCTCAAAATACTGTAAACTGCTGCTCAACTGAGGAGGTAAAAAAGAAATCATTTACGGTGTCATTTAATATTGAGCAGGAGCAGCTGCTGCAATACTGCAAAAGGAGCATGTCAGATAGTTGCAGCTTTTTTATTCGTCTAGCAAAGATTATAAAAGAATGGAAACCAACAGTAGAGGTGCATGTTCCAATAGAAAGTCTCAACTCCAGCTGAGTGCCACAGCATTCCCGTGTAACAAATCTGAATTCCAGCGGGAGTCTATCGGCACTTATTTCCCCTCCCAATACTGAAACATGCAGAATTCAAGCGGAACATTTTCGATACTCACAAGTTCCTAATGAGACACATATTTCTGCAGTCATTAGATATCGCTAGCATAACTGATTTTAGTACAGTTCAGTATTGTTTATTGTAATTGCTAGATACTGACATTAGCCACTGAATTGTTACTGCAGATAAGTACAGATTCTTCACTTTATTTGAGTACGGAAACAGTACTGAATATGTGCAAAAATCTAGTGGCTACAAGCAACAAAAAAATTTTGCATTTTGTTTACATTGCCTGTATTATGGATTATACGTCTTTTATTTGCATATATCATCCTCTTCACAGTATTACAATTATAAAATCTCTATAGAAGCTGAGAACATTAACAAACCTTTCTGCATATCACTTGGATTTGAACCTGGGTTCCCACAATTACAATCCCAACATCTTACCCATCCGGCTACATGTATGCTTGGTATGATAGGGAATATTGTCTCATATATTACGAGCTTAGAGTTCCTAATTTCAGTACTTAACAAATATTGATCAAACTGTTCTCTATATGTCAAAAATTTTAGTGTTGAAGTTTACGTTCTCTGAAGGGTTTCAATTAAATATTTATTCATAAATTAAAGATAAATAATATTTCAACCTAAATATGCCTCGAGCGGTGAAGATTGCAAATAAAAGTAAGAATATATCTTCAAAAGAAAGAACAAATATCGAAATCTTGCGAGATCACACGTATTGCAATGATGGAATTAAAAACTTAAAAAGAAAGATTAGCTATGAAGGTGCCATTGTATAATGAAAAGTTAAGTTTTTATTGAATATCTTTATTTTCAGCTTTTAATATGCATGAAGAAGAATTCCTAGATGTGATTCAAGATCAATGTCTTAAAGTGATTGAGGAGCCAGCGCCATATGAAGACAATTCAATAATATTTGCGGAGACTTATAACGAAGAAATAATTCAGCAAGATGAACAATATATGCGCGGAAGATCTTTTTTACATAAAATTCAAACGTGAGCTACATCATTTAATATAAATCACATACATTTGACAAAGTTGCTGAAAGTATTGAAGGAAGAAGGTTGTTGGAGTAATAGTACGGATGCTAGAAATAAATTGTGTACACCCACTTCATCTAACACTAAATACATCAAAGAGATGTCAAATGGTCAGTATCTTCACTTTGGGGTTGAAAAGTCCTTAAAGTCGTTACTGGATTCATACAAGGAAAACACAATCGAAGAAATTAATACTTTAGAAACGTCTTTTTGTGTAGACGGGACACCTACGTCAGCAAGTGGAGGAAAGAGTTTTTGGGATATTCTTGGCTGCGTTAATAATTTGTAACTAAAAGTATTTCCTGTCGGTATTTTCTATGGATCAGGAAAACCAGACAACTTCAATACATTTTTGAAGACATTTGTTGATGAAATGATTGGTTTACTTAATAATGGAATGATTAATAATTCAAAGCATTACACAATTATTCTCCATTCCTTTGTATGTGACGCACCAGCAATGGCTTTGATAAAGCAAATTAAATCACATGGAGGTTATTTTTGTTGTCAAAAATGCTTTACGAAAGGTGAAAAAGTGTGTGTTAAAAGTGGTAAAATCAAAATAGTTTATCCAGAGATAAATGCTCCACTACGTACTAATGCTGACTTTAGAGAAAGGGTTAATTTTTCAGGTACAGAGGATGAGAATCATCATAAAAGAGATAGATCGATACTTGAACAGCTTCCTATTAATATGGTGGATAATTTTGTGTTAGATAAGATGCATCTTGTCGATGAAGGTGTATGCAAGAAGCTACTTCAAATATGGTTAGGAAAACCAAGTTCTCGTAAGTTTAGTGTTACTATGGTTCAGCTATTAAATCAACGTCTGGAATGTTGTTACAAGTACTCATGTTCTGAGTTCCAACGGAAATCAAGAAGTACAAAGTTCCTTTCCTACATGAAAGCTTCAGAATTAAGAGTTTTTCTTTTATACACAGGCCCGATCGTACTTAAAGGAATATTAGATCCATCGGTATATAAACACTTTTTATGCTTAAGTTTAGCAGTGCGAATTTTAACATCATCCTTATATTACCGGAAGTATAACGAATATGCCGAAGACTTGTTAAGATATTTTGTTAAGCACTTTCGTAAATTGTATGGAACTAATAATATGACCTACAATGTTCATTGTATTATACATCTGGCAAAGGACGCATACAATTTAGGTCCACGTGACGAAAATTCGTGTTATAAATTTGAATCTTATATAAAAACAATAAAATCATTTATACACACTTCTAATAGACCTTTAGAACAATGTTTCAATAGAATTGCTGAACAACAAAATGTAAGTTATCAAGCGACCACTTTTTCTAAGGTTTCACCTTTTCTTAGCAAAAATATTGAAGGAACCAATATTTATAAAGTGATTCAAGCGTCGACGTATATTATTAAGGCGAATAGTTTAAACGATAATTGCATAATGTTACGCCGCAACAAACATATCATTCGCGTGAAACAATTTGAAAAAAATATTTCCAACGTTACTGTTTATGGTCAAAAATTAATTCATACTAGGCCTCTCTATCGTGAACCAATTGACTTAGAAGATTTTTTTATAATTATAGGTATGTTTAATAAAGAAATTTACAAGTATGAACTATGCAATATTGAAAATGATATTTTATGTAAAATGTGTTGCCTCCCATATAAAAATGAATTCTTTTTCCTGTCACCTATTAACCACACCTTAAAAAATTTATAAGAAGCATAACTCATATTATAAATTTAAAATAAATTTATTCATGTAAGTTTTTGAAAAAAAATAAAAAGAACACACTTCGACTTTTTTTTCTTAATTATAGTATATTTGATTCGCTGTCGTATGCATCGGAAGCTGTGGTTTCTACTGAAGTTTGCAGTTTTTTATTAGCCGCTCGAACGCGATCGCAGGTTTGCTGTAGATACCTTTGCAAGGTTAAAATTGCATCCTTTTCGCTTACCCCGTATGCTTCTGTCAACGTTTCTAGAAAAGAATACATAACGCTTTAATATTTAAAATGATAAGCATAGTTAGCAATGTTTTATCTTACATACCAATCAATATATTAATATGCAGAAGATCTTTTACAGCATACTTTTTGTTTTCTCTTCCAGTATAGGAAATTTGTTTTTGTAGCTCTAAATCATAAATCCTGCTTATGATTTTAATACACTCTTTAGAACTTCTTCCTCCAATTTTTAATATATATGATTTCTGCAAAACAAATTATTAAATTAATAAGTGTATGTTTACAAAAATGATTAACATACAAATTTTTCTTTCAAAATTTCATTCTTCTTCATGTCTTGATCAAAGTTTTTAAGTTCCATTATGCTATTCAATGGAAAGTTTTGTTCCTTTTCAAACTCCAAAAATCGACCTTTGC
The DNA here is from genome assembly GCA_963924295.1 of Dioctria rufipes. Classification (NCBI taxonomy): domain Eukaryota; kingdom Metazoa; phylum Arthropoda; class Insecta; order Diptera; family Asilidae; genus Dioctria; species Dioctria rufipes. Next base: position 26,197,328 of record OZ002744.1, on the reverse strand, counting down.
TTACAGATAATACAACTTTGGCTTCATCTCTTACAATTTGTCTTATTTCCTCTTTAAGACTCCCTAGTTCTTCTCTAATTACTCCTCTTATGATGTATTGAATATTTTCTGCCGTTAACACAGTTAAAACAGACTCCACACTCTGTATATCTGAGGTTGCATCAGCATTTTGGTCTACAGTAACCGAAACTTCAATTAATTCACCTGCACCTGTATCAGCTATATTCAAAATTTCTTTTGCTGGTTGTAAAGAATCCACTCCTGGCAAATTTTTAGAAGGTATTGAGCTGCTATCGTCAATCATCAATGACGTGGTTTCTAATTAAGTCAATCGAAATTAGATATATGATATATCATTGGACTATTACAAGTTATTAATGTCATACATACCACAATTAGTATCCATTTCCGCACCATCAATTACCACTTCAGAGAATGAAAAAGATTTTAACATATCTTCTTTGCTATGGCAGGATATTGTTCGACTTACTGGCACTGATGGTAAGTCGACGAATTCATCGTCCGAATCACTTTGATCAGATGAAATAGGAAGTGGACGTTCATTGCGTTTCCTCTTTCCCAATTTTTGTGGTTGAGTACATTTCTCGTAGTCTGAGGAATCCATTTCAGTCTTTGCTGTTAATACTTCTTCAGCTTTTAATGCTGCTGTATACATATCTAAAAACATTATGTGAATTGAAGAAATAATTCATGTTAAAATAAGTAGCATTAGCGAAATATTATTATATGAAACTTACCATAACTCTTATTACCTAAACTGTGAACTTTATATAAAGGCCAGCTTTTCAGAGGCCGCTTCTTAGCCTTAACATAGTTTGCGGCATTTGGGGCAAATGGGGCCTAAATTGATTGAAAATACAAAGCAAAATTCACTATGGCTGCAAGTACGAATATATTTACTTACCATATTTTTCTCAATCCATGACACAGGTAGAGCCATTATAGCTCCATCACTTTCAAATTGATAAATTTTGAACATATTTACATCGAATGGAATGCACGTCTAACTAAATGCAGATTACATGGACTATAGCGGTACTCAAACAGAACTCACATTGCTAACTGTGACAGTATCAATAATCGATAGTCAGTCAGCACTCGTTCAGTACTGCATTCAGTAATTCTTTTGAGTAAAGCAAATAAATACTGATTAGGTACTGAATTTCAGAATCCATTTTTAGAAGGAGAGGAAAAATGCAACCACCGATACTCTGTACTGTTTCAGTTCTGATACAATGTCGATTACCGAATCCTCTGTCTATGACACTAGTTATGATTTTAGGAATCCGTTCAGAACTCTAGCAGTATTCAGAAACAAAATGGTTGAATTTCAATTCATGTAGAGTATCGACTGTCGTTATTAGCCCTCCAATATCGAAAAATGTTATACGGGTTGCCAGGTATGCTTGATTCAATTTTTGTTTTTATAAGGAACACATCAATAAAATAATAATCGCAAGGACATACATTTCATCTGATCTCAATTGCACAGCTTAATTTTTTGTTTCTATGTATGAACAAAAATGCCTTGTTGAACGCGATTTATGCCTTTGCGGACTCCGACATAAATAAGAGCCAATTCTAGAAGGTGTTTTTTTTTTTAATAGGATCAAGAGAGCAAAAGCTGGGTACAAATATAACCAGAACTTGACTGACTATAATAAAGGATTGATTATTAGTGATCTACATAAAGGCCCGAGGCTTCAAAATGACCTCCTAAGAATCATACTAACTGAGTCGGTCTTCTGCACAAAGCCAAAGATATATTAACACATGAAATAGCCAGTAAGTAATTGACTACAAACTCACTTTCACGATGCAGAAAAAAATAAAAATTAATTAGTTTTTTATGTCAGTTACGATTAATTCTCTGTGAAGGAAATATACTAGCTAACTCTAGCCTTTTATATAGAATTTAATATTTATAACAATTGTTCGGAAAAAAAGGAAAGAGGAGCCTCTCAATTTAATAAGTCTTGTGGATTATAACATAGTCATTGGTTTTCTACTAGCGCTGATATTACAATTTGATATTCTCTCCCAACTACGTCCAGTTTACAGAGAATCTACGGTAAGAATTGACGGTTTACCTCTAGTTCAGAGGCCTGAAGGAATATCGCTGGCCTCGTCTATAAGAGATTATGCCGAATGAAGTCCGGGAAGATTACTGACGTGCAGCACTTGGTTTCTGCTAGTCATATTTATAATTTTTATATAATTAATCTTTCACGACTATATCTAGCTTCCGAATAATAGAAGCGAAGACTTGTCAGTCTGACCTTCAAAATCCAAAGGCTAACAAGACGCAGGTTTTGGCTATAGGAGACAAGGCCGAGAAGCATACTCGTCAATAAAGAAAATGTTCTATTGGTGTGCTTAGAAAGCCAAGCTAGAATATATGCCTTCGATAACACAGTCTGGTGTTGCCAATTCTCACATTTACGCTTTAATTCCTCGTCTTAATTTAATTTATAGCTAATAGTTATAGGACCTATCCGAAGTGGAAGTCTGTGAAACGCAATGATGAACAAGGTGAAAGCTGTATAAGAGGAAAGCATGCATACTTGATGGAAGAAATTTGTTGGTTTGCTGTTTTTGTTGTACTGAAGATCGCTTTGGCATCCCCCACGAGAGTACGTACAGTAAGGTAGTATGGGTGACAGATACCATATGCACGAATTGGTACTTCTGAAGGCGAGATAACTATACCTTAGTGAAGTAAAAATTGAGATTTTGGGCTTTGTGGGTACTGTAGTAGGGCTTTAATGACAGGAGGTCATTATGCAGAGAATTTAAGTGATCATGATAGTGAGAATAATAAAATCTCTCTCAGACATAGAGACTAGAGAGAGAGAGAGAGAGAGAGAGAGAGAGAGAGAGAGAGAGAGAGAGAGAGAGAGAGAGAGACGAGAAAAACACATATATCCTCTTGGGCAGGGGGCGAAAGGATGTCTTTGTTGATGAATAAGTTGATGAATAACGGAAATCAGGTATGTATGTTAGTAGTGCTTATATGGTTAGTATGCATGGTCGGCTATAAGATCCAAATGGTGAATCTCGAAGCCTATCCAGACTTGAACACAGGCATATCTTAACCTTCACGTGATCCCCCCTGACAGCGCCCATAAGGGTTGTATTACCTGTATAGGCTAAGTACAATTCTTTTAGTCGTTGCAAATAAGATCTAAGCCCGAACGGAAGTACCAGTATCGTTACAAAAAGGATATCTTCATGAAGATAGCCACTGGGAGTACTCATAGTCTGTTGATTATGCTTTACGAAATCTACATATACCATCTGGGCGGTCTGACATTGGCTAACTTAGTGCCACGGTATTTGAGGAGCCCTGCATATTGGAATTATTCACCTCAACTTGGGTTGGCCCCTTTATGGAAGCATCGTCGTGGCTGTGGTGAAGAGTGCCGTGACCCTAGATCGGCAGAGATTGGATAGGTCTCGCTTCGACCAGTAAGTTGATGTCATGTCGTGCTCTATTGGCACACTTGTACTCATTGTTACGACATGAGGCCGTTGACTGTCGATAACAATCCGAGCATGAAGAATGCCGTGAGATTAAGCCATAATGACAGGTGCTCACGTTAAACCCTGACAGCTTTCTGTATCTAAACTCCGTTCGGTGTAAAATGCAACAGGTTCTATGCTTAGAAAAAATTATGAAATAGTGTCAGTCGAAATTTCATATTTATAGAAATTTGTGCAAGTGTTTTATAAGTGTAAGTTGCATGTGTCGAGATAGTATTTAGTTTTAATTTTTCATCTTTTTTACACGTAAAACATATTCGAAAATTTCTTTGGAGCGGAGTTGCACAAGAGTAAAGGCGCATTTCTTATTTGATAGCAGACTAAAAATATTTGAATTTTAGATCATATCCAAAACTATTTCATTTCGATGCAGTAAATAGTTTTGGATATTATATAAAATCAAAATATTTTTATTTTTCAATAAAGTATACCTATATTCAGTAATTCCTCTCCGAAGAAAACATTCAAATAATATTTGTATGCGATTCAGTGTAAAATTACACAAAATAAGAGTTTCGAATGCATTTCAGATCGGGGTAAAGGTATATTATACTTCTGAAGAAATTCTAAATATTCACCGTACACAGTAATAATTATTCTATGCCAGAGCTTGGTAAAATTATATTTATGAATAATAATAATTACGCCATTTTAAAGGGAGAAATGTACTCCGAAAATATACGGACCTCATTGAACACCCTATCGGTGTTCCTTTTAAAAAAGAAATGGTGAAAGTGTCAGCCAATCATATCAGAAGCGGAATACTGAAGACAGCACCTACGTCCACTTCAATCATAACTTTTAAAGGCATATATTAAAAAATTTCTGTTATCGCTGTGGCCTGGTACAAGTCTGGCAAGGGCGGCAAGACATTTTATTTTTTCAAATAATAATTCACGAAATGAGACTCAATTAGCAGCCGCGTAATTAGACATTCACAAAATTGTTGTTGATTGGTTTTATTGTACAGAAAAAAATGATTGACTCTGAATTTGGTCACTTTTGAATAGTCCTATCCGTATATGCCTTAGCCGCATATCTCTTGCAAAAATAAGCAGTGCAATGCATGTTATTTTTGCGAAAATATAAAAAATAAACGCCCTTCTAAAATACGAAAAAAGCGTTAAAGAAAAAATAGGCGAACCTTTTTTGGATGTCAAAAGATCGTTAGATAGCATAGAGGCCGTAGCTACTAAAAGACGAGTCGAATATCTACCGATAAAATTCAATTATGACAATTTTGAATCTTCAGGTCTGGCAGGAAATACAATTGATTCTAAATCAAAATTACGTAATGGATTTAAGATGGCCGAAGATGCACATACGTGCACACTTTTTCTGTGTGATCTACTATATATAAAGATCTTGGATCATCACGGATATTTTTCTACGCACTTTTATGCACGAATCATAATACATATAATAAGAAGAATCTGCGTATGCAAAAAATATTTTAAAGTCGGATGATTGAATGTAGGTTAGTTCTGACACTACCTTATAAACATGATAATGGTAAGGTAACGGGTAAGAAATAAAAACGTGATTGTGTTTTGAAAGTTGTATAGAACCTAGAATATCTTTTTGGTGGTCACGGTCACCAAAGCTTGGGTTAAAACTGTCGCAATAAGGTAAATGTTCGAGGATAATGATAGGCAAACATACTACTGTGCCCAAAAAATAAGGTGACATTTGAATTTAAACTGCGCGCGTTAAAGGATTTGGCGAATTGGTTTCTTTTTTAAGTTTGTAGGACTGTCTTTGACATCCCTGCCAAATCACACGTCAAAATATTCATTAGTGTCTGAGATACGCTTCGTTTTGTGAATTTCTCGTTTTTTGCGATGTCGAAATTTGTTGAGCAAAGAATTTGCATTAAATTTTGTTTGCGGAATCAATTTTTTGCTGCGGATTCGTTAAGGATGGTGCAGAAAGCCTTTGGTGATGAGGCTATGTTGAAAAAAATTTTTACAAGTGGTATAGTGAGTTCCAAGCAGGCCGTGAACGTGTCGAAGACGAAGAGCGCCCTGGACGACCATCAACCTCAACCGACGAAGCTCACGTTCAAAAAATTAAAGATTTGGTGTTTGAAAACCGTCGATTAACGATTAGAGACCTTGCTGATGATATTGGCATATCGAAAGGCTCAGTCAATACCATTTTGAAGGATGCTTTGGGCCTCAAACGCGTCAAATCTCGACTGGTATCGAAATCATTGAATTTTTTGGAAAAAAGGCGTCGCGTTGAAGTGTGTGAAACAATGCTTTCTGACTACATTGACAAGACGAAATGCATGATCACTGGAGACGAGACTTGGATCTATGCTTACGACCCCGAAACGACCGATCAATCGAGCGAATATCGTGCCAAGGTTGTGCCGAGACCAAAAAAAAACCGCGCCAAAGCCGCTCAAAAATCAAGGTATGTTGACTGTTTTTTTTTTTCGATTATCGTGGTGTTGTGCATTCTGAGTTCCTTCCCCCGGGTCAAACAGTCAACAAGGAATATTATCTGAACGTTATGCGTCATTTGCGTAACGCTATCCGCCAAAAGAGGCCGGAATTGTGGAAAGACAACTCTTGGTTTTTGCACCACGATAATGCGCCGTCTCACACTGCACTCGTTCTTCGTGACCATTTCGCCAAAAACTCGACTCATATCGTTCCACAACCACCGTATTCACCTGATTTGGCGCCATACGACTTCTGTCTGTTCAGCAAGCTCAAAAGACCGCTCCGAGGATACCGTTTTGAGACGATAGAGCAGATTCAAACCGCCGCGAGGAAGGAGCTGAAGGCCATTCCTGAAATCGACATTTTCAACTGTTTCGAAGATTGGAAAATCCGTTGGCATAAGTGCATTGCATTACTTTGAAGGCGATGAAATTGATTTGGAAGAATAAATAAAGAATTTTCAATATAAATTCAATGTCACCTTATTTTTTGGACACAGTAATATTACTCACACGTAATTGTGGAGTAATTATCTTTCCATTGGAAACAAATGACAAAATTTTTTAAGGCTCCTTATCTGATACGGACCTCATCTGGTCAAAGCTGATGATAAAGAAGGAGTTTGTATGAGGGCAAGACTTAAGACAAAACCGAATTGATTGCCTACACGACCAATAGTGTGTAGGTATTATTTGTGACACCAGTAAATTTTCTGAAAAACCCTACCAGAAACATTCTTCCGCAGAAGTCTATAATATATTAAATATTATAATTGCATTTCGTGCATAACCCCAATAAAAAGATGACAAAATTCAAACAAACGAAATAGAAAATCTTCTAAAAATCAAATATAAAAGCACGAAAATATAAATTCCAAGCGATTAGCGCACCCAAAACAACAATAGGGAAGAGAGTCGTCCAAAATCTTAATCCTTTTTACGTATATACTAATACAACAAGGAAGTATAACGTAGAATATTACACGAAATCCGAACAACTCATAAAAATACCTAAAATACTCGATTGGAGGAGACCATTCCCAGGATTAAGTAGAAGCCTATGCATAGTAAAAAAAAACAACAACAAAAAATAGCCTGAAAAGGAGTTGCCGTGCTTGATTTACGTAATCGCATACAATCAACTTGAGCCAAGTCAAACAAGGCCTCTCCCAGTAGGTAAATATGTTAAGAGGTTTGAAGAGGTTAGAAAGAAGACTACAACTCACAGGATAGACATGACCAGGTGGTGGTGGGTGGTGATGGTTACATCGGCAAGGATACGGGGTCAGGGAAGGATTGTGAAGTTATTAATATGATGATCACGCGAGGCAATTAATTAATTAGAATTTTGCATTGAGAATGCAAAGACTATGGGTATTATAGAAAAAGGGTTTAGCAGTAGACGGGTGAATGTGAAGAGTAGTAGCAGGGATATGAGCCTGATGAAGATGGATCAATTACAGAATAATCGATTTACATTTCTTTTTTTCTAATAATGCGGGGATTGGTCTGTTGATTCGGTTTGAAATAACACAGCTAATTCGAACATGTTAATTGCATCTGAATGAAATTTTCTGGGCAAATGGAAAACATCAATAAAATTTTTGAATACACAAGAAAAAATTGTTGCTAGTGTTAATTTTACAATTTTATTCTAGAAGTGATGATGAGATTCTAAATTCCCATCAGCACCTACTTTGCATACTATGTAGACGAACTTCTATCCTTCCTGTAAAGGATATTATAAAAATACCGATAAAATCAGGTGTACAGTTCACATCGAATATTTTGATTTTATTTTCCTCTTCAAAAAACATCCATGTCCCCATATTACGTTGGAATTATCCGAGTAGCTATTCTAATGTCACTTGTTATCCCTTTTTGCTGTTATCCCTTTCAATAAATTGCACGTAACCCTAATTCAGTGTTTTCTCTTCCCTGGAGCACATTTGATCGTAAACAAGGGTTAAAATATCGTGAAATGGATAAAACCTCTTTGATCATTCTTAAACGCCTGTTATCCTTTTGGGATTTTTTTTCTTCTTGGGTATCTGTTCTTAACTGTGGCTTAGCATAAATTTGTTTAGAGAAATTCTCGCGTAATTTTGCAGTTGAGAAGAGAATCGGTTTTTACTTTATATAATTTGTTGTAATTGGTTTATTGAAGAAAATAAATTATATTTAAAGGAAATAATAAATAGCACTATAGAAACAAACGGGAGGTATGGGCTATGTGGATGAGTAAGTAACTTCTTTTCCTGAGCAAAACCAAATCCTATCAACTCCGGAACTAGGGGTAATCATAAGGAATAGGTTAACAGTAGCAGTGTAAAGTATGAAGATGCTCTACTTAAGTTTCAAAAACCAAAAGCAACCTCTATTAAATCGAGTTCTAAGAAGACCAAATCTAATTAGAAATCTCCGACTAAAAAACCAACAAACTTGATTTTTTCAGATGCTCTTCAAATCCTTAGAGACTAACCATCGTGTATGTGTCGATTCAAATCATCAGACGAAGTTATATAACGTGATGGCAAAAATTAAGCCAAGTAAACACTGCAGCAGTAGTGTTAGTGGAAGTGTTAGTATAAACTGGAACCCACTAAAATGGGAGTGGCGAAGGCTGGAACTATGACGGAGCTGTTTACGGGACCAAATTACACCTCTAAACAACAAACCACAAATGTGCAGTTATTTCACCTAAAATAGCCCAAATATTGGAGCAAGTAGCTAGACCCAACTCAATGGGATACCGTGCAGTGGCTGTACAGCCAGGGAAGACTACAATAAAAAGAAATAAAAAGCTATTGTTAGGAAGAAGTAACCATCTTCAAATCACGGCAAGTTACCCTGGCACAGTCAAAATGATTACAGAACTCTTCTCGGACTATTGCATATTAGGTATCACCTATATAAAGTGGGCATGGCTGAGACTTCATCCTCCAGCTTCTATCGGGATGCCCATGAAACCTCGGAGCACCTGCTCGGCCATTGCGAACATGCTATTCCTCCACCAAACTACGTGTGGAACCTAAGTCCCAGAATGGTTTTTGACTTTATTAACAGTCTAAACCTAGAAAGGGAGTAAATTGAACGGAGACTCACACAATAGATCTTTCAGATCGCAATGAATGCGAAGCAAACGCCTGTATAGAGAAACAGGCAGATAATGGAGATTAGGGCTGTGAAGAGGCTACAGGTTCCGAAATAAAGAAACATGAAAGTTAAAAATCCCATCTGTAAGAGATTTGCAAATAATACAGAATCTATGGATAGTCAAATGCGTAAGGAGGTAAACAAAATTTGGTATGCTGGTTTATAATAAAAAAAGGAGTAAAGCTAGATGCGATATAAATGCTTGTAAGGATAAATATTAACTACCGGTCTATTTTAGAATTTTTTATGGACAATGATCTGATAGCGAGTTTTATAGACTCCTTGGGAGCACTAAAACAAGGACAATCACAGTCTTCGACAACGTTCCAGGGACCACGGATTAGGTCCAACCCTACCTGATACTTTACTTTAATATATGACGTGAGTACATATAAGGAGAAGTACAGAAACAGCTTCACTCTTTCCCTAAAAGGACTGAAAGGGGGTGTTCCATTTAAAAATAAACAACAACAATTTTTAGAGCAAGATATTTCTAGAATTGGTGGTGGTGGTTAAATCCATTAAAGTGCATGAAAAATAACGCTTTGGACATTTTAGTCCATTCCATTCCGATGCGTTGCGTTCATTCTGTTCCAATCTTAATTTGTATCATTCCTTCAACATAATCTCGTTTGTTCTGAAAACCATGGAAAAAATTACTCAAAAACACAATACGGGCGGAGTATCTGAGGAGTATCTGTTAAGTCCGAAGTAGATTATTTACTAAAAAAGGGAAATCAACAGAAATAACTATATTAAAGATAAAAAAATAATCAGAGAAAGCTATTGACAACGGTGGAATCGATCTATGAAACTTTCTGAACACTGCTGATGCTTTTGATAAGACTTCCATAAATTCAATAATAATTTAACATTTATGAAGAAGTCTCAATTTGATGAACTAGGTGAAATCAATCAGGACAAACTGATCTGGATGCCAGAGCATCAAGCCTTCGTTGGCAATGAAAGAGCGACTAAGCTAGCAAAGGAAGAGTCAATTATAACCCTAGTTGGGTCAGAGGCTTTGTGTGGACTGGCTCCATACTCAAACTTGCATTTGAGAAGTATAAATCCAGCTGGACTTCAACGAATCGAATGGTTTAGTCTGTTTGAGTTATAAGTAGGTCTAATCATCGGCTGCTATCAACACAGAAAGCACTTTGCCAATATTGATAGGCCTATTGAGATCTCACAGGCAGATATTTTGTCTGGAGGATGATGAAACTGATTTACATATTCCGCGAGCTTCCGATAGTTAGGCATATAAAGATAAACTTTGGTAAACCACGGTAAACCCGCCAACTCCCGCCAGCTTCCCTTGAAGCCAAGGATCTTGTATTTGACGAAGTAACTGTTAGTGAACATATTTTTAATTTAGTTAATCTGTCCTTGTCCTCTGAGTTCTTCCCAAAGTCATGGAAGTACTCTCTGATTATTCCTCTACATAAGAAGGGTAATAAATCGGATGTTTCAAGCTATAGGCCAACTTCTGCCATATTGCTAAAAGTTTGGAAGCCTTGGTCAGTGACGCGCTGTACATGGCATGGTTTCTTAAAGGGCAAATCAACCACGACTAATCTGTTAGAGTTTCTTCATTACTGTATACCAGCCATTGAGTCCGGTAAGCAGGTTGACTGCATCTTCACTGATTTTAGCAAGGTCTTCAATAAAATTAATCATCGAATTCTAATCTACAAATTCTCCATTCTTTCTCTCCCCCCACCCCTTCTTTTTTGTTCAGTGGTTATCTTCTTATGCAGTGAGTTATATTTCACAAAGCACCTTCTAATGAGATAGCTAATACCTCTGGTGTGCCTCAAGGTAGTATTCTTGGCTCATTACTATTTATTATATAAATCAATGATGTAGCCTCGCTTTTACTTAATTCGAGAATACTTTGTTATGTGGACGATGCCAAAATATTTCGTGTTGTTGGTTCTAATGATGACGGTACTCTTTTAAACATTGACTTAGCCACTTTTCATAAGTGATGTTCCAATAATTGTCTTCTTCTAAATCTTGATAAATGCAAAACTATGACCTTCGTTCACAATAGGGTCCCTATTCACTTCAATTATGTCCTAGAAGGAGGTTCATTATCTAGGTTTGACAAAACCAAAGATCTAGGTGTGATTCTCAATGCTCGCCCTTCTTTTGAGGATCACATTGATTACATAATCAGTAGGGCCAATTCGATTTTGGGATTTGTTAAGAGATAGCCTAAGGAATTTAACGACTTTTACATTACTAAACTTCTTTACTGCACCTTTGTTAGGTCGATACAAGTGCAAATTAATCGCATTGAAGCTGTTTAACGCAGATTCTTCCGATTCGCACTCCGTGGCTTTCCTTGGAGTAATCCTGTAATTTTACCTGCCTATATAGACCGTTTTGAACTTGCTATCCTTGCAGACGCTGTAAACTAGATGTAATATCTCTAGAATTGTCTTTATTTTCGATATTTTGAAGGGAACAATAAATTACCTTTTTTGTTCTAAGCTCAATAGGTGTATCAAACCTGACTTGTTCGCTCAGAAGCCGCCACAATTTTCTCTATCTTTCTTACCATCGAACCACCTACAGTGCAAACGAGCCTTTAACTGCCATATCTCGTCTCTTTAACTTTTAACCGGACAGAATGTTTTTGTAACATAAACGGATAGAAGAGTCCGAAGGACTCTTAAGCTGAAAATTTAATGAATACATAAGAAATCCCTTAAAATTATAATTATAAAATTATTTATTGTTCAAATGTTTTTTTTTTTAAACAAAAATAACATAATTCAAGCCATACATATTTCATGTAAATAAAAAAATAATAATACATATGAAACAAAACCAAACATTAATTCATGAAAAACAAGAACATTGAACTTATCAAATACAAACAATACGTACAACACAAATTATTATTTTTTTAAGCAATTTTGGCAAAGAACTGTATTTTGTGAATGTTCTTTGCATACATGCCTGTTGTAAGTGACGCAATACTTCTTGGATCTACGGCCAATTGCATTCGGGCATATGTAACAATGTTTCTTCTTTCGTTGATCTTCCAAAGTCGACGTCGTTTCTCCGCAGTTTTCTTCGTTAGTGTTTTGTAATACTTCATTTATAACTGATAAATGAGCAGCATTACTACCTTCTTCAACAACATTTTGGGCTAAATTTAATGCTCTCGTGTTACCCTCTTTGTCCGAATGTGGAATTCCTTTCAAAGGATAAGCCGTTTCATTTTCAACAATCCACCAAATTTTTATTCCATATTTATCTGGTTTACTGAGTATGTATTGCTTGAAACTTACTCGTCCACGGAAAGGAACCAACTGCTCATCAGTTGTTAAGTTTTGGCCTGGAATATAATATTTTGAGAAATTTTTATTTATGATTTCCCAAACATCCCTAATTGGAGCCAATTTATCATTGGATCTACGCACTGACCGAGTCTCCCTGTCATCAAATCGGTGAAATCTTAAAATTGACTTGAAACGCCGTATATCCATAGTAGCGCGAAATATAGGGTTTCCAAAAAGAGGATCCCAAAAATCTTCATAATTCACATTTCCTTGCTTATTACCACCTGCGCTAAGTAGGAGTCTAACGAATGCGCCGATTTCTATTGGGGTAATATTTTTCCATTTACCGCTAATTTTTCTTGTAGCTTCAATATTTGTATGTTTCACAATTATTTCGATTACTTCGTCGTTGAAAAATAACGAAAAACAATCAACGGGTCTGTCGATTTTATAACCAGCAGGGAGCTTCACTTTTTTGCGTGGGTTTTTGAATAGAGGTGGTCGTCTGTGAATTAGTATTGGTCTCGATTCCCATTGGATCCCATCCTTTCCTATAAAGGTTTCACTTTCATTTTGTTCTCCATTCATCGATTCATCTTCGTAATATAACGTGTTATCTTCCTCGGAATCTGTTTCCATATAGTTAGATTCGCTATCTGATACCGCATCCACATCAGAATTTTCTTCTGCAATAGTATCTTCATTTTCTAAATCTGATTCTACTTAAATTGCACGACGAATTTGTTCCTCATTCAAACCTCTATCCATATTTATAGCAACACTTTCTTCTGTAAGAGTATCTTCATTTTCTTCATTTGTTTCTACTTCAAATGCACGACGAATATCTGAATCATTTAAATCTCTATTTATATTTTGTCTTGAGCACATTTTGCTATTTTATAATAATTATTTTAAGATTAAATTAATATTTAATCGTTATATTTATTACTTACTTTGATGTTTTGATAAAAAACTTTGCAGTAATTCAAGTATGCTTTTTCAATACAACTACTTAGATTTAGATATAACAAAACCACTGTACTCGGAAAATTACTCACATAAAATGAGAAATTAAAATCTGCTTTACAAGTTTTTCGCATTATTGGGGAATACCCTTTTTAGATTTTTACATAAAATGACAAATTAAAAGTCACTTCATCTTTTTTTTCGCATTATCGGAGAAATTTAATTGTTTCTATATAATTTTATTTGATGCGTCTTTCGGACTCTTCTGTCCGTTTATGTTATTATTTTTTTATTTTTCGAAAATACGTTATTTTAAAAACTTCGAAAAAATTCGAATATTGTTTTAAGAAAATTCAAGATTCGTTAAAAAAATGTGCAAAAAAATTAGATTTGAATTAGTATTTTAATTTTGGTTTTACGTATGGTTATAAAACAAAGAGTCCAAAAGACTCTTCTGTCTGGTTAAAGGTTAATGTGCATTTCAACAGTATTTATTTTTCAAGACTGTACTGCAACTGAAAAATCAGCTCAAATTGGATAATAGTTAAGTTTATTTGCTTTCTTGTTTATGCTTTTTTCTTTTGTTTGACAAACAAATCTGATACGTACCTATATTTCTTAAGATTTCTCATATATTTTCGTAAACTGATCACTCACGATTCTTTGGATGTATGTGAATAGTCCTAATCAGCTATTCCTAGAAAATTTCGAAAAAAGACAAAACAATTTCAGAAATGTATTTCCTTTTCGCCATTTCATTGAAAGCTATAACCTCTCTTCGCAAGAATTCCATTCTTCCATCATTTGTTTCAAACTTATTATTATTTAGAACTATAAATACGAATGTAAAGCTCAATCGAAAATATCAATTTTAGTCAACATCTTTTCTTGTTTTTATCACATAAAACAAATGATTTTTCTAGAGTTGTCAATTCTCAAAATAACAAGTCCTTTTAAACATGACTATGTGGATTGGATATATGTTAAGATATGTTAAACAAAACAACTTAGTCATAATATAAGACCCCATACACAAAAATACGTATACATATTTCAAAACATTGCCTTGTCACTGCTTTATTAAAATAAATTTTTGGTTAAATTTTAAGCACTGAAATTAATTAAGCATCTCACTTTCAACGACTTTAGTCGCCGCCAATTAACAGGCTCTCTCTTACCGCCGACAATTAAAATCGTTCAAAAGACCAAATCCCGAAAGGCAGCAGCAGCAGCAATCACGTTTATAGTTAAGTTTAGTTCAGAGAACTCTCAGCGAAACAGTCGGCAGTTTGTGTTGATTAAGCATAAGCCACTACAATTTTTAACTATATAACTTCTACCCATCCGGACTGGACTCATGAAATTGCTTAATTCAATGGGTAAAGCAAAGCTCATTGGCGTGATAAAAAAAACGAGATTTCTCTGGACCAAGATTAATTCCTTATACCAACCATTATGCTTTGTGTAAGATACAACACAGGAGTAAGTCACGCAATTGTTAACAAAATATCCAGAAATCCATTTACACTATATAGATACATGTTTGTGTATATAGTATGTATATAGAGATCATTATAGATATCGGTCAAATGAAGTCGATTAACTCTCAGGCAGTCTAGTCACTTCGTAATTAACACAAATTTTTAGGGATTTTTTAATAGACACACTTCTTTTTTTTCAAATTGATAATGTTGCAGCAGTTTTTCTATTGCTGACTCACGCAATGCGGGCTTACTAATGCGAGGATCGGATTAGTTTATATGTGAAAACTCAGTGCAATGAAAGATTCTAAAAATTGATTTTGATTCGAATACTTTTGTTTAAAGATAAAAACGTTTCAGTGAAAATGCCTTATTCATCCAGTCCTTCACTAACGAGAATATTTCAAATCAAAACTCAATCACCTAATTGACTCTATATAGTTGTTATGTTACAGGTTGCACAGGATGAAGAGCTCAAGTTACAATGAAGCGTATAATGTCGCCAGGGAATTAGGGTTGGGCACGAGACATTTTCGCATTTTACTTCAACATGAACAGGGAAAAGAAATGTCAAGAAATCAGTCACTAGAAAATCCTTGAGTATGCACGCATACCTTCAACCACTGGAAAACCACTCATGATCTAATCGGAACATATTCAAAACGCCCCGATTTCTCCTGGCAAAAGGCTCCTTCCTCCCAGTAGTCACGTGCCCTCTAATTTGCCAGAGGATTATTATAACATCCTGTCCCCAAGAGTATTTCTACCCTTCACAGAGTGTCGCTATTATATAGCCTCGCGTATAGTAACGAGCACGGAATAAAACGTTCTAACAACAACGGAGTACAATCGAAATCAATTCACGCAAGTTAGCTTGACTATATGTACAATATGCATGTATAGCTATACGACCTACCAACGTTTAACCCTTCTTTAATAGAACAGCAGGAGAACAGCTTGGTGGGCAGTACCAAAAGGTTTGAGGCCACTATTAAGGACTCATTTGTATGGTAATTTTTGAGTTACCTCATATCCTTTATGGCGGTGGGGACAAAATATATAAATGAATGAACGAAATAGAAGGGATAAATTCATATCATTGAGTTTATCGCATTTCTGATGATGGTCTCTCTGGTAATCCTATTTGAACATTTGACACGCTACAACTTATCATCATAGACATTGAAGCCGTATCATGTAGACCACATCTTAAGATTTGTGCACAATTCTGTATACAATAAAGATTTATTACAAATCATTGCATGCCATGAATTTACAACGACGACGGACGACTCTTTCACGTAATATATGTATCTATGTGTATCTTTACGTATAGAGAGTTTTAATAAGGTCAGAACCGCAGCTTCACCATAGCAAAACCAAAGTGACTCAGTACGTCTATTATGATTCCACACCCACAAACTGATACATGCGGAGATCTGGCCTGGTCGGTCATATTCTGTTTTAGCAAATCAATTAAACCCAATTAATCCTCAACACTCTAATTAAAATTAATTTCGCTACGCCGCGCAGCCTCCGCGCAACGTTGTACATTTTATATGTAATCTCCTTATGGGATGGATATAATTGGGACTATCCATAGCATCCCGTTCGGGCTGCAACATATAAATAAATTTTAGTCCGATTCTCGTCGAGAATCTTTTCTCACGCTCCCATGATATGAGATTGCCAGTTGTTGGGAAATTAGACTCATTGCTGTTGACGTTTAAAATTTCATGTGATAGTCGTTGTCGCCTTGGTGCTAATTAACCGTCCGCCCTAATTGTTCTGTGTTAGATTGAAATTTAGAACTCTTGCGTTGGGTTTACTGTGGTGGTGAGACAGAGCACCATAGACTATTGCGAATATTTTTCTTATTATTTGATGAGCATTAAGTCTAGCAATTTAGGTATGAAAGAGGTGTGATTTATAAAACAAGTAATTTTTTAAATGATTTTTATCTATAGCGTAATCATTTTGATGAAGAAGTTTAACTTATTTTTTCAAAACTAAACCAATTTTCCAATCTCCGTTTAAACGTTGTTTTTGGCAAGAGCATTTTCCATTGTTGATCAAAGCATCCCCATAATTTTAACAGTGTGAACGAAGAATATGCTCTTTGATGTAATTGAGTTAGCATCCAGTAAAACAGTTTAGAAGATCGTGAAAATTAAAGACAACAAATAAAGCGAGCTTCACTACTAGGACCCCCTTGTGCACGCTCAAAAATTTAAAGTCTTAACTCGTAAATTCTAGTCAGATACTCTTGCGAAAATAAGATTCAGTTGCCAGCTTTCACTTTTTTAATTCATGCCGATCATTGAGGATATGACATTCAAGTCAGTTGTATATTTTAATAGAGAGTGCCGCAAACAATGACTACTATTTTGGGTTTCTCTCCATTTAAGGTTTTCAGTCAGTACCACTACCATCTCGATGAGCTTGAGCTAGATTTTCAAAACATTACTATTATTGCTCTACGAGTAGTATAAATGAGCACAAAGTCCTGTGCTGGCAGTCCTGTACATACTACAAATATGGAAGATTGTGGTGCGGAGTGGTGAACCTATAGGAGCTTCTTCCAAGTCGTTTAAGTTTATCCACCTTTTAGTTTCCTGTGATATTACTATACTATATAACAAGTTCCTCATTTCACTGTGAGAGCGAGCTTTGGATGATTATATATTCCATAATCAATTTGGAGATGATAAAAGTTTCAATCAAGGTACTGACCGTAGTATGATAATTCGAAAAACTGGAAATCTTGTTATGGTCACAGCCAAACAGAGCAGTATGCTGCTGTGTTTCCTCTCATTGTAATACTGACAGTTGGATGTCAATGCAATAGTCACAGCTACACAGAGCAGTATGCTGCAAGGCTCGCTTTACGCTGCTACTGACATCTGGCTGACGTTGATATAGTCGTAACCTACACGGTGCATCATGCTGCACATTTCCACCTGCCTACAATTGACAGCTGGCGGACGGAAAAAGAACAGGCGTTCGTAAGATGACAAGAAAGAAGAAGAGCTTTCGAGGGTAAGATGAAGGGGGAAAAAGAAAAAACGACGATGAGCGAATTGCTTCTCGAATAAGCCAGAGTTTGTTTTTAAAAATTTTCATTAAAGTAATCCACAAGTATCGCGATTATAAAAACTATATCGCCTAAATAACAAAGAAAAGGAAAAAGAAAGTGTGACGGCATCGTCTCCACCTGTCATTTACATTTAGCGAAACGCCAAAACGCGTCAAGTGTGCTCACGATTGGCAAATGGTAAGCAAAGGTTGAAACATTTGTAAGTTGTGTGGAATCAAATGAGCAAACACTTTGCGAGTTGTGGGCATGGTAGTTTGCTAAATCTAGTTGTTTTAAGTTTATAAAAATGACATTCTTTCAAAAAGATTTGTATATCGGTAAATGGAATAATAAAATATAAGCATACAAATATCAACGCTGTGTTTCCCATTTTTACCCTAAACCTTACAATAAATTCTTTATGAGATAAATTATCGGATTACTTTCTTCCTGTAGTACTGAAGGCGCAAAACAGCCGTCAGATCAAGACTACTCCATTTCAGATACGGCTTACAGCGCCAATTATCGGAGCTTGTGTGGAGAGTTAGATTCCTCAACAGTCAGAACCAAAGAATTGATATCTCCGCCAACTATCAACATGGTCGTGTCAGTTCTAGAAAACTTGATATCATAATTCAAGACCTGATATTTCATACCCGTTATCAGCACTGTGGTGCTGGTTGCTATTCTGTCTATTCTTAACAAACATCTAGTGACACTCAAGTCCTATACTAACAACGTGGTGAGGAAACAAGCATACGTTCCTCCACAAAAGAACCACGATTTTTCGGTCGAGAGCATTTTTTAATGGAATCAAGGCTGAGACCCCATTTATTTGAAAAAGGGGTAAAAGCCGTTTTTTGTTTAAACAAGATCCCGATTAGGGAGAAGGTAATTTGGCGAATTGTTTTTTTTTTTTTTTGAAAATTCTGGCAATTTCTTGCTATTTAACCGATATAGGGATAACCTCAGATCAGGACATACTCCTACATTGGGTGCTGGAAACACAAAAGTCCACGGTACAAGTCTCCCAGATATTAATGAAGAAAGCAAGTTTTACAAATGACTGCTGCACACACTAGATGCAAATGACCCTAGGCGTCCAGGCGTATTTAAAAAGTCATATTTCATTTATTTTTATTTAAAGCAAAATAAATACAGATCCAGAAACCATTGTGATATATTATACAGTTTGGAGATTCCCAGAAGTAGTGCGATGGAAAGTTTCAGTAAAAATTAGTTCAGATAGGCTTAAAATTTTTTAACCAGACAACCTTGCTTAGAATTTTCAGAGAGTACAGGCGTCTCTGCGGTGGACCATCACCCATCATATATGTAAGTTGTTGACTCTTGTTATTAAAAAGGTTTTTATACTGCGATTACATTTTCAATACCTAATTATAAAATTTTTGATAAATATCTCTAAGCAAAGGTTCTTTTAGTGACAAAGTTACGTATGTACCTGTAAGCATAGTTGAATCGCTGTAAAGGGATTTTTCAGAATTAATTCACCGAATTAGTGTAGTACTGATGAGCTGTATCGAATATACAAGGATATAGCCGAATTAAATTAAATTTGTTTAGAATTATGGAGTAGTTGCATCGTTATATACATATTCAGAGCTGGGCAAATACCAAAGAAAAAGTACTTAAGTACAAGTACCGAAGGCCTGAGTACTTCAGCGTAAGTACAAGTACCGCATGTAAGAAAAGTACTTGTAACTAAGTACTAAGTCTATAAAAAGTACTGAGTACTTTTTGAAATACTTTTTAAAGTACTTTTTTAGAATCTTAGTACATTGGCAGTAATATAATGAAGTTTGTCGAGTTCAGTTAATAGGTATTAATAAATAAATACCTTTTGAAAACTATAGTATGTATAGTAACAAGTGGCGTTTTTATAGTTTTCGGCACTGCAAGTAGAG
Source organism: Dioctria rufipes (assembly GCA_963924295.1). Classification (NCBI taxonomy): domain Eukaryota; kingdom Metazoa; phylum Arthropoda; class Insecta; order Diptera; family Asilidae; genus Dioctria; species Dioctria rufipes. The sequence continues at coordinate 26,177,415 of OZ002744.1, read as the reverse complement.
TAAAACTTTCATCTCTCATTGCTACAGCACCCATTATCGCCTCCAATAATGCATAACAATTTTAAGGAAAAAATTTTCAGTGAATTTCTAAGAAAGAATTGAGGCCTTCCCTACATCAGGTCGAGGCATCGTTGATTTTATATTGGAGGGAGACATTGCTTGCTTACCCTTGATTATGTCCACTGACGTATGTAATATGGAATGTTTACGTTTCTATTTCACGTGAGCACAATTGCTTGTGTCAAAAAGAGTTCTTATGTCGGTGCCAATATTGAAAAACTCATTGGCGGTAAATTAAAAAAGTGAGCACGCAGTTCGGAAAGTGATTTTAATAAAACATTAACAATTTCTTCTGCGTATCTAATGAATATATTGTCTTTGGTAAAATAGTTTTTATCAGTAATAACCCTAAATGGTTAATTTCAAATCATGTATTTCGAAGAATCCACTAATTTATTTGTTGTTTCCATTTCCCTATCAGTTGGTACTTGGTGCTTATACAGATGGAGTCAGCAATATCTATGAACATAGTGCCTTGACGCGTGAGTGCGGCACATGTTTTGACAGTTCAACAAAAAAGGAATTGCGCTAGAGATTGTGTTTGCTTTTCTACGAAGAGTTAGATATTTGTAGGTACTTAATAGACTCAGAAATACTTAAGTAAAAATCTTGGTACTTAAGTACAAACCTAAGTCTTAAGTTCAAGTAAATAGAAGCAAGTACTTATGTTCAAGTACTAAGTAGGGGCATTTCAAAACTACTGAGTAATAAGTCTTAAGTAACGAAAATGTACTTTAAGTAGTACTTAAGTCTTTTGGTACTTAAGTATTGCCCAGCTCTGTACATATTATTATTTCAAATTAATGAACAGATTTAGTATTACAATGATGACATTGTACTGATAGATAAAAGATTTGTGTAAGATATAAAAATAACGTGCCTTAAATATAGGAAATATTTATAACGTAATGCTGCCGTAGAGGTGTTTTCAAATCTCCTTTACTCTCTCCTGGAGCCCTCTCTTGGCTTGATGGTCGATTAAGGTCCCCTCCTCCGCTTTCACTTCAGGTTTTTAGGGACATTGCATACCTGTGCCGACAATGTCACAGAGAGATCGGGGAATGCCAATGAGTACATTCCATTAAGTTTTCACAGTGATCCCAGGTAAGGGGTGTAAACAGTTAATTCACTTGAATTCAATTTATTTATTTAATTTAAGGTATACACAACAATATTTTGACTTCATATTATTAGTACACAAAAGTAGTGACAGAAAACATCTAAATAAATAATAGATAAATTTAATAACTAAAAGTAAACCTACATATAAAGCAAAGAAAATTATAAAGGAATATAAAAATAAAATAAGATAAAAATAAAAGTAAAAGATTAAAAAGTTAAAGAAAAGAAACAACGAACAAAAAATAAGTAATGAGCAAGAATTAAATGTTCAAATGAAATATAATGTAATGAGAGTGATGAAATTAATTTTGAACCAAATTGTAAAATAGGCTTAAAGATTTACCCATGAAAACCTTGCCCCGTCAACTAACGAACCAACCCCGGACATACTTGTAGTTTACATATTCAAATTTTCAATAAGTTCCTTGAATTTAACAATCGATTCCCTTCAGTAGTGGTTGTGGTGAGACGTCTATTTTTTGTGAGGCACAAATTTTGTGTGTATATGATGCATGTCAGCGGTAGGTTTTTCGAGTGATCCACCCCACACTCTTCGCCAATAGCTGAGGTGGATTAGCGTCCCACCATCCATTCAACGCTGGTCACCGAGTGAGCTATCAGCTTTTGCTGATATTCTGGACTTAACATCCAAACCATTAGCTCAACTGCTACCATAAGAATCTTTTTGTTAATTGCCCCAGAATTGTAGAAATACTTTTCCGCTTGTGGGATACGCTTGACTTTAGTTTGGAAGACCACGATATGATTTTCATCAAGACTTATCCATATCTACACATCGAAGTCCTCGTAGAAGACGTTCACAATAGTCCTTCGATTTGGAACCATATGGGACTTACATTCTGCCCTAGCTATAGAACTGTTGCCTTGAAATTGGCGATTAACATAGTTTCAAGGCTTACAAATTGCACAAATAAAAAAATGGAACTATCATTCCCAGGACGAATCCAGCTCTTTTTGAGGTACAATCTCAGCCGCTTTCTCCGCTCAATAGGTTAAAAGATGTGTCGGATGAGAATTCTGTCTATTCCGAAAAATTATCTGTGACTTTAGAGCTCATATTTTTTTTTCATTTCTCACCCTACAAGCTTAGCTTTTCTTTTTTCCTTGTGTAGCTTTCAACTTTTTGTTTTTATTTGCTATAATTCCCAGATATTTCACTCTGTCTATTAGTTCCAACCGCGCGTAAGGTTAAAAAAGGGAAAACTTATTGTTAAGATAATTATTTTCTTTGTAAAAGACGCAGAGATCGGTGTTGAATGGACTTACCCTAAAACCAAGACTGTATCCCAGTTAGAATATAGTCGGATCTCGCTTTGCATCAGTCCTCAAAATTCATTCTCGAAACTACCTGATTACTAAGATTTACAGGTTGCGGAAGTAAGTCCTTTTCGATAGAGTAGATTACCATGTTAACGCTGTCAGACATCGACATTAAATATGTAGGTAATCAGAAGGAAATACATTAGCATAACTACTAATGGAAATGATAATCACTTAATATAAGAAATCACATATTTTATCAACTTTCGAAAGTAATAACCCCCAATATAGGCATCATTCGAAGGGAGTTGCTTACGAGAGAAAATGTTTACCTTACATTTATCAATGCTTAAAATAAGAGAGCTCTTTGTACACCATTTAACAAGTTTGTCGAGGTCATTCTGCAATTTGAGACAATCGAAATGAGAATCAATAGATTTATACAGTTTTAAATCATCTACGTAAATTATTAAAACAGATTTGGTAACTACATAGGAAACATCATTTATGAATATTATCAAGAGAAGAGGCCCTACGTGCCTACCCTCTACAACACCGGAGTAAGCCGTTATTTATTTAAACATAGCAGAAAGGAATTGTATCCTAAGTGTGCGATTCTTAAGATACCCTAAGAATCTCAATTTAAATAATTAAAGAGAGTGAGAAAGTTTGTCAAAAGCCTTGCTGAAGTCTGTATAAATACAATGAGGGTCGCAACCACGCTCAAACGATTCGATACAAGTAGAAGTAACTTGAACAGATTTGTTGTTGTTGACCTTCCATTCATAAAACCATGTTGATGATGATTAAGAGTTCCATTACAATGAAAATACAAGAATTCATATAAAGAAACTTCTAAAAGTTTGCGAATACAAGACATTTCAACAATAGGACGATAGTTCTTAAAAGGCTAACAAGGTAACTAATTGAGACAATAAGCAACTCTTTCCATAATTCAGGAAATTTACCGAGCCGCAGTGATAAGTGTATAAGAAAGAAGATCTAGTAAACATAAATAATTTGGAAAAGATTCTAGGATCAATTGGAAATTATTTTTCATGTTCTAGCTCATTTTTGAAATATGTGCATACGATTTGAGGCGTTCTCAGGCAGTATTCAAATATGTTGTGAAAAATGAAATGTTTGTATGGCAACCCTGTGAAGGAGTTACCCGATTTATCCCATTATCGAACTTAATTTTACTTTTTTTAAGAGGCCAAGTGCAATCAGCTCTCTAAGTATACACCATCTCGAGTTATCGTAAGTGCGGACGGACAGACGTATATACGGACGGACGGACATGCAAAAATCAAAATAACTTTTAACATTATGGTTGTATGTCCAATCCATTTTATTCCACCATCATTATTTCTAGGTGTTACAAACAGTATGACAAACTTAGTATACCAGGATGTTTCCTCCATGGTGGTTAGTATACTGACTCACCTAGACAAACCAAAAGTTGTATGGCAGAGAGGGAGGGCGTCATATCAACCGTTTCGGAGTTATAGGGTGATTAAGAAAAAAAGATAGTTTTTAAGAAAACGCCCTGTATGCAGAAATTATGGTCTTTCCAACGACAGTTCAACCAAACCGATACGTCTCTCATCTGAGAAGTTATTGTGGACTAAACTAAAAATTTCGGATTTTCTTATCTTTTTTTTTTTTTACTTTGACCTCTATTAGTTTTGCAAAAATATAGTTAATATAACTTTTTTTATAAAAATTGTATTTGCAGCCGTTAAGTAGTTATTAGCTCACAACCTATTCATATCATACCAAAATTAGCCTGAATTTTATTAAAATACACATACAAGTCACTAAGGGAACAAATTATCTTTCAGAATAGCTTTGAGAATAGCTTTGAGAATGGTCCGTGAAAAGCTAGCTTTTTTTTTCTTAATCACCCTGTAACTCGTAAACGGTTGAAATGCCCCCCCCCCCTGGCCGCCTTCCAACCTTCCCTTACAATTTTTGGTTTGCCTAGGTAATTACTCTCATCTCCTGCTCTACTGATCACAATGGAGGAAACATCCTGTATACCCTCTGATTTCATCATCTAGGATATAAAAACCACTGCAGTCCAAATAGGTTTTGAAAGGACTCAATCATTATTTCCAACTCCTCAAAATCTATCAAAAATCTTGAGCAATTTTACATAAATTCTAATCCGAATCTTCACAAGAGGATAATCACCCTATTGAGGTCCATAAGAATTTAATCTCGCCGAGACCAATATTGAAAAAAAAAAATACTTTCACCAATCGTCCCCTTTTTGCCCCAAGGATTCTTCATGAAATAAGCAATCATTGCGTCCATGTATGTATTTATATGTGCGCGGGTGTATTATATGTATGTATGTATGTGGAAAACATTTGTTTAAATTACATTTTCCTCCTGGGAAAACAGAAAAACAATTTGCAACCAACGAGATAGCATTTTTGATACACCTTTTCTGCTATACGTATGTATATACACTAGATCAGAATTCCATCATAGTAACACAGCAAAACATATATATGTACATATAGAAATCGAGATAGAACCATGTGGACGATAAACGATTCCCACTCAATGCACATCGATGCTCATTTTCCAGGTTTTATGCGCGCAAAGTTTCGCACAAATAAAAGCAGAACAAGGGATTCATAGCGATTTAAATTTTAGCGAGGGGAAAACATTGGATGCTTCTCGTCGCTTTGCTACTGCTGTTAGCGTTCCTCTGTACTTGCCGGATCGGAAAATTAAAAATAACAAAATTTCGTCGTTTGTCGTTGAATGAGAAAAATTTGCATAAAATTGTTGTAGAAGGTGTACCGACTACATAAACTTAAGGAATATACATATATATGTATATGTTCTGCCCTGCCACCCATCTCCCACGGAGGATGTGACAACTAACGGCAAGGAGCACATTATAATTAAAGGATTTCGTTGTAAAACGCTGTAACGCCTTCAATTTGTTTCTTATTTAAAAGTTTTTGGAACAGAATAAGGATACAATACAGAAGTTCGACAGATGATGAACGAACGCTGGGATTGAAGAATTCAATCGGCCAAAATTACAGGGTGCGCACGGGTAATCCTTTATAAAAGAAGGGTTACAAGCTAGGATTTTTTTTTAGAGTTGTGGTTGCGTATAGAATGTTGCAATTTAAGGATTTCTTTATCAGATAAAAGATTTAATCCTATGATTACGTCTTGTATTGTACTTTTGTCGTAGGACAAAGGGTAATATTGTGTTATCAGAGTATTTTGATAGTATAAAATAGTCATCAGGAGAGGTTAGATGTTAGGGAAGTCTTTTCTATTTGGTTGAATAGATGTATAGTCTATGATTGCACGCTCATGAAGAATGGTTGGTCTAAGTCCCTTTTAATATATTTACATAGTCATAGTATCGTTTTGAAAAATAACGAAGGTATCTTTTGTTGCTCATATTTTCAAAAATATACAAATTGATTTTGGAAGGGTATGATATGGATATGACAATAGGTTTCTTCGCATATAGCAGTAAAACTGAAAAGTAACACTGTTATGACACATAGTTCAAAAATAGCTCAAAAAATAACTACAAGCACGATTCCCTCAATTAAAAAATGGAGCCTTGAATTCATAAAATGTGGAAGTACATAGGCTCGCCATATTAAATAATGATCTAGGGGTCATAAGATCCTTGAGTACATTATCCAAGAAAAGAAAATCGCAGAATTGATATTTATTAAAAGATTTTGAATTTTGGGTAAAATTTAAGCAACATTTTTTTTTTCTGTTCGCGAATATCTGGAGAGTTTTAAAGAACGAAAACTTATTTTGGAAACTAATTTATGTAATTAATATTATTTCTTAATTTTTTCTTTTTGAGATATTCTTTTCAAATACCAGCACGTCACCAATGATTCGATACACAAATATAATTGTTTTTTAGTAATCACCTCAACATATTAGGTGGAGTCATACTTTAAATTACTAATTTCTTACATGCCCGTATTGTAACAGGATCAGATAGCCTACTAATTGAATATTTTTTTTTTTAATAATTTATTAATAACAATTTCATCAAGACTATTTATAGCTACTACAGATACCAGAGAAGAAAAAAATACAATTTGATTAAATCAGTTCATGATTCTAAGGTCTATATATTCACCAAAACATTTTTTAATAAAAATTTCATTTCACTTTTCACATTTCACTCTCGCTTATATTTGGATTATATTGGCATAAAATAATACAAAATTAATACTAATTTAATTTGTAATTTTTTCGAAAATAGATGCACTTTTATTAACCATTTTTGAACATTCTGTGTACTAATGTACGGGACGAGGGGTGCCGGTATTAATAGACAACTCAGTTTGGTCAGTTCAAAAATATTTCTGTTATTAATCCAGTTTTTCCTACATCTAATATCACCAGTTTAATTCAGACTTAATACTATTTAAAATTCAACAAAATTCAATAAAACTTAATTGGTAACAAATTCAATTAAAAAACTTCATTTTAAAAAATTCGTAAAATTGGCAATGTAGCTACGGTCCCGTGCCCCGTTTTTTGCCATTTTCTTACTCTTGTAAAGAAGAAAAATATCTGTAAATTTAATTTGCCTTGAAAACGTGCAGTTTTTTTGGAGTGCTGTCGCGTGAGGGTATGGAGGTAGCAGCACTTATGACGTTTGTCGTATGCGTACCTTTAGGTGCAGCAAATTGGTATGCTGCTGCATATGGGACTGCATTAATGGCACTTTGACGTTTTGTCATGTGCGCTTTAATGAGTGTAATGAATTGGAATGCTGCTACGTGTGGGAGTGAATATTATAGCACTTGTGACGTTTGTCGTGTGCAGCAAATTGGAATGTTGCTACATGTGGGAGTAGCTATTGTAGCACTTGTGACGTTTGTCGTGTGCGTTCTTCTAGTTGCAGCAAATTGGATTGCTGCTAAGTGTGGTATTGGATAATTTCCAATTTTAAGTACGTTTAGACCGCAGCTATTTAGAACTAGTTTTACGTAATTCGACTTACGTAGGACTAATCCGGCTGCCGTTTAGTCCACTCGTATTAATGCTTTGACAGTTGTCAAATTTGTCAGATCTGCCTACTTCTTCACGAGACAAATGAGAAATAATAATTTAATTTTGTACAACAGAGAATAGAACATAATAAAAAAATTAAATTTTCCAAATTTATAATTTTTTTACCATCCATTACGGACGGAATACTTTCTTCAATAAGTCAAAAGTCTATAAAAGAATTTGTCCCCCCTCCCTGACCAGTCGCAATTCCACTCATTTTCATTAAAACAAAATAGCAATTTTCTCCATGAATGAATATAACGCATTCACGTCTACGTTTAATACTAATTTTGTAGGTCAATACCGCATCAAATACCGTATGAAAGTAGGACTAGTTTTTCGTAATACGGCATGTTTACACCACTTCATATTAGTTCTACGTAAGTCGACTTACGTAAAACTAGTTCTAAATGGCACGGTCTAAACGGGCTCTTTGTCAGAATTAACTTCTGTATTTATTGTCGCAGGGTTAACCTCAGATAATCGATCTGGACCAACCTTCGTATAAAGTTTGCCTAGATCTTGAAATGTTGCCCTAGCAACGTTTGTACCAATTGCTGCGGCGAAATCGTCTGTTTGACGTAATGTCAGTTTGTACTATTCATTGTTTTTTATTAGTTATTTTAGTAATATTTTGTGCTTTTTCAGATGGATTAGTATCCGGAACATTCTCGGGATGATTATGGGAGTTTTCAGGAGCACTGCGAGGATACTTAATGAGATAACTATTGTGAATCTTTTCATTTATGAATTTCATTCTCTGTGGTTTTTTTGTTTATTTTTAGAAAATCGTAGGACGGGATGCATCGAGGGATTTGTATTTCGGAGGTCCACCACCACAATTTCTTTGTAAGCACTCATACTGTACAAAGTAGAATTTTGAGAAAAATAAAATTTGAAAACATTCTGATTATTCAGGTCAATACAGCGGTACAAACAAGGTACCGTTTGGTATAAAAGTGCCTTCACGTCGCCACAAACTTTTATAACATAAGACATAAGTCATGGTGGGGGGGACGGCAATTTTCGTTAAACAAGGAATAAACCATAAAAATATTAAATTAAACATTAAAATAATAGGTATGATATTAACCGAAATTAAAATAAACAGCAGGAGTAGTTTTAAAATGTTATCAATGTATAAATCACCTAGCGAAAGCCAACATGAATTTATGTGGAAACTTATTGATTCAACACCGAAAGCTTTTGTTTTTGGGAGATACCAACATTGCTTTGATGGCAAACAATAACGCGCAGTAAGTAACTCAATATCTAGACGTTTTTAATTGACATAAATATAGATACTACCTCCATATCAGATCACAACGTAATTAATATCGTAATCACTAAAAATAATTTTCAAAAAAAGAGGATGTGTACAAAAGCCATCTCAACATTAGGCAAAGAAAGATATGGAGAAAAAAAATAGAGAGTGGATGCGAAACTCTCAAGCCTGTTGACCTTATAAAAGAAAGTAACAAAGATAAATATAGTTTACAAAAAGATTAAATGTAGGAATAATGGATGGATAACGGATAAAAATAAAATTATATACAAAAAGTGAAGAAATAGAAGAAAATATTGATTGAAAACTAAAAATTGGGGAAACATGCTAGTAAGGAAAGCGAAACAAAATAATATGGACAAACAGTTTCAAAAGACAAAATACGATACAGGAAATCATGAAAAATATTATTGAATTCATAAAAAAAAGAAATTTAAATAAAGAAAATGTTAATGAGATAACGATGTCTGGGAAAATGGAAACTAATCCAAAAACCACAGCAGACACACTTAACCAGTACTTCGTCGTTAACATTGGCAATGAACTTAAGGAAAAGTTACCGACAAAGTCATCTAATGAAAATAAAAAACAAACAAAGTAAATTTTTCTTGAACCATCTTATTTGACAGAAATAAAATATATAATTAAATCTTGCGACTTCTGCTGACATAATAAGTCACACTATAGCCTACCTTGTAAATCAAACAACAGGGATTTATCCAAATATACTTAAAGAGACCGAAATACTGCCAATCTATATGGGTGTAGGTGAAGGATGTGAGTAATTATAGACCAATTGAATTTCTCAGTTCTGTTGGAAAAGTATTCGAGAAAATAAGTGAAAAATGAATCGAGAGATTTATCAACAAAACTAGAGGATATGATCAGAAACAATTCGGCTTTCAGGATTACAGCGAAACGGAGTCAGCCACAACTGAGACAATGATGTCATTACAATTTCCATTTAATTTTATGAATGACTCACACAAAAGCAAAACAAAAAAGTTCCATACTTTTAATGTAGAATGAATCAAAATATTTCCGAAGAATTTTCCTAAATCAGTAAAAAATCAAAATTGACAACAAACTGCACAACCGAGTTCTACAATGACCGAGAACATACTGAAATTATAAAATATTAAGAAGACTTTGGTTTGCAAGAGACGGGATTCTGAAATTACATTTCTTACGAAAGAGAATGCATTTGGTCCAAGGTACATGCGGTCCAAGCACTGACATGCATAACATGGACCGCTGACATCACTGAAATCGCTTACAACCATGGGATCACTTTTCTATAGTTGTCTCTTTTTGGTTTAACGACTGGATTGCAATGAACTTAAAATAATAAGTTCTATACGAAATCCACCATAGTCAGTTTCAGTTCAGTGAATTTTCCAAATAAATATATAGAATAGAAATAGATGGCAATATAACATTTGTAATCCTTTCTCTGTCCCCCATAGCTACTTTTAGGGATAGGCAGACAAAAATAGCTTAATTTTATTTAGATTTAGCGTTAGAATTTGTGCTGTTCTTATATTAGGTAGTAAACAAGGAATATAATTAAATTGTAATTAGTATGTTAAGAGGAGTCAGTACCAAGATTTGCAAGTTTCATACATTTTTCAATGCAAATTTCTGACAAACTATTTTTACCAGAATAATGACTTATATCTTAAATTAAAGGTAACGAAGAGGTCTAGTAAATAACGTCGAGAAAAATAAAAAAATATGTATTGGAATGGAGATATTAGCTCGGAAAATTGTAAAAAATGGTAAAAATTGACTTTTTTCAAATCAAATTCCTGTTAGTAGGTATTCTCATTACTTTAGATTGTGGCTATTTTAGAAAGATAAAGCCTAAATCTAGCAAATAACGTCGAGTTTTTTCATTTTTAGTGGCGCTTTTTTTATTTGTTTAACTCTAATAGTACTTGTTTTTTCTCTCGATATTTCACAGACGAGAAATTGCAATATTTCGTTGAAAGTTGTAGAAATATAAAGTAAAACAGTATATTTAACAATTCTGTGAAAAATAAAATTTAGGAGAGTTCATTCTCGTTAAAAAATTTCAATTTCTTTGAACTGCAAATTTTCATTTTCGTCTTGAATTGTCCCATGTTGGGTTTCTGCCTTTTACGCTAGATGCCCCTAATGTGACTTGTGGTCTAGGTCTACGCTAATTTTATATGAATTTTCATACTTTCAGGACACAAACCTATGTATAGTAAGTTTTATTGCCTACAGGCTCGCTGGTATCTAAATTGAAATTTTTGCTGAGTACTGACTCCTCTTAATCTTAATTTAAATGAATTTAAGTAACTTCGGACTTATATATAATTTACATCTTGTACTGCTGTGATTTCAAATGAGATGTAGTGATTCAAGAGAATTGTTTATGCTTGTACTTATGTAGGGTGTATTGTATGTTGAACACATGCAACCATGCTTATTTGATGCATTATAGTGATAATTGTGGTAAAAACAAAAGTGAGTAACTTTGTATTTTTTGAGCGGTGTAGCATAAACCTTTCAACCTCTTTCTTAAACCAGTTAAGCTGTCTGAAAGGGGGGATTGAGAGAAAGAAAAATGTAAGAAAGAGAAATGTACTGATCTGGTCCATGTAATTTTGTGAACATGAATAAATTCCATAATAATAATAAAATTCGTTGTGTGTAGAGTCAAAAGTTAACATCCGATTTTGTCTAGTTCAATTCTACATCAAAGTCGTAACATATTCTTATACGCAATAGTTTTGGTCGATTTCATTCATGTCAGACTTCAACTCAAGTTCCGACTTTCGCTATATACGCGCATGTAATTCGTAGGACTGGGCCATGCACAAGTCATATGAAATACTTGAGCGTGTGTAGCGGCATTTAGAATGATGTACTGATTTTTTGTAATATAATTTAAACGGTCAACAAAATTGTCATTTATATATATCGGCTTATAGATTTATTTTAAAATTAATTATCACTTTGGAGAACTAGTTTAAGAATGTAGAGTATAGTAATGAACCCAAAATAGATCCTTGCGGAATGCCACATTTGAGAAACCGACGAATAAGAAAGCTTCTCATTAGTGCAAAGGAAGGAGAAAAGAACCTAATTTATATATATTTAATTCGAGGATGTGCGGTAGAGTTCCCATTAGAGCTTGTGCGGTAGACATGGAGAGAAATATACTAGGAATTATGCTAGAGTTTACGTCAGAACAATAGCCATACAAGTAGCATTAAAAGAGAGAGATAGACATCTGACGTTACACCGGAGCTCCAGGGAATCAATAGTTGATAGATAGAGTCATGGCTAACATTTGTATGATTATTCACATGTGTAAATTCGATATTGCCTTGAGATAAGTTGTTTTTGCAGCAGAGCAGTGATCAGTCACGAACGCTGCCTCTTAATAAGTGTTCTATTTATCGCTTTATTTTATAAAATATGATCTTTTCGTGGTGGCATTTAGAGAGTTTTTTTTTTACCAGAATGGTTGTATTTTCATAAATAGTTAAAGTCATTAATTCGATCAATACTTTCTCTATCGTATACCCACTTTGACTACAAACATCTTTAATTTTTTTTTTTTTTTAAGTGTAAGGATAAAATAGAAACCATGCATTTTATTCGAGGTTATACTAAACATTTAGTACCTAAACAACTCATATATAATCTATATGACCAACTAACCGCATATATTGTGGTAGAAATTCCTACCCATATTGTTCAAGTATAGAATACATAAAAAGTTTTCATTCTAATCAAGTAACCAACCTCAGAACCATTATGTCCTATGGGGAATGACTTTTTCAAACAATAAAATGTGAAATCATTTAGAAAACTCAAGAGTTACCCTGGATTCATATATATGAAGATACTTTAACGATTTGGGATTATGTTGCCTCCCTGAATTGGTTTGACTCTTTTATACGATGTAAGAGCTGCCATACATAAAAACACATATGTATATATTGTTCACTTCTTCTTCAAGCACCCATTCCTTTTCATATACCGTTATTAAACATTAAAAACCAAATTTCAACCTTTTCATTCTAAACGATGCCCATATCCATGAAGAGATCTGATAAAATTATCCATTCTGGTACTCTGACTTGCTATTAAAACCCTCTCTCGTTCAACTTTCAACTCTGGTCTACATTCTGGATGTGTATTTTTCACATGCTGCACAGCACTCAGCTAACCAATCTAAAGGTTGAAAAGTGCCAGTTCCAGACTATGGCATTCAGGGCGCAATATGTGATATGTGCTCCCAAAACTTTATTCTAATGTTGCAGCCTCAACAACAATAATAACAACAACAGGACTACCAGAAAACTGAAACATTTTTCTAACCACCATTCGCCCCCATATAATAACACCCTTATGTTCTTGTCTGTTTTGATATGTGTGTGTGTGTGTGTCTAGCAGGAAGTCTAGAATTCTCAACAGGAAATGGTTATGGCAAGTGTATGTACAGAAATGTGAATGATATTTTTCTACATTCAGGTTGAAACTTTCAGGAAAGTCGGTTAATATCTACTTTTTCCCTTCCAGGAACATATCAGGGCTAAGAGGGTTTCCCATGGGATTTCAAATACACAAAATGATATCCTTGTACGAGATTAATTCCCCCAACAGAACATGTTTAATTTGTTCCGTGGAATTTTTGAATTTTTTAAAACTTTTCCGGGTGCGCTGATCAGATCGTTGAAAAAGCACACAACTCGGATGTGGATATGATTTCGGGTTTTCCTTAGAAGTATAGGTAATAGTGTGGAAAAATTTCTGGACTTGAATTTTTGAAGTTTACATTTTGTAGGAAATAGTTTAGATTTTTAATCATTTTAGTGAGGAATTTTTTGTGCTGTTTTTGGAAAGCTTTGTTCATTTAATTTTAATTTTCATGTTAAAGTTTTGTTTTAATCATAATTAGTATTTAGGTAATAATTTTTGGTTTTGAAATAAATTATAAGATGCAGGCGGGAGAGTAGTCTCTTTATTACTTTTCATATAGTACAGGCAAAGCTAATTTATCATAGGGTATTGATAATTGAGGTCCATATAAGCAAAAAATTATTCAAGAGGAATAAAATTCGTCGTTTCGGAGGTATAGATGGCAAACTTTTCGTCAATATTTTTCAAATTATCCTAGCTCTTTGAAGCAGATGTTATGGTAAAATTTAATAATAATAAAATAATTTGATGTACTTAGTCCAAAATGCCATAGTATTCCTGAAATGTTTTGTTTTTTTTGTTTTTAGATAATGGAGTCAACACCGATTTTGGGACCTTGCCACTTATCGGCATCTTTTCCCATGAAAGCAATATCCAGCATAATTTCTTGTAGTCTAGCAAATGGAAATGGTACCCTTCAATTCTACAAAACTGGATTTATATGGAGCTTATCGGTTTCATCTTCGCACACTGTTTGGCAACTGTATTTAAAATATTGTTCCAGTAAACTAAAGAGTAGTGAAAACTGCGTTAAGAACGTCCACCTAAGTAACTACGTAGCTCTAAAACCTGTTGTTTATTATAGTAGAGTAGCCTACAATTTTTCTACATTCGAAATGGGTACTCCTGATACTCCGGAAAAGCCGTACATAATATAGTACGCCCCGTAACTTTCATAATAATAATTTACACGTTCAAATCGTTCAGTACATCTAAATTTAAAGCGAAAAGTGTCTGAAATCAAATATACATGCATATGACAATACGAAAATGATGTGAATAACTCGAAATGAACTTGTACTGCCCCGGTTCAGCGAGCGCATTTGCTAAAAGGGAATATATGTATATATAATAATGAAACGGATATGCTTAAAGTACTCCATGAAACCCGATGCGGGGATAAAAACAAGTTTCGAGAAAGCCATTTCTTTCTTATGTGATTTTTCGCTTGAACTAGTCGAGAATTTTGAAGAAAAGTTCCGAGTTGAAGTCGTGACTAAAGAAAAATTGATCAGTAGAATCAATAGAAAAATAGTAATATATAAAGTTGTAGGTAGTGAACGATCAAAGGAGAAAGCATTCGAAAAAAAAAGAAAACCAAAAAAGCAGCAGCTGGTTGACCCTGCACGGAAAAAAGTGAATTGTGATTAGTACATTTTCCAAATGTTTCCGGACATTTGTTAGATGAAGATAATAGATGTATTAAAAAAAAATCGAAATTGTAGCTCCAACATTTCTTTTCACATATTTAATGTTTTGGCAATATATTTTAAATGTATATTACAAATGTATTAAAAAGAATGTAAATGTTATCACAACACTAAATTATTTGTTATAACACATTTCGTTTAAATCTGATTTTACAACAAATTTGTATATTGCACACCGTTTTGGTAAATTGTACTCAATATGACAGAAATAATAAAAATATTTAACTTGAATTTGCAAATTTTATTTTATTACTATCTACACAATATTACGTCATTGCCTCATTTAATAGAATAATAATAAAGATTATGTTAAAAATGACATACTATAATCACTTTTTATCGCAAATTTAGCAATAAAAAAGCCCACTCAAAGGTATTTTGCAAAATAGATTAATATAACTGAATTCATATAAATTCACATTTTAAAGTACGCTGAGGGCCTTGTGCTTATCTTAGTCTTCGTCTTCGATTTCGTCAACCAGAGACGTCACACATTAAGCTCAGCTATTATAAGAATGAGATGAGGAAGCTAGCCTGTCCGAACGAAATTACGTCACAGCACATGTGTCAAAATTTAATGAGAATACCTTGTATTCTCTGTATCGTGCCTCCACCTGATGTAAGAAAGCCCTCAATTTTTTCTTAGAAATTTACAGGAAATGTAATTGAACATAAAAAAATTGAAAATGTTCAGTTTGAAACATAGTGTAAATGCAACTTCCAAATTATTTCATTTTTACTGTATTTCCTTTTGTGTGTACTTATTATACGTGAACATTTGTTGAAAATGCTAACAAATTGTAGTATCTATAATTTGATTATACTTCGCAATAATAGAACAGTAGTTGTGATAATAGTGATGATTTTATATGTTAACATAGTTTGTTGTTGTATTTTGTTAATTTGGTTAAAAGGCTCTGTGGTTGCAGGCTTCAGTTTAGCATCAGGCAATTTGTGAAATAAATCGTTCATCGTTCAAAGTAATTTTGTCATGCAAAGTAAGTCCTATAACAAAAATATAATAAATATAAACAAGTTCTATAATATATAATAAGCCGTGCAAATTAATAGATATAAAGTAAAAGTAATTGTCGTGCAAAAACAAGTAGTACCAAAATAGAGACAATTATAGGAGACAATTTCGTCGTTGAACTTCTCAAAATGTGCGAACTGGAAGAAACTCATTAACTTTAAAGCTGTGTAAAATTTAGTAAGAAGAATTAAGATTTATGATTAAAAAATATATATATACAACTTGATTTTAATAAATCTTTCTATGAAACTCAAACTCAAACTAAAAAAATAGCAAAGAAAAGCGACTACGGGCAAATTTTTAGCGTTAAATATTATAAAATAAATAATATAATAATACATCACTTTGCTAAATGCGACAATGAAGGTGTATCATATACAGATTTTTATTTCTACGTCATTGTTTCACTTACTTAGAAAATGTTATATTAACAAAATAATTATAAATCACTTTTATATGACAATTTAAGTGCATCTCATATACATTTATATTTCTTATTTATTGTATCATTTACATCAAAAATGTTATATACACATCACTTTTGTAATTATGACTAAAATTCTTATTATTCGTGAGTTGTGTCACTAACAAGGAATATGTTTTTTTAATAATTCAGGTGTAAATAAAACATTTCAGAAAAAACCAGGAGATATGTAGATAATACATCAAATCATAGTTAGTTGATATTTAACCAGAGAAGTGTTAGTGATTACCGTCGTCGTTGTATACGTGTGAGTCCGGAGAATTAAGATAAGTTTTACTTTCAAAAAATAGTTCTTTTGTTTTGGATTTTAACCATTCAGATATGGGAAAAAATTTAAGGAAAGTGAGAAATATGTTCGCTAAATTGATTAGTCGTATATCCCTTTTGTATTCCGGTAGCGTGGTGCGATAATTATAGTAATCAGAATAGTGGAAAAGACTATAATAATTTAAAATCAAAGAAATTATATCAAATTATATCAAATTAATATACAGTAACTCACCCAGGATTTCGCTTTGGGGTGGACCATAGGTGTCCCAAGTCCAAAAGGAATCAGAGAAATAGACCTCTAAAGTCATGTCCTGTGCTCATCTGAACACTTAAGAACTGTTATTATATATTTAAAGGTTTTATTGTATTTGATTGGACTTTGTAATAATAAACAGATTACATTTTATACAGAATTTGTAAATTATGTTAAAAAACTGACCGGGGGGGGGGGGGGGGGGGTCCCGCTTATCATTAAAGCAAAAGGCCGCGCGTATATTTTGTGTTGAGTTGTAAATCCGATAACAATTATCTGAGTGTTCTTATTTTACCACACTTCGAGAATAGGTTTCGTGATCTAGCCTATAAAGATCACGTGACTCCCAACACTCTTAATGAAAAGTGCCTACCCTACCTGCTGAGCTTGCATTGTGAGTATTTCGGGGCACACAACACAGAACATTCTATTATTATAGACCAATAAACATCTTATGTTTTCTGCCCAAGGTTCTCAAGAAGTTGCTGTACTCCCAGATCCGGGAACACTTAGATACCAACAATCACTTAGCCCGATTGGAGTCAGGCTTTCGACTTTCCCACAGCTGTGAGATTGCTTTTTTGAAAGTAACTACCCCGATATCCGAAAATATCTGGACAAAAATTGGTTGATTTTCTCAACTCTATTAGACTTCTCCAAGGCTTTTGATAATGTATGGTGCAATATGGTATTGGGCTGTTATCAAAACTTTGCACTGATTTAAATTTTGCTTCTTTTAATTTTCAACTTTCTTACTGAGAGATATCAACAAGTGAGTGTCGTTGACCATCGGTCTAGTTTACTGTCATTGTCTCTGCGGGTACCACAGGGTTCAATACTTGGTCCCCTTCTTTTCAGCCTTATATAAATGACCTCTCTGAACAAATTAAGTATAGTAATACACATCTTATACTTCAGTCGGTCTATAGGTCTGATTAAAGATTGTGTCGACTAAATAAACTCGAACCTGCTTAGAGTTGGTAGGAGCGCAGAAGACAATCCGTTAGTATTAAGTCCCAACAAATCACATGCAACGGCAATATATAGGTAGAGCTTGGAGGATACAACCGATATCCCCCCTATTGCTCTAAACTCTGCCAATTTCACATATATGTCAATACACTTAAGAGCCTTTGATCTCTTTAACGCTTCAATGAGTTGCTGTAATCAAGTTTGGTACTATTAAAATTTACATGAGACGGCGTCAAAGTGGTTATCTGCTGATGTACTGCACAGATCTGTGCGTATGAAGCTTATAAAAATTTTACTCCAACCTTATTTTACAGCGGGTTGTTTAGTATTCCCGCATTTAGATTCTACATGCGCCCGAAAGTTAAATGTAGCTTTTAATGACTGCATGAGATTTATATTTGGGATGAGACGTTATGACCATATCTCATCTGTTCGATTTGCTTTATCTGGCTGCTTCTTAAATACGATGCTCATCCGCAAACGAATTATTTTTCTTACACAATCTAATTTACAACAAAAAGCCATCATATCTCAGAATGATTTTTATACATTTTTCTTCTCCCCTTTTTCGACCACTTATGACTTAAATTAAAATTTCGGTTTTATTAATTTAACTACTATTTTTCCAAAAACCCTATCATCAACATCAGTTTTTCATATGAAAAGTCTTTAGTTTAAAATTACCTATAATACTCTATACCTGAAAAACAATCCTCTTTGAATTTTTCCATTTTTTTAAAGCATTTCGAGCAAAAATATCAGCAAAGGGTAGGAAATTATTTCTATAAGTGAGATCTTGCAGCCCTTTTCGCAGGACATGTTTAAGAAAAAAGTACAAAAAAACGTAAAAAGAGTTGAAAATCCTGTGTTACAGGATATTTTAAACTGAAGGCTTTAAAAATCTTCGTAATATAAAAAACTTATGTTGAGTGAGAGATTTTGTGTGAAAAATAAAATGAATAACACTGAGTTTGAGTTCCGAAATTTGGATTTTGTTAATATGTATAGGGTTGGTTGGGGTAAAAAGTGCCGCGGGTAAGAAGTGCTATCTTTAATATCTCGTAGTATAAAAGGGGGAAAAAAAAAGAAGGTACATGCAAGGAATGTACTTGGTGTGAGGTAATTTTCACCACATAGCCAGTCGCTGCCAGGCATTAGGTAAAAGCGCACATGTAATAGTGCTATTAATTTAGCAAAAAGTAAAAAAACATCGTGTCGGACATTTTAGTTTCTTTCTGAATGTGCTCATCATGGCTAAGTCAAGTAAGGACCTTTATATTGCTATTTTCTTTGTGAGCACTCTGATACTACTTAAAACTATAAATGTTTTGTTGTCATTGTTTTCTATCTAAAAACATGTTCTTGTACCGTTCGGGGTAAAAAGTACCGTGGGGGTAAATTTTAGTTATAAGACAGACAACAAAGACTAAAGGTTATAGTTACCTGTTTAAATATTAATAACAACCTGAATTGCAATGCGGCTACAAAAAGTAAATATAAAAATAACATTTTAAAGTGATGCAACTAAAATAAGGTTAGACTATCATATTAATTTGGAGTGCCCGTCTGTGTTGAATATTTATGATTATTTTTGAGGTTATGATAATAACGTTATAGATTCCGCTTTTTTATTCTTCCTTACCAGGTTGCAACAGGTGGAACTTTTTACCCGCAAGAGGGGTAAAAAGTACCAATCCACTCGCACACTTAAAATCAATTAATAACGTCAAATAATAAAAATTTTTGCATATATATTTTTTGATATTGGTACGTGAAACCCTAAAGACTGTATGTTACAATTATCGTATAATTTGACATAAAAATTTGTGATATATGGATGACAATTCATAAAGTGGCACTTGCTGCCCCACGCTACGCTAGCAAAACGGGACAATTGACTAGTGGAAAATTTTGGGAGTTGCCTCAAACTCTGCACAATCAATACGGCAAATTGGATTGCAATAAGGAACCGCAGCCAGTTTATAGACCGTTCGGCGAATTATAAAGTCAAGTCCGAACTTAAGACGTTTGCGACTGAAGTAAAAGTACATAAACCTTTCTAAACGAGCAGCCGCTGAATGAAGTTCTCATATCGATGTCATGGATTACTAAACAGGACAATGCACCAATCCACAACTGCTCGTGAAGTAACTGAGTAATTTTGTACGGAGCACATCACACTCTCCAGATCTTAACGTTATCGAAAATTTATGGGGATGGCTCACGGTCACGCTTAAAGTGTATGAAAACGACAAGCAATACGAAAACGTTAAAGAAATGAAGGAACGTGTCTTGGCTTCCTGGAATGAAATACCAATAATCTTTATCAGGACTCTTTTCGATAGTATGGCAGACAGGCTATTCGAAATAATTCGCAATAACGGAGGTACAACACATTATTAAAAGTAGTAATAATTGAAGATTCGTGTATTAAGAAAATTATATTACATAGTAGTAAAACGTAAAGTAAATAAATATAATAGTTTTTGCGAACAAATAAGTGTACCTATTCAACTCCTTTTACGTCAAGGTTTTTTCATAAATTCTGGTACATTTTTCTTAGAATTCCATTTTCTTGGGAAAGTGGCTACAATTATCTTAAATCCTTAAAGGAATACACATATATTACGAAATTGACTTGCTCGTGTTCCCAATCCCCATATTTAGCATTTACAACCGTGTAATCAATTGCTCCGCAGTGTATAGCCACATATTCAATGGAAAATTCTAATTCATCATCATATGATGTAGCATTGCGATATTATAGGGTGATTCAAATATTAATGAAAATTTTTAAATCCTTTCCACCACCCTCCCGCAAGGAAAATATGTATTGCTCATCTTTACCCAGATATATTGCTGTAAAGGATTATATGTGGCTATCTTAGACACCGTGGTATACATACGTTGCTACAACCTCATAAAAAAAGATATAATATAGCCAAAACTAGCGAACAATTTATAGAAAGAAATTTCGACTGGGCGAAAATTCGAAATCAAATATTCTTAGTAGAAAAAATTGTTCTTTTCTTTTAATCTTGTTTATTCAAAATCAATAGATTTGTCTATAAATAAAAAAAAAATATTCATATAAAATGTATGAAATTATCCATAATTTGTCTCGAATTGCTTCACTCAATTTAAAGCTCAAATAAAACTCTTGAATTTTTGATAACTCGAGTGATATTGTGCGGTTCGATTTTGAACTGAAATTTTTACAAGAAAAGCGAAATCTGCTCAAAACTACAGTACATAATTAGTGTGAATCAGATCATCTATTTGGAATTCCGAATTGATTTCTTATTTTAAGAACTATGCAAATATTGCGATCCAAAGCATCAGCGGATTGAATTCTCTTAATTGATTTCAATGAAAGAGTTACACGATTATAAATGTCTCATATATTTGCCTATGTATATGCTCAGTTCTGAGCTTTTTATATATGTATAAACGAGTTATTCGTGAATATCCGTAGAGCTAGCCATATGCCATACGAAGTTGTTCCGTCCTTAGTCAATGTTTCCTAATGCCGAACATTTACCAGGAATCAATTGCCGAAGCTTAGCTCTGATACTACAGTGTCCCACAGCCTACTGACAAGCGATCTGAGGATAAATAACAACGTCCACAGAACCACATCCACTTGCTGAACGAAAAGATTTAGGGTCTGTCCAAAATCCGTCGGATTCACTATAAATTCATAACATATACACCAGTCCTCAATAATCTTAAGTCCACGTTGTATGAATACAGAAGCAAGCGACATACTGGAGCTAGCAATATGGAGATATCATAAATACATATATGCTCTAATCACTCTAACTGAGCAGTAAATACTTACCAATAGCCTAACATCTGATAGATTCTGTCCAATAACTTTCTGCCATCTATCCAGAAACGTCATTATCCGTCGTTTGTAGAAGTCCTGAGATCTTTATGGAAAGAGAACGTCCAAGGAACTGAAAGATTTATTATTGAAAATCCAAACTATATAGTGAGTGCACCAAAACACCCCAACCAAGCTGCAATAAATTTTGTCGGGTAATGAAAGAGACGTGTGGTCTCGCATTATCCTGGTGGAACACAACGCCTTTTCTGTTCAGCAATTCGGGCCGCTTCTGACCGATTGCTACCTTTAATTTCCAGTTATGAGCAGTACTTGATCGACTCAATTGTTTTGTTAGGTGGCAGCAGCTCATAAAAGACTACTCCTTTGCAAATGCTGAGCTGGGTGTAATCCAGCCTTTGCGACCGTCTGACCAACCTCTCCACGCTTCCATCAGAATATTTTTTGACTGACATTCTTGTAGACAATCCACTTTTCATCGCCACTGATCATCCGCTTTAAAAATGATCCGTTTTTACGGTGTTTGAGCAGCAAATCGCAAACTGAAATTCGGTCCAATAAATTATTTTCACTCTGTTCGTGCGGTACCCAAAAATCAAGCTTTTTCACCATCCCAAGCTTCCATGAGTGTCTCAAAACAGTCGAATGATTAATGGTGAGGTTATTTCCGATCACTCTGGTAGTCAAATGTCGGTCGGAGTCGATTACAGCCTTGATTTAATCAAGATCAGTAGTGATTGGTCGACCAGAGCGAGGATCATATTGGAGATCGAAATTACCGCGCAACGGATTTTTATTAAACCACTTTCGACACACACTTTCGCCACATATTTTTTGTGAATTTGGAACGCGTTTTTTTTTGCCTTTTTGAAAATAAAAAAGCGAAATGCACTGAAAATACACATTTTTTCATTCCATGTTCAAAATATAATTAAATTTCATATACATCACTGATCACGATGAATATTTTCTTAAAATGTCAGCACAAAATGTAGCTCTCACTGACAAATGAACGAGCGGAATAGAGAACTACGGGCGACATCTCTTGGATTTTCGCTACGGACTTATGCATAGACCCAATTTACATTTATGTACATATTTCCCATTTTGGGGTGCCGTTTCTATCGATCGTTTCAAGTTCCATACAAAAGTCTATATAAAGGCCTGCCTTTTGAATTACTTGAGAACCCAGTTATAAATTGTTCTTCGGCACCTTAAAGATCTTTTACCAATCTTCATCTAATCCACTCTTCTTGCTCTTATTGAATGGTTTCCTAAAAGCACAGAGAAGTTTGCTAAGACATCTATACCATAACACCTGCAGCTTTCTTTCAATAATCTTCCAATGATTTTAACACGCACAAAATTAGAAGCGAATATTGATTTTAGGTCTCCCTAATTCACCTGATTTGGATTCCAGTATGGATGATGTGGTCAACTTCCATACAGACATTTTATATACGAAAGATCCAAAACAGACTCACTCAACCTTTAGTACAATAACAGTTGCGGGATATCGTAAACTTCAACCAATTCTTTTATTTCAACAAAAGTTGGTTCACAGCACTGATGAAAGAGGATCAAACCTGTTGATATAATGAACTCAAACTTTTGTTCATCATATTGAATGATGTCCGAGCCACTCCATGCCGAATTGTGACGATTCAAATCTCATTCAACTCACATCAGAATCAGACCTAAAATCGGAAGATAGCTAACAGAGTCATGTGGAAAGTAGACTACGACGAGTTTTTTAGTAGCTCTGGTATATTAATTAATATTTTAACCGCTGCCCTCTATTTCTTAAGTGATGCACGATATCATACATCATTTAGACTCAAGAGTCTCAGGTAGTCCACGTATAACAGATTCTAACTTTATGCACAAAAGCCAGGTATGTACAACACTGCTTATAGTTTACTTAAAGTGTTTAATTACCCCATCTATATATGGGCGAACCGAATACCATAACCGGCATAATAGTGTTGCAATTTTCACTTTTGGTATGAATAATAGTAAACAATTCTAAGTTTTGTCAGCTCTAAATGGATCATTCCAGATTCCTTCAAACTAATTCCATTCGTGCAGTGCCATCGATCGTCGCAATAAAATCATATAAATAATAAATGAATCTACGATCATCACATCAATCATCGCATATAATTCGCTGTCAAATTTCAATATCACTTACAAGAGATGTCATCAACTAACATCCCTAGATAAATTGACATCAAGCTGACATAATTCATTCATGCTTCCACTACTATCGGCACGCCAGTTCCGTATCTGACCTTGTCGATGACACAATCTCAGATTTGGTAACATGCTGCAAAAGATGAACGGACATATGTAAGTCAAGGCGCCGCTTTAATTAAGTACACAAACTCCGATCACTTAAAAATTAGAAGTTGTTATTATGTATGTGTACGTACTCTCGCTACCGCGGTCATCCGCAAACTTTGTTTGCCTAATGGTCGAACTCATAGAATGCAATATTACTCGTTCGTAGCACAAATTTCCACACCGATCTTCATTAGATTATGATTCATCTGGTTCTATTCGACCGGAGGGATTCACTTAAATTGCGATCGTTCAATTAATAAAGTTTCATGAAATCAGGGAAGAGGCGAACGCAATTTTTGGCCCAATAAATCACAATTGGTTGAGCTGCGATCGATAGTTTGTGCGCTCTTAAAATAGATCATGAATAGTATGCGGTGATATCTTCTTAGTCCGGTAGCATCGGCATTGAGAAGATTTTTATGGAAGTAAGTCAATGGGTTGAGTGATCTGATTCTGATATGATCTCATTCATGGATATTTTTTTTTTATTATTATTCATAATTTTTATATATGGGCATAAGTACCCAGGAGGAATTACGGGATTGATTTCACCGTATGTTTGTTAATGGGTAAAATATCGTTACTTCCGTTGTTATTGTTGTGTTTGTATTGAAATTCCATGGAAGGGAACGGGATATACCTTAAATATTTATCAGCGCTGATGGACCCATTAACAAAAGGTATCCTTTCGTGAACGACAAATTCAGTGATATTGCCCCGCCTTTCAATTTTTTTTTTTTTGTAATACAAAATCGTTACTACCAGCCATTAGAATCTGCTCGATATCCTGTGTATATGCAAACATACATATATATATATATATATACAGATAAAGAAGAGGAGGTTTACCTCACCACAGTCAGCATCCCAAATGGACCATTCGAATTGACATTTCGTTAGTTGTGCGAGTTTGATATTTGTTTTAATGTTTGTCCTGTCGACTCCCCTCGACGGCTCGACTGTCAGGAAGTTGTTTTCCAAGTCGAATATGTATCGGAAAATATCAACTCCATTTGCCGTTTTCAAAAATAAATAGCTCCACAGGGAATATACCAGTGGCATCCATTGAGGGCAAAACGGCGGGCGAGGATATATACGGGTGAGCAAAGTCATTCTCACCGTCATCAACCTGGTGAAACGCCACAAGATGCATGGAGGAATCGAATTGGAATTGATATGGTTTTTATCTGCCATCCCATCCGCCCACAGCACCACATAGAGATATCATTGGAAAAACTTTTTCTCGCCGCAATTTCATTTTTATACACTGCCGAAAAGGAATGCCTTCTTCCTTTACGATCTGTCCACACGCTTAAGGTTTTTCCGTCTGAATGCGACTTTGTCTATTTTTTTTTTTTTTTTATATGTATATTCCACTGTTGTATAGCAGAAGCAGGATCCTTGTGTTATCCTGACAGGGCGAATTAAATTGGAAAACGAATATTATGGAAAATTCATTTGACATGTCACGCGATTTCTCAACAGCCAATATTGAGTGTAATGTGTATATGAAGAGGAGTGTCTGTGTATGTGGTGGTAACTTCCTGCTGAGAAGAGAACAGACCACATTTTCCAACAGGTTCTTGATGGTGTTTAAGACATTTTTGTTAGTTCATAAATAAAGAGTTGCATAGCATTCACCAGTAACAGGATGAATTACCAATCGGCAATTTAACTTTTATGCGAATCGGATGGTTTCTTGATGGCTTTCTTAAGTATCCTAAGAATTTTGTACAATTGAAGTCGTTTCTTTAATGGAGACATTTGTCGGACGATTTTATTAGAACTCATCATGTACGGGGGCTTGCACATCAAATATTGATTATATGATTTTTATTGAAACATTATTTTTAAAGTGGGGGAGGAAGATATGGAAAGGTGTGCGTTGTGTGCAGAAATTCCATTGTATAAACGAGAAGTTTTGAATTGAAATTCAAAAAGGTTATTCTTGTTGTTTAGGGGTCAACATATTATTGTTAGAGCAATAGGTTCTATTATCGTAGTCCCTGTCTTATATTACAATGGTAAAACAAAGAGAAAAACTAATTGGTATAAGACGAATTCTAACGATACTATAGATGATTGCCCGTATATAATTTCGTATGATCACCCCTCCGTGCAATTTTAATTGTCAAAGTGAGTTTTATTTTTGAAACGGCTCGTCGGACAGTAAAAATGATTGTAATCAATTTCAGAGAATTTTATATTCTGAAAGTACAATAAAAACGTCTAGGATTGATCACAGTATACGTATAAAACCCTAATTTTTTTATGGCAGCACCATGATTTAGTCCGTTTTTGAACCTGCATTTACAATTTTTATAAAAACGTTGTATACAAAACTCAGCTCTCTATATCAATGCATTCTAAGACAGAGTCCAAAAATGGAGTGAAAAACAAAATGTTTGTATGACAACCTTACGAAGGCGTTACCTGATTTGCCGCACTTTCGACCTCAACTCTAAAGTTATTTTAAAAGGGCCGTGTGCAACAATTTAGCTCTTTAAGTAATCGCGTTTTTTTTTTTTACATATTATTACGCCAAGGTCACGGGATCCCCTATCATGCAAAGTACAACATGGCAGAAAAAATATAGGGAAAGGATCAGGAGGCATGCAGAAAGTGGCGGAGGTATCTGATGTATGTCACCCTTGAACCTTCGCAGATTGTAAGCCCAAGAAAAACAGAAGAAGGAAGCACGGAATTTTACTGTGCGGCCGAAATTATTTTGAAAGGTGAGAGGATGTGCGCGGCTTGTAGCATATCGAGCATAAATCAATGATCATTTGTTCGTAATTTGCATTTTTAAAAAATCTAGGTACCCAATTAAAATGAAAGTCCTGTCAATTTTTATAAGTAGGTACTTAACGCAGCACATTTTTATTAATTAAAATTCAAAAGTAGATCGATTTTTGAAAATCCAAGGTCTAGGTTTAATATAGCTAGGATATAACACACATCTCGCAATCGCTATCACGTTGATGTGCGTCAGCCTTAATTCTCAATCAAGATTTTAGTAAAACTTTGTGTGATGCGTTTTCTATAGTTATTTCAGAATTATCGAAGTTTACGTTTTAAAATTTAAAATTGTTTTCCGTTTTAGTTAGTTATTAGTGTCTTCCATTGTTTTTGACTGCTCGTCAAAAGAGGCTCACTATACAAGAAAAAAGTGAAATTCTTGAGAAATTATCTGCTGGCGAATCTATCAAGAAAATTTCCCAGGAATATTGCGTCAACAAATCGAAGGAAATTTGAATAGTTTTGTCGGGCAATCCGAATCAGGAACTGGGTATAGAAAAAAAGAACATATATGTATAACTTTTTGGATTTCCTCGATTGGAAAAGGCTCTGCATAAATAGTTTTTGAAGAAAAGAGCTGCTCACATTCCAATTTCATGTCATATTTTGTGTGAAATGATATCGCTGAATGAATTTCAGAGAACTTCCAAAACGAATTTCCTCAAGATGCTTTCGCTGAAAGTGGAGACAGCGACGACACATCCTATAAACCATTAATAAAACTGAAAGATGCAATTAAGAGTTTCATAACCTGTTTGAAAAGAACGAAAATAAAAACGATTCTTCAGTCGAAGATATGATACACCTTCAAAAAATGCATGAAAGGACTGTGTCAAATCAACTGAATGCGAGGATTTAGTCAAAAATTTCTAAATACTTTTTTAAAAAATAATCTTTTATTTCCATTTTCTTCTTTGACTGAAGCTTGTTAAATTTTCATCTTGTTTTCTCATTTTGTCTTCGTTAAAAGTTTAACTAAATATTAATTGTATAATGGGAATATGTTTTTATGTGCATAGATACATCTTTAGTAAAAAAAAAATTACATTACCCTTATGTTCGATTCTTTCGATATTTTCAATTTTTGCAACATACCTTATTTTTATTAGTTGCAAAAATCGAGACTGCACTATATTGCAAAAACATGCTTACAAGAAAGAATCTTTACAAGAAAATTGCTCTTTTTTGCATTCATTTTGATTTTTTGCATTATTTATACATACCTAATCATCACATTCATTTTATAAAACTATAAAGCCAGAATTTAATGAAATTATCATAGAATGAGGTCGTAATACTCATGAGAGGTCTATCCCCTTATGAATTCATACGTACATATATCCCCTAGTAGCAGTACATAAATCAAGGGGTGACAATGACACTACATCATGAAGGGAATATAAGAACATCACATATGGTGACAAATGATTAGTCTTTCTACCGCCCTGAAAATCACACTAGCCAGTCGTGTACAACAAATTTCAATGCTGACATAGTGTATAGAGAGAGCGGAACTCTATTTCTACTTATTTTGAATCCATATCCTTTCCGAATTCGGCAATGACTTGACTACATACAAAATTCCAATCAAAAGGCTTACGGATGACAATTACATCTTAATTTGCTCGATTAGTTCCGGATTTCATGCCTTCTGAAATCTTTTCGTGAATGTATTATTTGAGTCCCTCCATATTAGTCTACGGAATTGTAGCAAGTGATGGCAATGAACCTGCATTTTAAGCGAATTTTCAATCTTGATCAAAATTATGAAAGGATTATAGAATTTCTGCGGGTTTGATATTTCACATATAAGACATGAGAAGCATTAATAGAAGGTCTATAAAAGTAAACCCATTATGTTAGTTATTTATACAAAACACAAAAAAAAAAAAAAACACCTACATATACCAAAGTTAAAAAATTGTTTTACTAATCTCAGGTGATTAGTGCTCTTAATATTGCACACATTTTCTATATTCTATGAAAAATTAATTTTCCAAATTAGCGGGTTATTAACGTTCCACCAAATCCCTATCGAGTGATTTAGATTAAACTGACAAAAAAAAAAAGAAAACCAGTATAACAAAAATAAAAGGAAAACCTCGACCAAAAAACGAATATATCACGCTACAGAACTGAATTAATTAGCAATTATCGCGTTTACGAGTCCATTTCTATGAATCCCTCGGTAATGACCACGCGATCCTATTGAAATGAGAGGAACAAAGCAACCCCAGGATGTCCATTAGTTTGATTTCAGATGGGAATACATAGACGAACGAGTTGAATAAAGGTAAAAAAAAAACAAAAAAACAACGAAAGAATGATAACGCCACAAGTTCTTCATACATATATGGCAGGGATTACAAACTTCTGACCATGAGGATCTCTGATGATATCGTACAAAATTTCTATACTATATACAATTCGTACAAAATTTCTATACTATATACAGCATATAGTAAAATTGAATGATAGATTTCTAAAAAAAAAACAATGTTACAGTTAGAGTGAGTTCTAAACCCAACCTGTAATAGTTATCTATATAGTCTCTGTCAGTGTGATATCCTTTACGCCACACTCACTTTTCAGATCTATGTCGAGCGATAAACATGCAAATCACTGGAGACAAGACACTGGATGAACGCATAGGAAAAATTCATTGATAAAAGTGGATTTCAATTTTGGGCGCACGAATTGCATAGAACTTTTCCATGGGAGTGGTGTAATTGGTTTTAATATGAGAAAATTGTAAGAGGGTGGCTCTGTCTGGTGGTTTTGTGTTTATAAACATGTTTGCAATTTTTTTGGTAAATTATTTAATTACTAATAAATATTTAGGTTAACTAATTTTATGTTTGCAGCAAGCCAGTCTGTTGCAAAATTTGGTCGTTAGTTAATATACACGTGGAGATATGGTTATTATTTTTTTATTTTCAGATTAAAAAAAAAAAAAAGATGGATTACTTGAATTAACTGAAGGCTGATGATAAAAATATAATATGGCGGGTGCGTTACATTCAAGACCTACATATTGTATACATTATGTTATTATGCCCAAGTAACATTCGTGGCCACATCCCACAGGTCACACAGGTTACACGGGTCACTATGTAGCCAGAGTCAAATTTAGCTAAATATAAAATTTGTGGCTGGTAGCCCCAGTACTAAGTATTAGCATTGAATTGGTAAGAAAAAAAAAAGGTATTGGCAAGTGTTTTGAATATGCCGGGAGATTTGAAATGATTCGGAATTTTGTTTATTTGAACGAAAATTGTTTACATGTTAGAAACATTTCATATTGGATTGTAATAATTCTACAAAAAAATGAAATTGCAGAAAAATTATTAATTACATGAAAATACATACATACATTTAAGCAAAATAAGAAGCATGATGTCTTGGGGCCAGTGATCATGAATATATTATACTCGGTTATTTCACTCGACCACAAACTAGAAGTGGCTTGTGATTGTATTTTGGCTCTCTCTCTGGAACAGGCCAAATAACTACATAAAACTGTCCGCGGGAGAAACAGTAGTCTATAAGCTGGCCCAAAATGGACGTATGTATATGTAAGTAAAGTTATTTACATAAGGTGAATGCACCCTTTAAATTAAGCAAACGTGAACAAAATAACCTTAATCGTTGTGTAAGGAAACTTTCAAGTCAATTAAACCAGGACCACAATTCTATGCTAGAGAAGTTTTAAATACGTCAAAATTCAGGCCTCAATTAATGCTCCTTTCCCGAATTTAATGCTTTAATATCTATGGATAATCCAACTTGATTATAGGTTAAGATCAAAATTATGTTAAATAATGTTATCACAACCGCATAATAATAGTTAATAGTAGTTCGATAAAAGCTCAAAAAGTAATCATGACCAAGAAAACAAAAATAAAGCTTTTAAAAACAAGCCTACACGATACCTAAATTTAAATATTTCTGAGTTTTTAAAATTGAAGCAAAATATTATTTTATTCGGGTGTATTATCCCTATTCTAACTAACAAACCATGATACAATAAAAAAAAATTCCATCATAATGAAATGATGGCATCAGGCTATTTAGCTGTTAACATTGAATGCACTGAAAAAAAAGTTTCTTTTGTCGCAATTTGTCGCAAAGCACCACATTTATTTATAAATACAGCGTTTATTTGAAACAGCCTAATTTGATACAAATAAGCGTAATTTCACAAAAATTTTAAGGAAATTTGTTTATTGATTGTCATCTCAATTTATTTTACCAAAATAACATCTTCATTGCTACAAAATAAATATTTCTTTAAACGAAAAAAGTCAGTTTATTCAGTGAAAATAAACACATTGGTTTTGATCTAATAAGTCCATTTATTTGTTACAAGTGATAACATTTATTTGTCTCAAACAAATTTAATTTAATCGTTGCAAATAGATATTTATTTCAGAGAAATAAATGTTATTCAGGGAAAACAAAGATTATTTCCATGGTGCCTATGTGCCTGTTAACATTTGTTTATTTCAAATAACGTTTATTTTAGAGAAACAAACGTTATTCGGGATAAATAACGTTTATTTCTCGTACACTGATAACAATTTCATATTACCGATAGTGTACAAGTTTTTTAGTCACAGTCGGTTTGAAGTCTTCATCGTGCGAGTTGTTTTTGAGGCCTTTCATAAAATTGGTAAAAGCAATGCGCACATTGTAACGTCCCTCAGGAATATAGCATATAGTTTGGCTTTTAAATATCAGTTAAAAGTCTGTTACACTCTTCTATCCTCCTCACATCTACGAAATATAAAAGAATATAGCAAACCAAAGCTTTTATCATCTCAGGAATTAGACCTGGTATCTGTGTTGTTCCCCTTCTTGAATTCCATAAATTTTGAGTCATTTTCTTGGATTAAGACTAATCTTTATAAAATCGGTTACATTTTTGAACTCGGTTGTGATTCTTGTGAAGAACCAGTGTTTGGGCGTATAAAATATATTTTTTGTGATAAAAATGAAGAAGTTTATTTTATATTCAAAAAACTTCATACAATTGGCTTTGACAATCATATTAAAAGTTATGTAGTTAACTTTAATAATGGTCGTTTACAGAAAGTAGCTGTTAAGGAACTTAAACCTTTCAATGAATTTCCAAAAAAAAGGGCCTTTTCTTGGTCATGAACGATGTGCCATATATATTCAATAATTGAATTCATCAATGTAATATAAATGTAATATATATTATTTATTATAATTTTCTTAATCTTTTCTGAAAGCGAATTTATTTTTGTTAAAAATAGTAACTAAATATATTTTCATATTACTGAAAAATGGTCTTTTGACTTTCAATTCAATTCTATAATAATAAGAAAAAGTTGTTTCAGGAAGTGAACTAAAAACTTCAGGTAAATATAAATTACACGACATTTCAACAATGTATATACATATCCATATGTACGAATATATATGTACAAGCGATGAATATTATTTACTTATTTGTTCATTTGAACGAAGCAGATAATCGTCAGAATACCAAATACACAACTTATTTACGGGAAGTAAAGGCCTGCTTCCCAGGGTAAATCAAGATTTATTCTTACCAAATAATTATTATTTTGTATAAATTCTAGATTGATTTGCGTGAGATATTTGGTTGTTATCATGATGTTTGTTTGAAATATAATTAATTTCATTGGAACATATATTTATTTGCAACAAATATACTTTATTGTGATTTATTGTTACTAAATAATATTTAATTTTTCCAAATAAATAAAATATTTCAATCAAAGAACATTAATTTGACTGAAACAAATAATAATTTGATACAAATGTAGCAATAATTTTACATTCCACAGTCGATTTGTGCGAAATAAAATTTGTGTCTATCAAACAAGTCAATTATTTCCAACAAACTAATTACAAATATCCTAAATAAACATCATAAATCATAAGAAACAAACGCCTATTTGGTGGAAATAAATCATTCAAATAAATCCTTTGTTTGAAAGAAATACGATATTTATTTCGCTGTATTTAAATACATATTTTATTTCATACAAATAAATTTTATTTAAACCAAACAAACTGTTTTTTCAGTGTGTGCATTAAATTGGCCATAATTAAATTCTAAATTTGTAAAAAGTTATTCAAAACTTTTCTGCCATGAAATACTTGCCCCAGCGTGACTGACGTAAACTTTCGTTAAATTCAACTGTCAATTTTTCGTAAGTGAAGTGCTATAATAGCCGCTATTTAAGTGCGTATGCGCTTGTTAAAGTCACTTTGAGAAAGCTTACTTACGTATACGTTGAATGTTAAAATTTAAAAATTTAAACGGAAAAATTGGTATTTAATGTCCAGTAAAGAAACACATCTTCAACTTCCATTTAATCAAATCATTTGATTTTTGCACTTTTTAAATATTACTAAAATAAAAAGCCTTAATTGTCAAAATAATAACCCTCATGATATGTGACGTTTATTTAGGGCAAAAATATAAATCATCCGTAATAAAACCTATATTTTGTAAAATTCTACACGTCCATTTTAAGCCACCTTTATTTCGTCCACTTTTAAAGACTGGCCCTGATAATTAGTATTCGTTATTGAGATGCAAATTTTGAGGTGGAACTGCAGTCATTTGAACTCAAAGGGTATCAACGGTATTCATGGTATTTATTTTAATTTTAACGTTAAATTTCGACAATCGCTAAAATACCCAAATATTGAATACATTACAGATTAATGGGCACGTTATATTTCTTTTTCCATAAAAACTTTGACACTCTATTGCACTGTTTTAGAGGTTGTAATACAAATACCATGAAAAACGATCTTAATAATTTATTTATGAAATATTTCAAGTGAATAGGCGCGTTAATAATAGTTTTTCTGTACGTTCCAAACATTGATCCCTTTTCATTGGGGTTTAAATTTCGAAAATCAATAAAATGTGAATTTAATCATTTGTACAGTATCTAAGTATATTTTGTCTATACTATATATATTAAACTTCTTTTCACCACTGTACGGGTTGAATTTGGAAAAATTCCTTCTGACAAGTCTATCCGTAACAAAAGAAAGATATATTCCAAATTTTAGTAGTTTCGGCTCACTCATGATGAATCAGTCAATAACAATCAAAGGTCACGAACGATGCAACAAATTTTAAGATTCGAATTTATAATAGAATCATAGCAAAAGTATTAATTTTTTTATCTTCGACAATTAAATTTTTAAAATAATGTTAATAATATTTCTTCACTCAAGGGACATATTCACACATGTCCAAGATATGTGTACAGTGAAAAGGGTAAAATAAATTAAATATTTATGCTTAATTATTACTAAGAGGTATCAGTAGTTTAACAATGAATAATTCATTGGTTTATGTTTTCATTGCGACTGAGTTGGAGGCCAACTAGCATATACCAATGGTGGAGCCATTCTGTTGAAAATATAATTATCATTATAGTTAAAGTTATTGAGATGCTATAAAAATATGTTATACAATATTTCAGTGACTACTTCAAAGGTCACCTAAATATTAGGATTTATAACAAGAAATAGATAGTTATGGAAGTTGAGGAAGAAGTAGAGTAAGAAACACAGAAGACAAAAATTATTATATTATCTTGTAGGTAAATGGCTTTCAAATATCGACTATAACTGACGTACATTCAAAATAACCGACCATTTTATCTTATACCAGCCGAAATGTCCGAAATTTATTATTGGCATAATTACATAGATTCCTTCGAGGGAATTTTCAAATGATCCCTGACTACTTTGTATCTTTTCAAATTTTTTTTTCTTCCGCAAAATTAAAAATTAAATGCATGGTAGAAAAATATCAACCCAAAAGCAGATTTATTTCTTCGATAAAGATGTTGGCAAATTTTTAATTTTGATTTGCCCAAAGTCTACCTATATTTGTGTATTCGACTATGAATACGGATGACAAAAACTCTAAGAAATATCTTCAAAAAATATTGCGTTTCGTATCAACAGAATCATATTTTCTTCAGTATGGCTTGTTTACTGCCTGCCGCAAACGTCAAAGAAAAATCAAGATGACGCCATTTTTGTTTTTTTTTTATATTATTAAGCCAAGCTCAGGGGATACCCTATGATACAAAGCACAGCATGACAGGAAGGAGATAGGAAAAACAGAAGATGGTATGCTGTTCCACATTCGCACTAGATTTGAAATATATTTTACACCTTTTCAGAAATCCAGATATTGAAAATTTCTTTGCTGATATACGAAACGAAATATTTTTTGAAAACATTTCTTTTTTATAAATAAGAAATTTCAACTGATTTTTTTTTTAAATTCTGTTTATAATCTTTTGTGTAAAAATTAAAAACTAAAACAAAAATCCAACAATCT
This sequence comes from Dioctria rufipes, assembly GCA_963924295.1. NCBI lineage: Eukaryota > Metazoa > Arthropoda > Insecta > Diptera > Asilidae > Dioctria > Dioctria rufipes. The sequence continues at coordinate 26,142,049 of OZ002744.1, read as the reverse complement.
ACTGATTACCAAACTCCGAGGATGAAATCATTTCCTGTATTTTAGAGAAATCATCCTCTAACTCTAGATGACATTAAATTTATACCAGAATCCTGAATCATTTTAACGAATATGTAGATCTCCAATTTTCAAAGGTATGCCAAGAAAATTTGTAATTTGTTTTCAATAAAAATGGCCAGGCCGATTTGCAAAACTTGGAATAGAATTGTTAATAAATACTAAGCTCAAAAATCAGCTGACACGTGTATGTACATATGCCTAAGACAATAAGCAATCCCGTTTTGAACGGATTTGTTTCGTTTTGAAGAAAGCTGTCCTGTTTCGAATGTATTTGTACCATTTTAAATGGATCTGTCCCGTTTTAAACGTGTTGTAGAAATGTAGTCAGATGTAATGTATATTGTAAGTCTTGCGTGCCTTTGACCCAATTTTTCCATGCTGGTACATTTCAATTTGTTTCGCTTTACTTCAGAGTGGCAAATTTCATAATATATAAGAATATCACGGCTTTTTGTATACATTGAACACCTATTTCAATATCCCTCCTATTTTTACCGAGCAGGTCGATTTATTTAGGCTTTCGTTTACCTTTGCCTTTTATAGACTTGCCAGGCAGTCTGTTTAGGTGAACGATCAAAAATTGTTTCAATAGTTTAAATAACACTATGAAATTATATTTGTTTGTGGTCTTCCGAAACTTATGATAAGCTTTTCCCTTAGAGGATAATAAATAAGTTCCATGTGTCAGATCAAGTACCTGCCTAAGAAGACTAATTCTTTGCAATATATTTTAATGGAATTTTTGGTAACATATAATTTTGAAATTGAGGCAGAGAAATGATGATTACAGTTTTTGTACGATTTTTTTTTTTCGAAAACGATTCGTAAATTTCCAAGCTAATAACCAATTTTATAGATTTTGGATTCTGTCATTTATAGCTAATTATCCCTCTTTCTTACAAATTTTCGTAAATAACACAAAAAATACAATGATGAATTTCTCAAGACTGGAATTTAAGCTCAAAAATCATAATCTTCAAATCTTATCCCGTTTAAACCAAAAATACTTCACAATTTTCTTAAATCGATTAAATAAGCAAAGCACAATCACACAAAACCAGGAAATTTTATGTAGGTGGATATATAAAAAAAAAAAACGTTGTTCCGGAAAATGGTAAAGAAAAATTTTCCTGCTTTAAAGCAAATTCCTTCTTTTCTTATATTAGTACGGGGAGGGGGTGGGAGAAAAAAAAATAGGAAGCATAAGAGCGTGTCGCAAGTTCTAAATAGTGACAAATGTCAGCCCATAAATTACTTAATTAGATTGTCTCCATCAATTGTGTTTATTGTGTACATGGACATCCATCCATATACAACCTGTGACAAATAAAATACTCTTGATACGGGGGGGTTTCCTTCCTCGATATCGTTTTGTGATAATTTTTTTTTTTTTTGGTTTTTTGTCATTATTAATTTCGGAGACTTTTTTCCCCTTGGTGCCGGCAGCGGTGCTTAACTAGACGTTAAACGCGGGCTCACCAATTAACTCATTTCGTAGATTCATAGAGTCTTCTATAGGGCAATCACATTGAAGGGCTAAATGTGGTTGCATTCGCCTAATTCAGTTATTAAATAGTCTTTAGAAAGCTGTTACCACTGGAATTGTTTACGCTATACCAGCTCTGGGCGGTTGACTCCTCTATAGCTCTGTATATCTGTTATTATTTAGCAGTTAAGTAAGCTGGGTTGGTCATTAGGGTCTTTCGACTACTGATTATTAGTTTGCTTTTAATTAAAAGTTTGTTAGTATAAATGCAGCCATGCCGCGGTTATTATTAAGTAAGCGCGAGCGTATGTTGATTATGATTACTCTGTTGACTGATTGTAATTATTCCTGCAAGGTATATGTAAATTGTATGTGCAAACATACATAATACCAACTAAGAGATATTATTAAAATTTGTATAATTATGCTTTTCTTCTTACAATTTTATGATTTTTATTTTATTTAAACTTGACATGAATATTTGTTTAGTTTTGTAGTGGAATGTGTTTCTGCCGGGTGTAATAATATTACTGTTAGCTATCTTTCTATTTTTTTTTCTGCGTACCAATCCCCAGAGTGACCCTTTAGAAAACCTACAGAACAGATCTGGTGATTCTATTCTCAACTGACTAACGATATTACCATGTGCTTCCTTAAGATGAATTAAGATTCTTTTTTCATATTTCCCTTTCCTCTCCTACCCCCTCCCTTCCTCCAACAAACACCGTGTAGGACTGGAAGTCTTATGTACGAAATTATATGTTTGTTTAAATGAAAAATTATATTGTATTTTATTATGAACATTTAACTTTAAACAAGTTGCTAAATTTTTGAAAACCCAAAACTGAAAAAAAAAATTAAATAACTCAATTTAAAATCATTTTCTCGCATACAAATATCATAAAACATATAAAGAGAAGTGGACAATTGGTTTTCTTACATACGTATTGTAAATTGATTGAAATTATTTGCTATAAATTTCAGTATTTTGGACGAGAAATCTTATTCGTCTAAATTGAGAATCCCCTGTACATTCAGAAAGCTGCGAATTTTTCAGTTTTTCGGGCAAAAATAGAACAACCAAAAAAACCAAAAAATTCACATATCATATTTTTTGTCATATTATTTGAGTTCCCACATTGTTGATGAGCTTTTAGTTTTAAACAATTATATGCTATTCAGAAATGACTGTGTTGGTCGCATGGGTGAAAGGACTACTATTTACATTAAAAATTCATTTCGTGGTCGTATTGTGGTCTTATATAGTATATTTTTATGGAAATTTTAGTTAATGCAAAGAAATGTCTGGTTGGTGTTGTATATTTCTAATTTTTTTCCTTTGGAGGCAGTCCTCTCCCAAGTGAGTTATATTTACCAACATATAATTATAACAGGTGATTTTAATGTGAATATGTCAATCCTTAATGTTACTACATCATCATTTACAGAGATATTGAAGACATCCAGCCTGAGTGTGCACAATTGAGAGCCTACACACTTTACTTCAACTTTACAACCTTATTGGATTTGTTTATTGTTGCTGACCCTAATCAGATGTCCGTTTCAGCATTCTCAAAGCATGAGTTAATTTTGGGTATTTACAATCTTTGTTCTGAATCTGAAAGCGATTTAAATTTTTCTTACAGAAATTTTAATAATATCAACTTTGGTGAACTTCTTGAGGAGGCACAAATCATTCATTGGATATTGATTTGTTCACTAATATCAGTTGATGAACAACTTGACTATATTATAATGAGGCTTATTAAATACCTTTTAAATAAATATTTCCACTGAAACATCGACGCATTATCAATCTCCAAATTCCTTGGGTTACGCGAAGAATTGGACATTTGATATTGCGATAAAATTATGCATATCGTAGATAGCGTCATTTCCGCACACCTGATTGTTAGGACCATTTTCGGTCCACACATAATACAATTATTAGTGAATATCTCGTGCAATCATGCAAGGTGTTAATATTATCATTTAAGATTAAATACCACTCAACCTGGCAGAATCTTAGAAATCTTGGGGTTGGGCGAACTAGGAGTTCAGCTGTATCTATAAACCCTAGTGAATTCAACCAGATGTTCGTATCTGCTTCTCATAACTTAAACAATCCGCGTCTTAATGTCAATGATTATCATAGTGATATTTTAAGTTCATTAGATACTTTTGATGGGTTTGCTTTTATTCAAATTGATGAAGCAGATGTCTATCATGCTTTAATGTCTATCAAATTCAACACTTTTGGATTGGATGACCATCATCCCAAATTTATAGAAGTTCTTCTGCTTGAAATCAGGGGCGGATTTCCCTAAAGGCCGAATAGGCCAGGGTCTAGGGTGGCAAATTTAGGGGGCGGCAATACTTGGTGAGTTTTTTTTTTATTAGTAGCGCGTCAACGTTTAAAAATTCAAAAATATATCCATGACACCCCGCAAAAAAAATTTACACGTATGGAATTTACTATTATTAAAAATTGGGATCATCGAACTGGATCTTTGCTTACTAATTTACTCCAAGTTCAAGTGTATCATTCCCATTTTGCTCCACTACAGAGTGTATATATCACTACTGGGTTATTTGGAATATTTCCTGCCACTAGTATTAGTTTTTGTGAAGAAGAGGAATAATCATTCTCGGGATCCGTCATATTACCACCGCTCCCGCCCGCAGCTATCAAATCCGACCCTGCTTGAAATACTCCCAAGCATCACCTCTTTATTAAACAATATTATTTTAAGATCTACGATTCCTAGTATCTGTAAGTACTCTAAAATAATTCCCATTCCCAGGAGGTCTCGTGGTTCAGACGAATATCGTCCTATTTCTATTGTGCTATTTTTACTCTGTAAAGCCTTTCAAACAAATTCTTTACACCCAAATCACCGTTTTTATTTTAGATAGGGAGAATCTTTTATCTAATCTTCAATTGGGATTTAGATGCAAGCGGATCTGTACCTCAGCGATACTTAATGTAACACACGATATTAGGAAATCAATTGACAACGATAAATTTACAGCGCTCGTCCTTCTGGACTATTCCAAAGCCTTTGACACGGTTGACCACATATTGTTATTTAGTAAACTTCCCTTTAAATTAAAATTTAAAAATTTTGCATGCACGTTGGTTTGGTCTTACCTCAACGAGCGTCAACGGAGTGCGGTTTGTTTTTATTCAGCTTCCGGCTTCCTACCTTTGCGGAGTGGAGTTCCTCAGCGCTCCATCTTGGAACCCTTTTTGTTCACTCTCTTCATTATTGATCTTCCAATGATTCTGAAAAATTGTGATTACCACATGTATGCTGATGATATTCAGCTTTACATCTCTAGGTCTCTAGGATTACTGGAGGATGCTATATGTAGTACGAACGAAGATCTTACTGATGTGCTTAATTGGGTTATTAATAATGGTTTGAGCTTGTCTCTAAATCTAATACTATCGTGATCTATAAAAGTGCATTGTATTGACTAATGTGACTATTTCTTATAGTACTACTTGTAAGGAATCTTGGAATTTTCAAATTAAAAAAAAAAAAAAAATGTGTCATTTTAGGATAGGTAGGGTATGGGTAAAATTACATAACGTTGTGCCATTTTAGGCTATGGGACTTTAATTGAATTAAAACAATAATTTAGCAAATATAACACTTTATTCTTCGGGTAAAATAAAAAACTTAAGAATTTTCTTAAAAAAAATATATATGTTTTTGGGATGCATATAGTACTACACAAAAAGTAAAAGAAAACAAAAAATTAAAGTAAGTAGAGTAGTCGTTCAGCCTTGATAATGTTCTGATCGAACGAAACATCATAAAGTAAGTCTTCGGGAAACGAAATTATAACCTGAATATAAAATTAACTGCAGAAAGTCCGCACGGTTTCTTGTTTTCTGGATAATCCAGCATATTCCCAATGTGCTTATTTTAAACCCACGGCTCGTTACTTCGAAAATTTGAGAAAAGCTCGTTGCAGTACAGATAAGGGCAATCTTCTTCGTCTTTTCCACCTGAGAAGTCATTATCAACTGGTTCCCTCAGTGTGTCCAAATTTATTTTTTGTTTAGCTCTTTTGGCTGCACGCCATTGTTTTGTTAATTGTTTAGCTGATTGGTTTGTTTGAAGTTCCTTAAAGAAGGGAGAGCTTGTCAATATCTGTGATTCACAACATTTTCCTTTTCTAGTTGTCAATGATCTGCCAGGAACTGGAAGTTGTAATATATCAGCTGGTTTAAAATTAGTACTGCTCAGAGAGTGTTGTATGTCCAGTATGAGATCAGGGTATATTGCCAAAGTCTGATAAGATTTGCAATTTATGAGAAGCTTTTATATACACAAGCTGTCTTTTATTTCCTGAAATTACTTCATAGTTGTTTTCATTGTATTCATTTGTAACATAAGTCATTTCAGCTGGTTGAAATATGTAGTCAGAGAGAACACTGCGGATTGAAAGACTATATTCCAATTGTTGCATACCCGCTGGAAGCAATTTCGTACGTGGCGATATTTCCATATGCTGCTGCAATTAGCTTTTGCTATTTGATATTGGTTGATTGTTAGTCCTGGGTTAGTTTTTAGCCAATTAGTCAATTTAGAGGTAAAAAAATGTCACATCCCAAGATGACTTAATTATCCCATTTTCTCTGGCATAAGTGAGAACATCACTGTTTTATGGATGGAATATCCATCTACAATAAGCAAAACTCAGTAGTAGGAGAAGTTCATTCTTTGAAATGTTCAATCCATTTTAAAAATAACTCTCCAGTCATCCAGCCTGTCGGTTCCACTAACCCTCGCATAAATTAGTACAGGAGGAATTTACACATTGCAACGTTTATTGCAGCGCAGTACAAAAAGTTGCGATACTCGAGGGCTGCAATATGTAAACCGCTCTAAAACCCAAAAAGTTGCGCCTGCAGCTCAATTGCTTGCAACTTTTTTGTGCTGCCGAAGTCTCAGTCCGAAGTTGCAATGTGTAAAAATCTACAGATAAGGTTGCAGGCGGCTGTATAAAAAATATTACTTAAGTTGAAACTTTTGCTGCGGTTGCGCGTACAGTTTTTTAAGATGTTGCTTAAATTTGTGCGATAAGTAACCAAATTTTAATTTAAAATTCTTTAAAATTCATAGTTCCTTTTTTTATTGTTACTTGTTTACAAATAATAACTAATTAACTCCTAAATTATGAGCAGCTTATAACGGATTGTAGTGAAGTATCTTGGGATGATGTGTACCGCTCCAACTCTATAGATGATAAGGTTGATATCTTATCTAGTAACCTAAGGGTGTGTCGAATCAAGATCAATGGATGTCCATGGATAACTCCGGAGATACACACTGTGCTAGCAGAACGTGATTACTTTTTTAAAAATTATAAAGTCACCCGTAGGGCTGAGGTTTATTGTAGGTACAAACTAGTCCGTAACAGAGCGAACTCTATGATAAGGTCGTAAATTTTTTAGCTTAAAGCTGGAAGTGGATCTACCTCTAAAGAAGATGTGGCAGAATATTCGTCACTTGGGTGTATATGGACGCGATTCTCCTAAAGTAAATCACGATCCAATTGAACTCAATGAGTTCCTTTCCACAGGTTTTACATTTGCATCTCAGCCAATGCATGCTAATGCTTGTAGCGAAGACCTTCCAGTGAAGGGCTTTGCCATTCGTTTTATTGATGAAAATGGAGTCCTTCTGGCTATGAATGCAATTAAATCTAATGCAGTAGGACCAGACGGATTGCCTTTACGGTTTATTAAGCTGATTGCACATAATATTATCATAATATTATTAAGATTCTAACTCATATTTTTAACCACGACCTCACGACGTCTCAATTTCCCGGTCAATGGAAAAGATCCTTGTGCTGCCTATACCAAAAAAGCCCTCAACATCTGCTCTAACGGACTATAAACTAATTAGTCTTTTATGTTTTTTTGCTAAGGTTTTTGAAAAGATAACTTATGTGCAGGCTGTGAAATACATCGATCTAAACGGATATTTGACTTGTTAGCAATCTGGATTCCGACCGAATCATAGCTGCGAAACTCCTATGCTCAAGGTAACATCAGATATACAAGAAGCGCTAGATAAAGACCAGCTTAAAATCCTTGTTTTGCTTGATTTCAGCAAGGCATTCGATTCTATCAATCATTACAAGCTGCTGAGAAAAATTTCAAAAGAATTTTTATTTTCTTCGTGTGTAGTACAACTCGCCAAGAGTTTTTTAAGTGGACGCAGTGAATGGGGTGTCCTCCGGTGAAACGTCTATATTATCTGGAGTTCCTCAAGGATCCATTCTTGGCCCTTTGCTATTTTGCGTATTGCGGATTGCGTATGCTGATTCAATGATGACCTGCAGCGTGTATATAATTGGTCACTTCTAAATAACCTGGAATTGAGTCCCAGTAAATCAAATTGCTTAGCGATTTATAGAAATAGAATTGATCCTAATACTGTCCTACCAATATCTATCAACAACGCCGTACTATCATATGTTGATTCAGCTAAAGCTCTTGACTTTGAGCTTAACTCAAAGTTCACCTCCTGTAATCATATAAGAGCTACAATAGGTAAAATATATGGATGTCTGCAGGAGCTATGGTTAAGCTCTAGTTTTCTATATCTTCATATGCGGATAAAGCTATAGTCAAGTCTTTAGTGGTCCCCCACTTCACATATGGTAGTGTGGTGTTTTCAGATCTTGACTCGGTCTGTCGAAAGAGGCTCTTGGTGGCATATAACGACGTACTCCGCTTTGTATTTAAATTGCCTCACTTCAGTCATATATATTCTTTCTCAACATGCTTGTTTGGATGCTCTCTGGATGCATATCTAACCGAACGTAGATTAAAATTTCTTCACAGATTCATATATATAACCAACAGCCCATGTACCTATTTGAAAAGCTTAGCTTTCTGCAATCGGGTAGACATACGAATCTCCTAATCCCTCGTTGTAGTTCTCAATATGGCCAGCACTCTTACTTTCTGCAAGCTGCAACCTTTTGAGAAGTTACAATTCTCAAAAGGTTGCAGCTTTTGAGCTGTGTACAACTTTATTCCACTACATGTAAACACTACTGCAAATTTTGCAGCTGCAATCTTAAAAATTACACAGAAAAAGTTGTAATGTATAATCGTACCTTATGGTTTATATCGAAGTCAGTAAGTTTCTATATTATCACCGTTCTTGACTCGATTATTTTCAGCAATATATGTAAAATCAACACAAATTTATAGAAAAATAATTCTTGTCAGAAGTTCAAGTACCTAATATCTATTCCAGGCTACACCTTGATCCGTAACGACCGCAAAGGTCGACCAGGTGGTGGGGTTGCGATCTTTGTCAGAGACTTTCTGAAGGCTAAGGTGATTGCCTCTTCACAGGTACAACTAATCGAGTTCATTAGCGTTGAGATAGGCTCCAGAAATGAGAAGTGCGCTGTGTCGTCGGTATACTGTCCTCCCAACAGCTTTGATTGTACTAATGCTTCTGAGTTTGAGAATGCGATGTCACATAGGGTAATTCGAGGAGAGATGGGACAGGAGGTGAGATGGGACAGCTTAATTTCTCTTAACTTGCAACTTGTCGAAAGACGAAACAACATGCATTGTCTAATGCTCCACTGAACTGATGATTGTCAGTTGTTAATGAGTGCTTGTGTTATGCGGTTTAGTTCTTATCCCTTGTGAAATTTTTTAACATCTACAAAGTAAAACCTTACAATTTCTAAGAATCCAAAAAAATCCAAGTGACAAATATTTTTTTAAGAAATTGGCGACTGGAACACATGTAAGTAATGCTCCTTGATATTTTGTGTTTGATAAAGAAAGTCAGTTAGAGATTAACATTCTAAAAAATTATGTGTTTTATGAAGTAACCTGAAAAGGAGAGATGGGACAACTTGTTTCATAAAATTTTCATTTATTAAAGTTTTCAGTTCTTTGTATTTAATAAAATAACTAACTTTTCGACTTAGATTATACTCTTGTTCTATAAGCACTTAATTAATATAGGTTTAACAGTAGGAATGCCGAAAAAGTACATTCGAAAGTCTGCTTTGAGGGGAAATTGGAGCGAGTCTAATTTGTTGGAGGCTATTGCTTAAGTCCAGGATGGCAAAATGAAGTTAAGAGAAGCAGCCCGCCATTTTAAAATTCCACATTCTACGTTAAACCGTAGAATAATCAAAAACGACAACAAAAAACATGCACTTGGTCCAAGTTGTACACTAGGTGAAGAGAATGAGATGAAGATTGTGCGACACATAACAAAACTGCAAAGGAACGGATTCGCTCCCTCACGAGATATAATGAGGACAATGGCATTTAACTTGGCAGAACAACTCCGGATTCCGCACAAATTCGACAGGCAAAGTGGTATGGCAGGATACCAGTGGCTGACCTCGTTTTTATGACGAAACTCGCATTTATCTGTTAGAAAATCCGAAAGTGTCTCTATAAATCGTTCACAAGGGATGAACAAAAGGGACGTACGAAACTATTTCGAAATTTTGGAAAGAGTCCTATTAGACAATAACCTTCATGATAAGCCTGGGCATATCTTTAACGTGGACGAGACAGGTGTCCAGTTAAATAATAAAGCAGGACAAGTTATTGCGGAGAAAGGCTCGAAAAACTTAGCAGCAATTTCGTCCGGAGAAAACAGTTTTTGCATGCTGCAATGCTGAGGGGCTATTTATTCCATCAACCTGCATTTTAAAAGGTAAAATAAAGAAGCCAGAATTTGAAGAAGGGATGTCCCCTGGTTCTGTTGTCATGATGTCGCAAAAGTCAGCTTATGTTACTGCCGTTATCTTTTACACGATTATATGGATATTCCCTCGACATCAACTGTAACTCCTGAATCGGATCTTGTGGAAAATTCGCCTACAGGTCTGCAAGTTCTAAAGCCTGTTCCCCACCAACAGATATCAAAAACCACAAGGAGATTAAGGCACGGAAGAATCGTTAAAAAGATGCAATAAAAAAAAGAAGCACAGACTTTTCTTCATCGGAAAGCTCGACAACCTCTCTTTACCTGGATGAAAATGATAACGATTCTGAGCCGGAGTTCGATGATAATAAGTGAATTGGTTGCGGAGAGGACTACAATCAAACAAGGAAAACGGAAGATTGGTTACAATGTGTTGTTTATAAATTTTGGTACCTTGAATTTTGCTCTAAATATGCAAACACCTGTGAAAGCTGAACCAAAGCAAGCATTTAGGACTATAAATGACATCATTTTGACGTGTCCCATCACACCTCTTTCACTGTACCAACTCACCTCAAGAAGCTAGGTGAGATGGGACATTTGAATTTTTTTTAGTTTTTTTATTTTTGCGACTGAATTATGTATTTTTTATTTTTGTTATGAAATAAAGTTAAGTTTCGTTCGTTATTTAATTTGCAAAGCAGTTTTAATTTGTAAGATATTTTTGTCAAAAGTTATTCGGACTTAAAAATCAGCGTACCATCTCACCTCGAATTACCCTATAGGGCAACGTTATGAGAACGTGATTGTGGGAGGTGATTTCAATGTCAATTTAAGGCGGCATGATAATTTAGTCAACCAATTCTCTCATCTTCTACTTTCTGTACACCTGCATATAGTGAACTCATTTCCCACGTACTTTAATGCCACCAATCCTTCGATTCTCGATTTGCTTCTCGTAGCCAACTGTGGCAAGGTTTTATCGCAGGACCAAATTGATCCGCCTAGCACTTTGGACCATGATATTTTATTTATGAGCTATGAATTCTCTCTAGATCCGAGTATCCAGCATCGCTCTTATTCCTATCGCGATTACAATAACATCGACGCTAATGCTCTAATTGATGAATGTACATCCTTGTGTTGGGACACGATATTTCACTCTGTTTCAGTAAACCACCAAGTGTCTACATTTAACTTACTAGTTTCCAATTTGTTCGAAAAGTATGTTCCTGTCAAAACGAAATGCGTAACAGCCAATGGCTGCCCGTGGTTTTCCGAACGGATTAGATCTCTTATCGCTAAACGTGAGTATTTGTATCATCGTTATAGGCGCCTTAGAACCGTTGAAGCACACCGGCTATACAAGATTGCACGCAATAATACTAACCTGGCTATTACACGTGCTAAACGTCAATATTATATTTCTAAGTTCAATCCGAGTCTTACTCCCCGAACATTATGGCGCAATTTAAAGCTGGCGGGTGTATATGGTAAAGACTTGAGCGATGACTGTGGTCTAAATCCCGATGAATTAAATGAATTTTTCATTGCTACTGGTAACATATCTACGATAACTAGTCAACCCAACACTCTTGACGATGTATTAGAAGAATATGTTACCCTTGATACCTCTAACGCATTCTCTTTCCGTGGGACTGACTTAAATGAACTTATCGTGGCCATCAGTACCATTAAGTCTGACGCAATCGGTCCAGATAGCATGTCACCCAGGTTCATCAAAATACTATTACCGTACATTGGTAAATATGTTCTACATATCATTAACACTTGCTTAATGTCATCTACGTTCCTTTGTGAGTAGAAAGTAGCAACTGTTCTGCCGCTGCCCAAGAAGTCCTCTCCACAATCATATGCAGACTATAGGCCAATAAGTTTGTTGTGTTTTTTATCGAAAGTACTAGAAAAGCTCATGTACAGACAAATACTGCAATATGTGGAATCCAGCAACATATTAACATGCTGGCAATCGGGCTTCCGCTCTTCCCATAGCTGTGAAACTGCAGTGTTAAAAGTATCTTCGGACATAAGACTGGTTTTGGACCGTGACAAGTTCACAGCCTTGGTTCTGTTGGATTTTACGAAAGCCTTTGATTGCGTGGACCATTGCATTCTTCTTCAGAAGCTGTCATCTTCCTTTAATTTCAGTTCCCCAGCAGTCTCCCTGATCAGGAGCTTTTTATCACAACGTCGTCAACAAGTAAAAGTGAACGATTCTCTCTCCCCTGAGCGGCCGCTTGTTCGAGGGGTTCCTCAAGGATCAATTCTGGGTCCTCTGCTCTTCTGCTTATTTATCAACGATCTGCCGAAAGCTGTGCGTGATGTGAAAATTCATCTATATGCTGACGATACAGCTATATCTAAGTAGACCTATTGGTCTCCTCGAAGATTGCATTGCACGAATTAAATCTGATTTGGACCGAATCTATGCCTGGATCAATTATAATCGCTTGCTGCTAAATCCCGGAAAGTCACATTGCACTACTTTCTATAACACGTCACCCAATGAAATTGATATCCCACCTATACTTTTGAACGGAGTTACACTGCCCATATTAAATAAGGTCACTAACCTTGGGATCGTCTTGAACCCAAATATGAAGTGCTGTGATAACATTAACAATACGATCGGAAAAATTTATGGGGGCTTACACAGACTGTGGCTTTCAGCGAATATATTATCTAGTCGCTCTCGTCTAAAGCTAGTAAAAACACTAATCTTGCCTTATTTCTGTTTTGGATGTTTAGTCTTTCCAAAACTGGACAGTATCTGCACCCGGAAGATGGAAGTTGCCCTAAACGACTGTGTGAGGTTCATTTACGGGTTGCGCAGATTTGACCATGTCTCATATATCCGGTCGTGTTTGTTTGGTTGTTCTTTTGCCTCTTACCTTAAACGAACAAACTTGGTTTCTTTGTTTAATTTGTTAAAAGTTAATAAGCCAGAGTACCTTAGAGTTTTTTTCCAATTCACTACCTCCCAACGAAATAGAAATCTGGTATTGCCTCGTTTTCATAAGACTGTAATGGAAAGCTCTTACCTTGTTCAAAGCATCCGTCTGTGGAATGACCTCACTGTCAGTATACAGGCGGCTGGTACCATTTATGCAATTAAAAAACTCGTTAATACGCACATAATCTAGCTCTTCTATATCCTTTATTTTCCTCTCCTCCGCAAAGGAACGCTAGTTAGTTGTTTTTATAGTATATAGATAGTGAATTTTATATTATCATATTTTTGTTTTTTGTTGCTTTTTCTTTCTTCTAAGTTGTAATTCTTATATAAATTTTTTTTTTTTTTTTTTTTTATTATTTTGAATTTTGATGATTGTGACTCTAGCACCACTACTAAAGTTGTACTCTATAAGATTTCAATCTTGTGTACATTGCCGAAATAAAGTTTATTCTTATTCTTCTTATTCTTACCTACATTTTAAGAATTCACAAAATTTTTAAAGAACCTCGCACTAACAATTCCACCAAGTCATTAAATACTTTCCAATTTTCACACGTCACTTTAAATTTGCAGTGCAAAAATAATCATTTCTTTTATCTCGTCAATTTTTTATTTTTTATTTTACTAACAAAAACTACCATAAAGCGTGGGAATCAACATCTCTACCAGGACGTATGGAGTATAAATTGAAAATGAACTGAAGCGCTGGAAATTTGTGTTAAATACAAGTGACATGAGAATCTCGTTGATCACAGTTGAGCTAATTGCTAACGACAGAGTTGGTTAATTGGTTAAATGAAATTTATTTGCCACTTTTGGGCAGTTGTCATGTTCACTATGTACAAAACTAAATCAATCCTTAGCGTAATAATGAAGATTATTGTATTTCAAAAATCATTCCAAAAGAACTCAACTCATCATCAATCATATATATAAGCTATACGCCTACAACTTCATTCAATTGCATAATTCTCAATCATCAATCGATTGCGTCCTATTTATTACTGGCTATGAGTTTCGGAAAAATATTTTTACCACCGCCCGCACTACTTAGTTGTCTATACAAAGTGGGAAGTGCGCGCCAGCGCAGTAAAATTTACTTAGATTGCAGTCAATACCTCTGATTGAAATCAACACGCAACAAATCTATAGAAACATATAGAATTATGAAGAAAACTATCCAAGGGTGAGTTATGAATCCACGAAAAACAAAAGATTACTGCTGACCAAAAAAAAAAAAATCGTAAAATTATTGAAACTCATTTTCAACTCAACAGAAGATCGTGGCGTTTCTAATGAGTGGAAATTAAAATCCTTCTAAAAGGGAAGCAGGCGATTTCGTGTCATGTGGTTGAATGCGGGCTAAGTATGTTCTGGGCTCTGGGTATATGCGCAAGAAAACGGATGACTCTGAGAGTTCAGAATATCTCATACAAACTATGTACATACATAGTTACCCCAACAGAACTATGAACATATATTGATCTCGCTGAGACTAGAAATAAAAATTCGTCTTCTTCAAATGTAACCAGCGAATTATTGTGCAACCCTTCTGCGACGATACGGTTGGATAAGCTCACGATTGAGCTTTATGATGACATCTGCCTGTCTGCTTCTAATGACTATTATGTAGACCCTTTCCTTCAGTTGAGGTTCTTTAAATTTTTAATTGGTCTATAAATCGTTCAATTAAAACTTTTATCAGAAGACAGCGACAATCTAGCTAACCACAAAGGTATTACATATATGATTTGATGATTTACTGAACTCTGCGTTGATTGGAATTTATATGGCAGTTAGAAAAATAGACAGTTTTGTTTTTGTTTTGGTTATTGAAACAGAAATTGCTCGGTCCGCCGTAATGTACCTTCAACAAATTAAATAATTCCCACAATTAGGTACTCCTTAAGTACATAATGTCCGGCTGCCTCTAGCAGTTTCCAGCATATTCAAAATTTATAATCTTTGATAACGTTAAGACGAATAGGAAAAAAAAAATTTGTTGGATGCATTGTGGCTTAATCAGTGAGGCTAGGAGAAAGGCTATTTGAGGTAAATCCTTCGGAACAAGCTGACGGGAATGGGGTAAGTGCATAAGTTTCTTCATTATCTACACAAAGGGAAATTCGGTGGTTACAATAATTAATGAGTACCTACCATTAAGCAATCCCTCATAGTTTAAAGAATAATGAAAGCATGGGTAATTTCCTAGGCATTGCAGTGCAGGAGCTTTTAACAACATCAAAATAGACGCAGTAATTAATGCTAGGCTAGAGGCTGGGAGTAAAGTTTTTTATTTGCGAATGAGTTAACTTAATGCTAAAAAGCGCCCAAATAAATTCAAAGCTGGGGAAAATTAACTTTAATAAATTCGAGATTCCGCATATTCTGTTCTCACTTATATGTGACAAGGCATAGAAGTGGTAGTATACGATGTTGTACATAATATTCACATAGGTGGATTAATAAGTACCCGTGTTAGAAATGATAACATAAACTTTTACCACATTTGTTTTTTATTTTTCAAAAAGTGCCTACTTTTAGTGAGATACATTTTTTCCAAAGTTCCGGTCATTTCGTTAAACCTTCAAAAAAATACGATTTTTCAAACGCATCAAAATATGCATCTGTTTCTCCGAGGATATCCTCATTTGAACTGAACTTTTTCCTGTGAGCCACGTTTTCACGTTGGGAAATATGAAAAAATCACAGGGAGCCAGATCTTGTGAGTTCGGTGGATGCGGCAGCAGTTCGTAACGCAGTTCATGCAGTTTGGCTGCAATGAGCTGAATGAGCTGGTGCGTTGTCGTGCTGGGGCAACACTTTTTTCTTAGCCAAATAGGGCCTAGTCTCTTTCAATTTTTGGTCGAATCGGTCCAATAATTGATTGTAGTACTCCCCTCTCCAGAAAGTCATTCGTTTGGAATTACAGATTCGCCTGGAAATGTCCATTGTTTTGACTGCTGCTTGGTTTCTGGGGTATAATAGTGAATTCAGGTGAATATCATCCACGGATACGAACCGACGCAAAAACTCCTGCGGATCTAGCTTGAAGAAATCCAAACACTGCTTCAAAGTTTGCAGCCGTATTTGGTTGTTGTCAAACGTGAGTCATAACAACACCCATCGAGCCGACAGGTTTTCAATCCCAACTTTTCATGCGAAATATTGATTGCTGATCCATAAGAAATGCCTACGGCCTCCGCTACTGTACGTTTTTTGAATCGGCGATCAGAAAAAATATCATATCATGAACTTTTCCCACAATTTCTTTAGTCACCCCCCTGGGCGTTCCTCACCAAAAACAAACGTGCGGCCACGTTTGAATTCATTAAACCAATATCTAACTGTTGTCATAGATGGCAAAAGGCTCCCGTTAACTGCATATAATTTCGATTTTATTTCTTCATAGCTTTCCCCGTCCAAAAATAAGAATCAAATCACCGATCGATACTGTTCTTTTTTCATTGTAGCGTAAATACCAAACATATTCAGCACAAATAACTATCAATTCAAAACTAAACTATGAACTCATTCAAAACTGTGTACTGTCATTTCACAGCTGATAGTACAATGGTAACAGCAACATTCCTAAGCAGCGCCATCTACCTTCAAACAGGCGGGTACTTATTGATCCACCCTCATAAACACACAGCTGCCATTAGTGAGATAACTGAAAGAATACTTCAAATGCTACACAAATAATCAAGTGACTCTGGATCAATAGATAATCCCAGACCAAGTTAGTCCATTTTAAACAGAAGAAAGTTATTGGCGCTCTTAGCCATCCTAGGCTAAGCGAACTGTATAGTTTAAATTAAAATTATAGGTGACCACAGAAATGGTCACCTGCTCCTGAACATCCAAAAGAAACATGATGTGACTTACGGAATATTACTGTGATTATTACCGAATATTGTCTTTTTGGAAAGCATCCTGAACGCCACCTATTCTTGTGGCGAAACGACCCCACTTTTGTCGCAGCATGTACCCGATTCAAATGAACCGGTTATATTGATATTAGGAGTTATGTGGTTTCCAAATAAAAAAAACTACTTTGTGTAGCGTAAGAGTATTTTAATCAGAATTAGAAAGTAGCCATATTAAATTGTAAAGGAAATGTGGGTAGTTTGTGAGTCAGTCGAGCAAAATAACTCTCAGATGAATCATCTCGATCGTAAATTTCCAAGAGCTTCACCAGAAACTAGAGACTTCAAAAAATAACAATTATGTCGCGTTCATAACGCAGAGTGGAGTAGAGTAGTCTAGAGTGGCAACTGGTATCCTTTTTTCACACGCAGTAGTTCATATGGCCATCTCTGTTTGGCACAGAGTAGCGCAGAGTGGAGCTGCATGAAAATAAGTTCTATTCTAATTGCATGCTGCCATTTGCGAAAGCTTACAATCTAGAATTTCGAACTACTAGAATGTAGATGGCATGGAAAAAGCTCCATACTTATTTTTATCATAACTAACATGTTTTAATGTTAACTTTTGATTTAATATTTTTTTATAAATGCCATAATTATTTTTTGCAAACTTCATGATTTAAAAACCAAAAATAGTACGTTAATTTTTAGCTAGTTTCGAAGCAATCTGATGGTGCAACAGGTGTCGCCTTTTTCGAATCTATTATTTTGACAACGATAGTTGTTTGCTTGTTTGTTGATTTGACGTTACTATGGCATTTTGTTATATTAATTTCAAAGTTCATTGTTGATTTGACGATTTGTTACGTTTATTTTCATAGTTCGAATTTCACTCTGCACTATATTGTAAACATATTTGCTCTGGACTCAAAGCTCAATCTACTCCATTCTTCTCCATTCAGCATTGTGAATGCGGCATTATATTGAAGAGTTTCACTGACGGCTTTTTACATGCGAATGGCTGCTTTAATCTTGCTTCCTTCCTTGCTTTAGAAACCGCCCCAGAAGCTGAATCCAGTCATCAATAAGTGCCTGTCCAAACGCCTATCATCAAAGATCGTCCTTCTCCAAGGACAAGTATTTTCTTGATCCCCAAGGACTGTATTTGTGGACGCTTATCCTCCAGGATTGACCTTCATCAGCTGCATCTGGATCACTAAGGATTGTCTATGCAGACGCACTACCTCAAGAATCGTACTTAGTTAGGCCATTCCTGGGTTCTCCAAGCACTGGATGTACGATGCCAGCCGGCACACACTATTCCTTCTAACGCAATTTCTAGGTTCCCCAGGACAGGTCGTTTAGAAGTTTTGCCAGGAATAGCTCTCGAAGCCCCGAAATTGTCCACACCAGTCATCTAGGACTGTCCTCCCACAAAGAGTCCTTAGTTTGCTGGAACTGGTGGGCTGCAGATAGCTACCTCAAGATCAGAGCAAGTGGATGGAAGATATAATCATCACTACACATCAGTGCACATCCTACACAACGCATTTCACTAGAAGCTATTTGAACAAAGCAGTAGTCGAGAACATTCAGAACTCATTTTGCAAATGTTCCGGTCTAGCTAAAAGAAGACATAATACGAAAAAAAAATGTTTTCCTTCTCGGTTTGGGGAGGTCATGAACCAGTATTCTTCTTTCAACACAGAACGTCATTTTACAATAGGTTCCACCAGGAAAAGTCTCATGGATGCAGTATCACAAAGCACTGCCCCAATGTTGATATAAACTTTGCAGTTTCTGTGATTTTTAGCCATCACTTTAACCTAACTTATCCTAGACGGAGCTCCAACTACGACCATAGCGGCAGCATCCTACTTTGATCTCATTTTTTGGGATTATGAGATCAAAGCCATAGAAAAAGTAAAAGGGCCATGAAAAGCTACAATTATCGCTATATGTCCCTATGGGGATTAAAGGACCTTAAAATAAGTAAGAAAAATCAAGTCTTCTACTGGATGGAACGCGCAGTGAAACCCACCATATATAGAAAAACTCAGAGATTCCACTAGGAAATCGTGGAAGAAACTAAAAATAGTCTCTGGAAAAAGAAGTTAATGTTTGCTGCCCACAGTCCTCGAGGGTTTTATGAAAATTAAGTAATTCGTCCTGGATTTTCCTTACTAAGGTATAAAGAAGAGTCAAGTGGATATAATACTGTCCAAAGTCTTTGTTGATATTATAATTTTTATTAAATTTTTGTACAGCCCAGTCCTCCCCTTTATTAATTTAAAACAACTTTCTGGCCTTTTCAAAATTCTACTAATCTGTTGTGTGTTTCTTCGCCTTCCTTTATATTTTATTTGTCCAAAGCTAACGAGGCAACCATATACTCGTATGTATGCATTCTGGCTTTTCTGCACAGTGTCATCGAAGTAATTACAAAATCTCAACCTGACCACTTTGCAATGTTGTGGTCAAAGTGTTTCCCGTCAATTAATTTGACTTGACCACACTGCACACATATGTTGTATGTGATGCTACTATGCAGTAGGAAGTCGTCGTCGTCGTCGTCA
Organism: Dioctria rufipes; assembly: GCA_963924295.1. Classification (NCBI taxonomy): domain Eukaryota; kingdom Metazoa; phylum Arthropoda; class Insecta; order Diptera; family Asilidae; genus Dioctria; species Dioctria rufipes. The sequence continues at coordinate 26,122,358 of OZ002744.1, read as the reverse complement.
GAACGGCTTCGAACAGATAGACGATAATATTTGTTAGTCACAGTCATATAGATCTTAGGATTCAACTAAAACTGTGAACATGAGATAGTACTGGTGGTGATAGTGGTGGTGATGAATCATCTTTTGAGTAAATTAAATGTAAACAAGAGCTCTGAGCTTCAATTAAGTGTGACACAATCCCAATTCAGAAGAGTGGTCTTTCGTTCATGTAACGAAACTTCATCGTCGGCTGGCAGAGCATATAGTGTTCCGTTGGTCGACGAGATCGTATCTTTTATAATGAAAAGTTTTGCATTGCCTTCAGCAGCTCCAATCCCAAAAAGTTGATACTATATGTACATAGGTCCGGACAGACGATACTTGGACACTGTTCTGTGGTGACTTTAGCATAAAACATAGAGCATAGACTCGGTAGCATATTCCCACCCGGTTCTTGTGTACTTAGCAGTTCATTAGACGAGGTTAATCTGGTTGCAAATAGTTTGTTTTGCTTGGAGATTACGTCATCTGCATAAATTGTGCGACACTTTGTGGTATTTCTTGTGGGTGAAGTGGTAACTGGTAGGTATATGACTGAGTCACACTAATAAATTGTTAAGAAAAACAAAAAAATTATGTTTAAGTTTCAGGAGATTCTTATGGTTTAAGACAAATAAATTGAAAATTATTTTCATAGATTTATTTAATTTTTTTTTTTATTTACATATGTTTTCAGTACTTAGGTGAAAGGAAGAATTGGTTTTAAATGGTAAATGCAATGGAAATTTACAAAGTATTATTATTGCCGGCTAGACTCACCCCGATAGGATCTTAAACAACCCAAATTATTTCATCTCTTAATAGATGGTTCGCGCTCATGGCTCATCCGCCGATCTGAAAATCGGCAGCATTCAACGTCCAAAGCTCTTTCAACACTCATAAGGTGACTACTTATGCCGGGCAGAGGGCTTCGGGATTTTACTTAAGGAGATTTCTAAAGATCCTTTAATTGTTTTATTCTGAAAACGGATGAATGATCGAAAGCGATTTTAATCTGCAAGATATTTTGAAGTGTTACCCAACAAAGGCACCCTGAAGATATATGCATTCAATCATATTTAAGTCCTAATTTTATCTTTTGTTAAGGCATTCGGATTCATGGAATGTATCGAAACAAGACTTATGATTGCTCCGAATATGAGACTGACTTAAAAAAAAGCAAGGGGTTAGTTAGGTAGTTAGGTACATAAAATAAAAAATAAATAAAAATACATTAAGCGAAAAAAAAACAGAAAAAATATAATAACTAATTTAAAAGAGACAGCCATCTAGTATTAATATTAGCTATTTCAGGTCGATCGAAATTTAGGTTTTTGTCTAAAGTTCTTATTATATCTGCAGATCATGAAATATTTTGATAGAAATAAATTTTTTCTTCCATAAAAGCAATCCGATTTTCGATATAAATAGGTAATAACGTTTCAGTATAGTGTGGTGTCTCTCAGGGGTCTGTTTTCGATCTTCTATTTGTTCGCAAGTAAGTCAATAATTTATCAGAAACTATTTTTGACTCCACAATTTGTATGTGCATAGGTATGCTAACTCTATCCATAGAAAACTTTAATCACAAGATCGACACGAGTGACCTTTCTTTGGGGACAGGAGACCCTAACACAAGCACGAATGCCATAGCGGGCCTTTGTGCTGTCCTGCTAGAAGGCCATTCACCAAAACCTTCCTGTCTTCTTAATGAAGCATGGTGAGGTATTTTTTCCAGCTCGTCCACAGATAGAAGGGCAGACCCTAGAGTATCCGGCCTGCACCGGGCGAAGGCCGGACATGCACACAAAAAGTGTTCGTTTGTCTCCGGCTCTCCCTCCAGGCAGGACAGACACTCAGAGATGTTAACAACTCCCATCCTTGTTAGATGAGCGTGAAGTGAGCTGTGGCCGGTGATAATGCCAACCACAGTTCTACATTGTTTCCTTCCGAGCCCCATGAGATAATCGGAGATATTCCCATTGGGTCCATCAAGAAACAGTGTTGTACATCTGCAAGTACTCAGGTTCGCTCATCTCTGCTGTACCTTCTATGAACATCCGCTTTGATGAAAGACCCGATACTCGAGTGGCAACGCCTACTGCGAGTTGCCTTCCGAGGAACGGAGAATCAGAGCCAGCCCCAGCTAAAAAGTCAGCCCTTTCAATCCCCATTATGCCCATATGTGACCCGGAACACACAGAAGGGACACCTTGTTGTGGAAACACAACTTATCCGCAGACGACAAGCAATCCCACAGTAACTTGGATGTTATCCGAGAGCCACTCAGAGCCATCAAGGCTGCCTGACTATCCGAAAGGATAGCAATGTCCTTCTCCTTGATTTCCATATCAAGGGCTATCTTCGCTGCCATCGATATGGCGAAGACTTCAGCCTGGAAGACAGTGGTATATCTTCCAAGTGAGTACTCCATCCCAATATCAGGCTCAGGAAAGTAGACACCCGCCCCAGCTCCCTCATTAGTGAGAGAGCCGTCGGTGAAGATTTTTAGAGTACACCGGGAAAGGCTCGATATGGCACTTCCCTCAATCCACGATTCCCTTCCAGGAAATCTCACAGAGAAACGCCGCCCAAAGCGAAGTTCAGGTACCATCGGATCACGTGGCATACTGGCCAGAGAGTGATCTTACACTTCAACGAAATCTGAAATTCAATACTCTTTTAAAAGATATTTTTACTACTTGTAGTCTAGATGGATGTTCGGTATCTGAAGCTTTACAGTTCCTATTGAAATTAAAAGTTAATTGGTGCATTTCGCTTATGAGCTTCCAAAAATAGAAAACTGATCCTTCCAATACAATGTGAAATATATTAAAGTTGAATGGAAGACAAGTACATTTTAAAAATTTCAGGTGTATGAAAAATTCTTCGAGAAAGAAGTGTCAGAACCCCATTATAATAATAAAGTCAGCAGCTGTAGTAGATATATTATTCCGATCCAAGAAAATTATTTCAAATGAAAAACAAACAGATTTCAAATGTTGGGGCGCAACAAAAAGTTTTAATTCCTAAGGGTTACAGTAACGAATATACCAAACCGTGTCCAGGAATAAAAAAAAAAACTCTGCCTACTGCTACTCTACTGGTATTCTCTGCAAACTGCAAAACTCTTCGATAAATGGCTGTGTTCTCTTTGTCGGTGCACTGAATTTCCAAATAGTCTAAAATCATCTTGGAAACTAATATTTGTAACTGTGACAAAGAAATTTTTTATGCTGTTCTGATTTCTCTGCACAGGTATGGCTTGGCGTGTATCTTCTAACCGTGGCCGTCTTTAGCCATGTGAGGGCCCAGGCCAAGGAACTGTAGTAGGTATATTATATATATATATTACTTTCTAAACAACTTTGGGTTATCAACAAGAATCACATAACACACCGATTGCAAGTTCAAAGGTAAGTAAATTGGTTTCTAGTCCCGAGAAAGATATATGTATATAATGTAAGTAGTGCAAAGGGAAATCCCCGCTCAAATGACTTATTTAAAGTAAAGGGAAATTTTCGATCATGCGAGTCGGTTTAGTTATTTTCTAATCAAATGATTCAAGGCAATTACCTTAGGTAGAGTTGCTCATATGAAGCAACAGTATCTATACAAATTTTCTCTAATTACCAAATAGGATGCGGTTACTAAAAGCAGACTATGAAAGAATGCGGGAAATTTAAAAAATACTGGGCATGTAAACACTGACACTATTTATATGTTACTTTGAATGGAAATTTGTTGCCAATGTATAGAATTTCGAATAAATCCCACGGTCCACTTTCAGTACCCAAACTGTAACAGTTAAACTAACTTGTAATATGTTGACTTACTGGTTGAAGGCTAAGTGACAAAGTGATTTAAAAATAAATAAATGAAGCACGCGCAGCTTCATATGAGTTACACACGTTTATTATCCAGGTATCCGAAAATGGTTAGATTGACGGTTACCAAAATAATGAGCGAATTTTAATCAGATGGTAGTAAAAGAAAAGATTCGTTTTGTATAATGATTGTTATTTCGCCTTTTTGTTTATACCCAATTTTTTGTTAACTACATTTGAACTAGTATATGAACTGTAATTAACACCGATAAATAATAATTATTATTACGCAGGACAAGGACGATGACGGGACATTGAAAAACTAAAACGTGCTGAAGAATAATTGCTTGACTACCAAGAAGGAGTGCCTTGCAATATTTTCAACGATGGAAAAGCTCAGACCGTACATCGAGGAGACTTACTAAAAATTATGCAAGACCAATCACTGCCTGATCTAGCCATTCAAAAACAAAAGCAAGGTGTAGAATATCTAGAGCTAGGTGATTACTTAGAATGGCTTCATTTATATCAGGGGTAAGCATTTTGTAGTGGTTGTAGGGTCAAAACGCCTAATTTTTCGTTGTACGAGGCACAAAAAGAAATTCATCTAATTCTTGATAAATGCTATAATGGGTCCTATGAAATTGGGACGGTTCAGAACAATCGAGATACATTATAGCATCCCAATGACTTTACAAAGAGTTACAATTTGTCTACAGAATGCTCCGAACCTTGATACGCACCGATGACATTATTGATTGAAGACTGAGGTTGAGACCTCTTAAGGTCCGTTTCCAATGCGGTCTTCAAACAGTGCGTGCAAATAAAAATTAACAGAAATAGACCAAAAAACGAAAAATCTTAAATTATGCAGAGTCAAAAATTTTCCTTGCGTATCCATTTCTTTCAGAAAACAATTGAAAAGTATCAAACTGCTTACTTTATTTCAGATTATGGTTCCTTGGCAAAAAGAACTAGCGTAACTATTAGCTTGCTGTATTATCCCAAATTTTAGGTTTTTTAAATATAATTAACCAACAAATGAATAAAGACTGTATCATGTTTTTTTTTTATATTTTTAACTGTTCACCCATTGGTCTTTCAGATGAAATTTTTAATTTCGGCATATGATTTGAGTTTTAATATTTGTCCACTTCTTTTCAACTTCACTTAATTCACAAGTCTTTCAGATAACCAGTGACGTAGATAAGGCCGGAAGTTTAGAGGCCCCACATTGGTAACTAAAATTTTCAAAAAATTCCAGCATTTTACCAAAAATGATATAGCATGATCATGCTTGGCTTGTACAAAAAAATTGAAAATTGATTTGTTAGCGGAACCCATACGACCCATTCTCAAGCATTAACAACGCCACTGTACACATTGCTCTCTGTTTGTCTGAGGATTTTATTCTCTCTTCTTTAAAATATCCTGAAATAAGAGCTTTGCTTGCATTGTTTACGTTGGATGGTTTTCGTGGGTGATATAATATGTATGAAGTATGGGTAAATGAAGCTGCAGATATACATAGTATATACATGAATGTCTCCAATTCCAATATAAAATTGCTGGAAATTTATTCTCTAGAATTATTTATGCACATTATTGAAGGCCGATACAGAATCTGAAAATAGCTCCTCCGAGAGTGAATAAAAAATCTACTGAAACATTTTCTGTGAATTTCTAAAAAAAAAAAAATAATGCTCATTGCTTAAGGGGTTTCATCGTAGAAAGACTGTGTCCATAATGATTTAATTTGAAATTCAGTAATTTCAAGGAAATGAAGATATGGCTATGGACGAAAGTTATCTCATTTGGAATGTCATTGACAGTTCCTCATCGTGAGTAAATATCATGACAGAGTTCAATAATTTAATTAAATACTATCAAGAAAATTTTCGAGTATTTACTGTAGTTGCAGGACATTTAGTAAAAGACAACGCCATTTGATTCTAATAACATGGCGGTGTATGGTATAAAACACAATTTTGATAACCCCATTCGACGCGTCGTCGAATTTAAGTGAAATTTGAAATTTGTCAAGCAGAAAGGATGCTTTTAGCAAAATTAAGATTTTGGGTTGCGTTCATATGTATATTGTTTAACATTTACTGTAATCATGTTTGACTTGATAGATTAAAAATATCAGCAAATAAACAATGCCGTAAAAAATATCAAAGTTAGTTAAATAAAAAATAGCAGAAAAAAGTTAATTTTATACAACAAAACGCATCCGCATAAAAACCCAACTCCGGCCGAGTATTATATAACTCATGCACTTGGACCCACCATCTTCTACTATGTTGGTTCTGTTTTTTAAACTCTTTATAACCCAAAAATACCGCACAAGCTGCTTTAATAACCTTTTTTAATTTATTCATTGAAAATTTTCCTATTTTGTGTTACTCACATTGTATTTTAGCCTGAAAGATGGCATTGCATTTATCTCTCGATGCTATGTGTACATATGTATAAAGTAAACAAATAAGTCAAGAATACTTATAAATTTAATAGTTGTAGAAAGGGAAGAAATTTGCTACTCTTTGGTACCTACACAGTAAACATTTTTTTCCCTAAAATGAGTAGCAACAATTTGTGCCACTAACCTTAGGTACTTTTCGATAAGATTATGGAAAGCTCCACTTTGGAAAAAGTGGAATAGGTTTTTATCAATAAAATGTAGTTATACTTCCCAATAAAGAATAATACTTAATTTATAGAATGTTTTCTTTTTTTTTTATCCGAGAAAGTTTAATTTTTCGGAAATTTCACGTAGGTACTATATAGGTTTTCTGGTGCCAAATACTTAAATCCATTGAATGTTACATTTATTTGGGGAAATTAAACTGATTTTGCTTTATATAAGAGAAAATGACATTTATTTTTAGGAAAAAACCTGTCTTAAATTTAAGGAATTGTCCTAGTGTACTTACACTGTAAAATAAAAACAAAACGCTTTGTTTTTCTACAATAACGGTTAGGCACAAAATCGTTCAAATTTAGTGCATTTTTAACACAAAGTAAAACTACTTTCTGACAATGTAATCAAATGTAACTTTAATTTTCTACAAATGTAATAATTTACAAACAAGGAAAGAAAACATTTTACACCTTAAAGATGTAATTTTACAAGGACATACTTAAGTGCTTTTTATACATTTCAGATTAGATTTACATAATTTTACTACATATGTATAGATATTGGTACATTAGCAACTGTTTTTAATGTTATACATCCGGCTCAAGACGAGTTTTTAGACGTAAAAATAAAACTTTCTAGATTAAATTTTTTGTTTTTTGTAATAAGGGTATTAGAAATAAGATGAAAATCATACACATTGATGTTGATATTTTGATTTGATGCTGCGTTTTTGCTATTGCTGTGTAAAATTTTCTGTTTCGTGTCATACCTATGTGCAATTATTACTTTTTCACTATAAAAACAGTCGTTGAATAGCGAAAAATACTGAGAAGCTTTATTTAAACCTATAGTAGGTAGGTATATCTACTTTTTTACCGAAATGAAAAAATACTAGATAGGTACTTACGCGTACCCATACAAAAGTCAATTATCTACGCAGGATATTTAAATACTCGCGTCTCAGGCTCCTTGCTCCTAGATTAGGTGCCTACTGACTGAGGAAAGAATTTTATCTAATACTTCATTGACTAAAGGGTGGATGAAATTTTTACTAAGGTGGGGGCACAATAGGACTTTTCTGCACACAAAAAAATAACTGGAAGAAGATTCATGCAAACGTCTTAGAAAAACAGACTTGGATGAGCACGTGTGCCGGATGTCTAGTTTCAATGACGAGAATTGTAAACTGAGCTACACGAATATCAGTGGCGGATCCAGGGGAGGGGGGGGGGGTGTCGTGAAGGTCATGACCCCCCCTAAATTTGAGAAAAAATATTTAATTAATTGAGTTATTTGAAAAAATATTTTTTTTTCATTTTATACTTTTTTTATTTATATAATTCAACTTAAAAAAAAACTTTATTCCGAAACTTAAAAAAATAAAAATTTATTTCAATGAACGCTATTGTATGCATGTGATGTATGTGTATAGGTTTTTCTCGGAATTTGGGTTTCGGACCTCAGAGAAACACTTCCCAAGCCACGAAACAGACTCCCTCGCTACCACATCAGAGCCCTAACTTAACTTAGTCCTAACTCCTGTTATATTTCGGGGCTTACCTTAGCCGAAGGCAATCACTCTACGCCGTTTCAGGAAGCTATGATTAAGACAACTCGCACACTTTTATTTTATTTATATATATATTTTTTTTACTTTTGCTTTGTCACAAACTTTTTCTTTCACAAACTTCCTCTTATGGTTATTTTCACAAAACGTTTATTTTTTTTTTTTCTTATCGCAACTTCTATTTTCTTTACCTGTTTACAATTAGTGTTCAGCCTACCGCGGCGGACGATGGTTGAAATGAAATTTGATATTTTCATAAATATCAAACCATCGTCTTGCTATCGTGCATACATTGTTGCACCCACAATGTATTCCGCTCGCGACAATTTGCTGAAAGGAGGCTTTTTGGTGAAGACTTGATCGTTTAAATCTACACCGAGTAAATTTTCTGCGCCCGATATGTATGTAGGTATACATATATGTACATACATATCGTATTTTTATTTTCGACAAATCTTACTGAAGGTAAGATTTGTCGTGGGGCTTTTTTCTATTGAAACGAATTGGGTTGAAATTTAAAACTTTTATTTGTCCCAAGTCGTTCTATGGGAAATACTTTTAGTTTTTAACTGAGGAATTTGAATCAATTGCTGATGGCAATTTCACACACTCTAACACTCCTAACATTTTAAAATATTTGCAGCGTTCTTATGTAAAACGACTGACATTTAAAATATGGACTAACTACGTCCATAGAAATACACTGCAGAAAGTGGGCTCATTTCTATATAGCGTTCTCTTTCGATCTAAGCACCAACTACTAATTCGCACGTCACATAGAAATGTGACCTAACTCAAAATTTGTCGTTTTTGAGTTAATTACACCATGAAATTGGCATATTTCTATCTGATTGTTTTTGCCGCTAGATAGAGATAGTATCACTTTTCTGTTACTTAAGAACAGAGATATTCTTCATAGAACAGTGTGTCAGTGTCACTTTTTGACTTGTAACGATCTTTATAACAAACGTAAATATGTTTTCGACATTTTAACAGTATTATTTTAAATTGTGTCACTTTTCCACAAAACAGCAATTATTTCTTACAAATTATATTATGAGTTATTACATTTTTCCACAAAGTTCAAAGTACGGAATTTAATTCTTAAAAATCGTATTTTGAGTTGTGCCACTTAAAAAAACTTGTAAAAATATTTATTTCGCAACAAAGAAAAGCGACACAACTTAAGAGGATGCGGGATTAACAGCTAACCTCGCCAACTGCGGTAACAAAATCTTAAAATTTCTTTTATATAAATCTTCAGAAATATATTTACTAACAAATTTAAGAGTTCAGACTATTTTTAGCAAACAATTACTACGTTAAGCTAGAATTAATTCTATGTACAGCTTTTCGTTTTTTCGCTCTCCTGAAAAGTTGCATTTTTTGAGTTGGTCACTTTCCTATGTAACGTGCGAACTGAGAAAGGGCTGTAAACAATAAATAAATAAGTGGGTTTGTCGAAATAAATGTTTTTAAATTAATTATTTGGGTTAATAGAAATTCGAGAGGTTTCACTTTTCAACTTTCCGCCAATGGATTTTTCAATGTTGCCACCGACGTATGAACTATTTTTGACACAAAACATTGTACCCGCATGAAATAGCATATCGAGCAGTCCATATTATATATGCCAGTGTGTAAAACTGAGAAAAGTTGGGCTTGAATGACTCCTGCAGTTTGCACCCTATTCTATTAAAAAAATTAGTATTTGTAAAAAAAAAGTATACTAAAAAAGACACATCATCCGCACCGCTGAATGCGGATTTCCTAGTTCCAAGTACTGCAGTAGGTACTGCGGTGGCCATGCGAACCCCGGCGTTGGATGTTTTTTTTGCTCGATTATTTAATTTGTAAAATGACCCCCCCCCCCCCCCCCTAATTTCAATGCTAGATCCGCGCCTGACCACTATATCCAAATATGTTGATGCATTAGCCTAATATTCAAGGCACGAGGTGGTCTACTGGATATTAATGCAAAAGCTTTCAAGGATAACACCGTAGGAATATGCACCATATGTAAGTTAGACGAAGTAGAAAATACGTTCCAATTTGTTGTCATTTCTCCAATTTTCAAAGTAACAAGAAAGAGATACCTGGGTAAGGAACTACTGTCCAAAGACGAATTCTAAGACATGTTTAAGGGCCATAGCTACAAACTTTCTGCAATTTTTTATCGGCTGACTTGAAGTATAGAAAACTAATAATAGATGAATTTAGGTGAAGTTTAGAATTGTTTCTATGTAACTATAGATATTATGCTAACCTGACAGACAACCATCATGATAAATTATATATCTTTTTTAAATAACAGTTATTTCGTATTGTGTTAATGAACTCTAATTCCTGAATAAAAATAGTTCATCTATCTACAAAAGTAACCTGCCTACTTATTATTCCATGAGCTCTGCGTATTTTTTTTTTTACAATTTATACCTTACCTACATTTTTATTTTTATCGTGCAAGTAAAATTGTGTAAATTTACGTAGATATTTACACATTTTTTTTTTTAGCGTAGGATAGATAAGAGTATAAAACATTGGAAATCAGCGCAGCAGTAAGCCTCTGGATCATTATTCACCGCATGAGACTAACTTATAGAATCTACTTAGATTTTTTGAACCGGTAAATTATAACATAACAGATGTCGGAAAATTGCAAACCAATAGGCACTCTTTTTATTGAAACACATATACTTATACTATCTACATACCTACCTATAATTTGTATAAAATTAAACTTGGTAATAAATTTTATCAACAAATATTTACTCCGTCCACTATACAAGACATTTTAGATTTATGGATGCCTAGTTCAGTAAATAAATACCAACCTATCCTATGATCTTAAAGAAATCTAACATTAGTTATATACAATTTCTTATAATAATCAAAGTAAAACCCAAATCCAATCGCATCGTATCTTCTAATTCAACAGGAAGCCATGTACCTATGTCACCAAGAAAGAGAGAAAATTCCAGGTTCCTTTTACTATTCGTGCGCCCACATAACCAAGAGGAACCAACCCAACCAGAGATTGAAAGAATAAAGAACTCAAAAAAGCGAACCAACCTTCTTATTATATACATATATATCGCCACAGTTCATCACCATCTTCTCAGCCGAAGTGGGAAAGGAATATTTACTTAACTTAAAGATGCCAAGTAATGGCAGGCAAGTAGATTATCAAACATGAGGAGAAAGAGGCTCCGCCTTCTATACTAAGCCCCAACCAATCTCAGTTCAATCAAATACGCAAGTGTGCAAAGAAAAATGAAATCAAATGAACAACTGAACTGAGTCAGTGAGAGACTCTTGCTTGATGCCAAGCCAGCCAGGTCGCTTCTTTCTCTCTCTCCTCATCGAACCTGTAAAAACAACAACCACTTCAACCACATTATGCTCGCGTTCACACTGACTCTGATAACGTAGTCGATCCGATCCAAAGCAAATGTAATGTAAACAGGGAGCTTAAATCTGTGTGTCTTTCCCTTTTCTTTCTTTGGATTTCATTTTTATTTATCTCGCTCGATACAGAATGATTTTATCAATTCAAATGAGGTCTTCTTCTACTCTACTAAGTTTCTCCTCTTCAATGATAAAAGCTTTGCTATAATTCCAATTCGATGCTAATATTGAAGGAGAAAATTTTTAATCAGTTCAGAGATGAGCACCCACTGGGAGTCAGTGATTCTAATTTTAGCTCGAGTGTTTGGTTTTGCTGTTGAGATGAAATTTTGTTTCTAGTGGGATAGATATAATTTATCAGGGTAAGAAAATTGTAGAAGGTAAGTAAATATCAAGCTAAAAGAAAAAATGAAATAAGTAAATAAGATTAATATTAAGAAAATAAATAAAATAAAATTAGTTCTTCTTGGTGAATGTAGGTACTCTAATTTGACATATACCTATAGTCATCACCGAGATGCATCGGCTAGTGTAAAAAATTAACCGTAGTTCGTATATGGCTGGGTGGTCTATTCCAGAATGAACCACAACAATTGAAATGATGTATAGTCGAGTGATTCATATTTTTCGTATCTGGGGCCGGATTCGGTAACTCGGACACTTCGGGAGTTTGGGAGATGACAATTTTCGTTTTCCCCGATTAAAACTCCCTAACTCTCCAATCGAGATTCTCTAACATACTTGGGGAGTTAAAGAAAACGTGAGAAGTATCGAAATATTGAAAGGCGGCTAACTCTGTGTGGGAGGGTCGTAGAGCATGGGGTTTTTATTCTATGGATTTAGGGTCTAGAGTACAAAAATATAGGTGACGATTTCTGGGGGAGGGTCTTTTGGGATGGGGGGGGGGTCGTACCACCACCCAATTGGGGGTTGTCCAAAATACGTCATGTTTGGTATCAAATTAAAGAGGGAGAAGCCGGCAATCGAGTGGTGTAGTTTTTGTTTTTATCATTTTAACTTCATAATTGACTTTTTACCTCCGAAAACCGGTTCTTGCACTTGGGTCATATACACCCCAGTTCCTATTTTTTGCATATATTTCTTCCGTTCTTTATTTCACATCCATTAGTACTCTGTTGTGAGCATTTTTCTCATGGAAAGTGAATTTCCACGACTTACCAGTTCTTCATAATGATGGGTTGAAAATATGTCCATTTTTTGTACCAAAAAACGGCCATTTTTTCATCTTAAGAAGGAGTGATTCACTTCTTTTGCAGTTATATCCAAAACCATTTACCAGACTCAAAAACTAATTACATATCTGTGATTTAGTTCTACATACAAGCTTTAACGTGCATATTTAAAATTTTTATAGCATCTCTTCTCTACTGGAAGACGACCAAATTGACCATTTTCACGTGAATTACAATTTTTAGCGGGTACTTTGAACCACCAAAATCCTTATTTCTCTGTAAGTCTTGCAAGGATTTCCATAATTTGTTTTTTAAACATAGTCAGGAAATGCAGTGAATCCATAACTCAATTGGAAAATTCTCGGTATATTGGTACCTTCACAAAGGACAATAACAGCAAACAAAACTGTCAGTTGAGAAATATTTTTCTTACTTCTCCACAACTAGGACAGCCGAGAGTTTTGCTGAGCAGAATAGAGAGTTTGGTAAATCTCAATACAAATTCCATGAGTTACAGTCCTTGTGGCATCTATGGTAATAGGTAGTTACCAAGGAGAGATAAAGCGTTATCAAATAATATTTGGAAAACCAAACCAATAATATCTTGGTGGTCACAGTAGAACGGAACACAGGTTTAAGTCCCAGAATTCAACCAGTTGACTACCCGTTGAAAAATGGTACAATTATTCGAATCAAGGTGGTAGTTCTGATAACATTGGTCAGTTTAAAACTATTTTGAAAAATATAGCTCTATTTTTTAAGGAAGAAATGGAGATAATAATACTAAAAACTATTGCTAGATTTCTAGTAGTAGCACTATAAATAGATACGCAGAAAAGCCATGTTGTATCTTGAAACTATAATTCCAAGTTTTGCATCGACCAATATTATTCGATTTTTTTTTAAGGGTACTCTTCGTATGTATACTTCCGTTACCGTTACTGTTCATGACGATGAAAAATTCGTTTTTTTGCATCATTATCATTCTTAAGGTGTTTAGAACACGTGGGTAAAAGGATATTTTAATATTTAAGGTATTTTTGAATTCACATCCTGATGAAAGCGGAACCGTCCGCCGGCTGGAAAACAGGTATCTGAGGCGCTCGGAGCGCGCTTGCTGGGGAGACCTTTTCTCGCTGCCTGAGGTATCCTTATAAATTTCGGGAAACCGTTATCCTTCCGATTCAGCACACGGCACAATCAGTTCTTGGAGGACGAAGAAGGGCCTCTGTATGGTGCTGGAATAGCTAAAGTAAGCTGTCAAAATACCGTTAAACTTAATAAGAGTTTTTCTGGGAACAGAATTTCTTAGCGCGCAGGGCGATTTTTGTCAAAACTTGATTTAGAAAAAGTGTTTTCGCCCGTTGGAGCAGATAAACAAAACAGGACGAAAAAATGTGTGTGTGAGTTTTTTTTTCAGACGCACTGTAAAAAATATTAGGACTATTAGCTAAAATGTAGGGAATACTCCGTAAAATATAGGGAAAAAAAAAGATGTATTTTAGGGTAGATTCCCTAAAATGTAGGGTATATTCCCTACATTTTCATTAAAATAGGGAATAGTCCATACATTATGGGGAATACTCCTTACATTTTAGGGAATATTCCCTAATCTTATCAAAAAATACCTAAGCTTTGTGGCAACAATTTGTGCAAATTTTTTACTGTGCGGCTGGCATTTTGTTATACGGAGTTTTTTTTTTTTGAAAACGAGAACCAGTAAGATTCCCCAAATTTTACCTAGTTTAATCATTTTCATCCCTATTTGTTTGGGATGAACTGGCATAACTGTGGAGCGCCCCGCGCTGGAGCGGTCATTTTGGATTTTTTTTTTTTTTATAAATAAAATTGAAATTTATTCTCAATTGATAGAAGAATAAAATATAACAAAATGGATCAAATTTTCACAGTTTGTAAAGAATACCAAAATAGCTCAAATCATATTTTTTTGTTATAAATTTTACACATGACACCATCTATAGCGAAAGGATAAACCTTTTCCCGAATACTATATAAATATTTCTACTATATACATAATGCCTACGCGTATGTTCGTAGGTACATAAAACAAGTAAAAAAGCTAAATTCTAGCTTTTAGACCAATTCGGTCTAAGGCCAATTCTTATGATATCCTAGCTAGATGACTGCCCGTATGTAATTTCGTATGGTCACCAATCAGTACAAATTTGATCGTTGAAACGGTTTTTCGCATATATTTCTAGAGCAGTTCGTCTAACAGTAAATATAATTATAACCAATTTCATAGGATTTCATATTCTAAAGAGCTTTTCAGTACAATCAAAATATCTAGGACTGATCGTTTTCACGGTATGCGTAAAAATGTTAAATTTTTATATGGAAACACTAAGAACGGATTGCCTGGTTCAGCCCATTTCTGAAATTCTATTTACTATTTTTAAGACAACGCCGTGTACAAAATTTTAGCTCGCTATGTTGAAGCATTTTTAGGCAGTCTCTAAATACATATAGTGAAAAATTAAATTTTTTAGCAACCCCACGAAGAAGTTACCCGATTTGTTTCATTTTCGAACTTAAATTTACTTTTTTTTTTTTAAAGCACGCGTACAAAAGTTCAGCTCTCTAACTGTACGTGTTGTCGAGTTATCGTGCACGTAGACGGACAAGCAAAAATCAAAATAACTTTTAATATTATGCGCGAGTGTCCAATCCATTTTCCTCTACCATAAATATTTCTATATGTTACAAAGGGAATGACTAACTTAGTATGATTATTATGGATGAGTATTATGATTTCATCTAGGGTATAAAAATATATTAAAACCCCATCAAAGTGACTGCATTAATTTTACAAGTAAATGCCAGCAATTTCAATTATAAATACGTACACATGTTGAATGTTGTATTATGAATCTGTTTTAAGTGGCGAATCACTGTACCTAGGTATACAATCAATTTACAATTTTAGTTGTTTACACAAGACTATTTTCTGCACATAACATACCATTTTCCAGTCTATAGTCAAAATTTCTTTTTTTTTTTTCTTGAAATTTTTTTTATAAAATTTATTTGACTGCATGTGTTAATGTTTAACAAATAATTAAAAATTATTACATTTTTCATTATATTGTTTATCTTTTTAATAAAATGTCGTGGCAAAATTAATTCTGCATAATTTCTGTTTTCGGAAAAGTTGATAATGCCATAACTAGTGCATACAAATTAAGAGTAAAAATTTTCATAAAAGTTCCTAAAAAAGAATTATCAATGCTCATAAAAATCTGTAGAGCCCCAGAAAACCGAATCAATCCAACTTTTTTCGGGTCTTGCTGGTCAAAATTTCTGAAGAAAAATATTCAAGAAAATTCGCAGGAAAAAAATTATTTTAAATCAGGGCTGAATATGTGAGCCACATATTTCCGATGTGGATTTCATTTCCATAAAGTGGATGCAATCTTTAGGCTCAACTACAATTTACGTATACGTAAGTAATGTTATGTACGTAAAGCGAACGCGTACTTTAAATTTAACAAGCGTTCAAAAATTAACTGTAGGAAGGAAACTTTCCTTAAGTTTAAATGCCAAATTGCTGTAAGTAAAGGTGCGGTAAGAATCGCTCATTCCGTAAGAAAGCAGTGCGTCAAACAATTAAATTATTACTAAATGATGAAAAGTGCAATGTAAAAATTAAAATGGAATAAAAATGTCATCGCAAATTAATAGAAAGAACGAATCTTCCATTAAATCAACTTTGATTTGTTAATTTTTTCACTTTTACTACTTTTTAAAATTGTACACATAAAATGTCATTACGGAACTGCGAATTAATAGAAGGACAAATTTTCAATTAAATCCATTTCTATTTGTTATTTTTTTTTTACCATTTTTCAAAATTGAATATATATTTAATATCAAGATAATAACCCTTACGGAATATGATATATATTTAGGCTAAAAATATAAATTTTTCGTAAGTAAACCTCAATTTCTTTCAAAACCGTAAGCTCTTTACTTTAATTGTAGTTGAGTCTTTTAGTCGAGACAAACTGAAAACGGTCAAACTTTCGTTGTACTGTTTGCTACTTTATCTTTTCTGTTATTTGATGGCAGATTTTACATATACATATAAGAATTTTGCAGCATCGCAAAGCCTTTATGCGGTGAATACTGTTTAACTTCTGACGAAATAAATATGCATTGTTTTCAGATACTTAAAATGCCATTTTTTGAGACAAATGATCGGATCTTTATTTAATTATAAAGAGGAAGGTATGCCGTTAATAATGGAAAATAACATCAGCCAAAAGACCACCACGACCACGCCTACAGGACCATATCCTTCTCATGAAATTTTCCATAACCAAATCGCAAAGTGGCTGCCCTATGTCCTCGATATCCTCACGAATTCCATCTTTGAGGTCTTGAATCGACGCTGGGCTGTTGGCGTAGACCTTCTCTTTCACGTGGCCCCAAAGGAAGAAGTCGCAAGGTGTTAAGTCACAAGATCTCGGTGGCCAATTGTGATCACCTCTTCGAGAGATAACACGGTCCGGAAACTTTTCCCGTAAAAGATCAATGGTTTCGTTGCTTGTATGCACGTGGCGCCGTCTTGTTGAAAGTAAACGTTGTCCAGATCAATACCATCCAATTCCGGCCATAAAAAATCATTAATCATCTGTCGATAGCGCAATCCATTCACCGTAACTGTTGCTCCAGCCTCATTTTCGAAAAAGTAAGGTCCAATGACCCCGCGGGACCATAAACCGCACCAAACAGTCACACGTTGAGGATAGAGATGCTTTTCAACAATAGCTCTTGGGTTTTCCGAGCCTCAGATGCGACAATTTTGCTTGTTGACGAAGCCATCGAGGTGGAAATGGGCCTCATCACTCAAGATGAATTTTCGATGGAATTCCGGATCATTTTCATGCATTTCAAGGACCCAATCAGCAAAGACTCGACGTTGTTGATGATCGGCCGGCTTGAGTTCTTGTGTTAACTGAACTTTATAAGCCTTAAGACCCAAATTTTTATGCAAAATACGGTGTAATGACGTTTGTGGAATGCCTAATTCCAAAGAACGACGAGGAATGGACAAACCTGGGTTTTCTTCAACACTTTCGGCTACAGCAGCAATATTCTCGGCTGTTCTTGAGCGACGTGCACGGGTTTTATTCTTCACATCACTAACTTGTCCCGACAGCTCGAATTTTTCTACCAATTTCTGTATTGCGGTCCGACAAGGTGCTTCACGACGATCCAAAAATGTTCGAGTTTTACGAACCGTCTCTGCCACATTTTCACCATTTTTATAGTGAATTTTAATAATTTCAATGCGTTGTTGAATCGTGTATCGTTCCATTTTTATTAATGGCGTAGTTTCTACTTGTCAAATGTCAAAAAATGACAGCTCCAAAAGTGACATCTACCGAAATAGCGGGCTAATTAAAATAACACCTCTTCTTGGAACACCCTGTATATTAGAAATAAGCTGCACTGTTTCACATGAAAATAAGAAATTCATTATATTTATGGATAAATTCGTATAGTAACATGAATTTGGTTGATAGGAAGGCGCCAAATTCTGATTATGTGACTCAGGGGAAGCGATCGCTCCCCCTGCTCCCCCTACCCCTATAACCGCTTCATGGTAGGTAGGCATATATAACTTATAGCTAGCTAAGTAGACTACAGATAAACTACATAGATAAGTCTATAAAATTTCCGAAACCCAATGATAAATATACGGTCACTTTAAAAACTCATATCTCAAAGACGAGACCGGACACCATCGCAATTTTTTGTACGTAGATAGATAGGGGTTTCAGCTTCAAAATAAAAATAGAAAGAAAAAGTGCTAGAAGTCGTCATTAGTGAATAATACCATTAAAAAAAAATTCGTTCAGTGCTGCTGTAGTTTTTTATAAAAATTATAAAGCATTGAACCTCATTTGGCATTTGAATCAGAAAAGCGGTTGCTCCGTTCTCGACATATTTATTTTTAAAAATGACGGGTCATCATAAATCCGCGAAATTTCTAGTTTCCTTAGCGGGGGTTGGGGGTGGTAGGAGGAAAAGAAAAAAATACGGGTGAGCTACTTTGGTATTCACTACAAACTGTTAAAGTTTCATCCAAATCGGCGATGGTCGCGTCCAAAGCAAGCACTTTTTGACCGTATTATCCTACACTCTTCAAAAATTGTATACAATATACATCTATCAATTTTTTCAGGGAACAACGCAAAATAACACCTTTGTGCTTAACCTTTTAAAGTTAACAAAATAATTCTAGAAAAAAGATTAGTTATTAGTTTTATCGTGCAGATAAATAAATTCATCTTGAAATGTAACTGGCAAAATAGTAACGAAATTCAGTAAGGACAGGACAGTAAGGTCAAGTGGACACTGGGCATAGATAAAAAATCAAGTCTGGACGAGACAAGCTTCTGTTTAACAATATCCAAAACCACGGTGTGAAGTCATAATATCAAGCCATAGAGACTTCTTTGATCTCCAGTCTTCTGTCGTGTATCTTAAAGCAACCAGGTCTTCAGGTTCGGTCTCCGATGTTTGCTTTTTTTTCGCCTTCAGGTCTTCGGAGACTATTTGTGTGTTCTGCTCAGTTAACTGTAGGTCCACTCGGAAAGGAAAAGGAGCAAAGTGGAGTGAGTAAATTTGATACAAATTGTTACAAAGAAATCAATAAAAATATTAATAATTAATATTGTGGATTTAGGGCAGAAAATTGTTTCTTCAATAGAAATCTGGTTATTTTTGAAAAAAAGCAATTGTTGTGCTTATCGCATAAAACTTGTACGCCAAGGATATATTTTTTTAATCTTTTTCATAACAATAACAACAATAACATAAACGATCTCTTGCTTTACAAAGCTCTCTGGAAATCTCGAGAGACCAAACATCAAATTCCGTGTATACATTTCAGACACATGTCTCCAGAGACTTTTTTTTATAATTTGCAGAGATCTAATTTTTTATCTCCAGAGACAAAAGTCTCTTGCCGTGTAAACATTTTGGAGATTTTAGTTTCTGTAAACCGGAGATTGGAGACCAAAAGTCTCTAGCTATCAACTGTCGATGACTTCAATTTCAGCCGGAAAAAAAATTATGCAAAATTGTAATAAAACTCACTAGAAAAGTTGAAAATATTAACTGTACATTCGTTTAACTACACGTAATTCATGTTGACAAAATGGTCCAAATGATATGAATCTTGATAGCTCGCATTAAGAAAAATTATTTATTGTTTTTCAAGGTCACATTTTTTTTTTTTTGAGTATGTACAACTAGTAAAAACCAACTTAACTTCGTAAAACAATTTTTTTGGAAATCAAAATTTTCAATACAATGCTTGTGAATCATACATCGATATCTTAAATAGTACGCGATCATTGATCTCTTCATTCATTCGGTACAAATCAAGTACAAATCAATTTTTAATCAAAGCTTTATTGAAAAAAAAAAAAAAACTATAAATCCCTAATTTTATTGAAAGCACAGGTACGTAGGTAGACCTATATTTAACTTTTATTAGTCTTCATGGTCGAACATATAAAATACATTTTTCTTACCTTTTATTTATCTAATCTAAAGCAACGATATCACCGTCATCTGATAAGGATAACATTAGAAAGGAAATTGTAAATTTTCTTGATTTATTTACAAAATCATTTTCAATAGTCACAGTCTGAAGAAAACAATTTTTCCTAAAAAAAAAAAAAGAAGAAAAAAAAATGGAAAGTACAAGTGCGAAATACTTAAGAATACCAAGTGAAAGGAATTTACAATCCAAAAATTTGATAATTTATTATTAACGAACTGTGAAATGGGAAAGACTTCTTTCTATCAGTGAGTGAGATTATAGTTATGCACCTCGAAATACCTTGGGATTGGGATAAGAAATGAAAAGTTATTTTTTCACTCTCTGCCTAGATTATCGGAATCAATTTTTTATTATTCAACAAGCAATGGAACATGAACTTTTGATAAAAACTGATTACGATTTTATGGCCACTGATTTAGGGACACTCTTGACACGGCGCAGAATTTGTGTTTTATAGATTTATTGGGGTATCGGTTTTTATCAATTCATGGGATAATTATAGGCATAAAGGTGCCTCTCATATAGGTGACAATGAACTATTACACTTTTTAAGTATTTTTACTTATGAATTAAATTTAGAGTTTTTATTATGTGTGACATTTTTTAATGATGACTATAAGAAGATCTGCTTAATTTATTTAAGTAAGCTACAAATATGTAACCATAGAAATTATCTTCGTTTTTATGATTATTGTATAGGGAAATTAGATGAGCAATAACTGTTAGGATACTGCGAATTATTTATGAACAAAGGTGTTTATGGTATTACAATGAAATTAGCAAATTAAGAGAATTGGAAGCTGTAAAAATATTTTTACCAAAACGTTAGGACTTCATTTAAAGAACATATCAAAAACTATTAAAGGCGATTTGAAGCAAAATATTTCTATTATGATAGAAACACAATTGAAGGAATTAGCCTATAATGCTCTATTTTAGTAACCTTTAGTAACCTGACGTAATCGCTAAAATTATCTAAACTATTTTTTAAGATTTCTAAATAAGTAAAAGAAAAAGTGACATCTGTCAATAAAAAAAAAACAAAAATTAATAAATTTCAATTTGGCAGTTAAGCCTAGTACTAAAGTCTGCGCTTAACTAAATTTACATATAAAATTTAGCGCCCTAAGAGCCATTGGCGAAAATTTATCCTTAATCTTAGCGAGATCAGTACTCAGGACAGCACGCTAAATTTGGCTTGCTGTTTTTGATTAGAGGTGGCACCACCAGTTATTTTCTCAACCAATTTAGCTTGAATCTATCGGTTTTAGCACGCAAAAAGCCAGGGACCGCAAATAACCATTATTTGAACTTTTTCAAACAAAAAAAATCACATAGAAATAATGATCGGACCTTTAGATGAATAGGATAGAGGAATAGGTTAACTTTCAACTTCTGGCGTAATTAAAAAAAAAGTATAAGGAATGGGCGCCGCCAGGATTTTGTGTAAGATGGTGCATGTGGAAATAATTATTTATTTCATCAAATGTTCGCAAAAAATTTTCACATTTTTTTTTTCGGAAATGGGAATAGAAGATCGTCATTTTTAAAATCATGCTTCTTACAAATCTTATATGAATGCAAGCAACATTTATTTCCAGATCTTCTCTTATCTGATTATCGTGGAACCCTAAATATTTACATTTTTATTGTGAAAAACATTATAACAGCTTAAAATTAGCTGCTGAATATATTTTCTACTATAAAATTGACTATTAATGGCCGGTTTCACAGTCCAGGCTTAAGCCAGAGTTTAGTTAAGCCACGGGTGTGGCTTAAGCCCAGAACTTAAGCCTAGTCGGTTTCACAGTAATCAGTAAGCTGAGGCTTAGTTAAGCCGCGGATGAAAATTTTTAAGTTGTCAGCACTGCGGTAATTGTGAATTTTTTTAAAGGAAAATTGAAATTGTGGATTAAAAACTAAGCGAAAAGAAGAAGAACTTTTTATTTACCAGTTTGTTGTGGTTTTTATCTGGAAGGATATCAAATCCAAAATCATTGTTGCAAAATGTTTCGACAACGCAAACCATCAAAGCCGAATGTATTTACAGCCGGAACCGAGAATAAAAATTAACGTCATCCCATTTCTCGAAATGTTGCGGCCGCCTCTTTATAATTTTTTCACGGGTCACACTTTGCGGTATTATATTATGCATTTTTTGGTCGCTTATATCCTCTGCATTAGATAAATAACTCATTTTAGTCCTAAACTGTTTGGTTTCTTCTTAAAACGTCAAATGGAATGCTGACACGAGCTGCCAGACAGTACTCAAAACTGCTAATTAGATAATTATTTTTCGTTTAGAAAATTTCAATTTAGTTATAAAATATAACTTTTGAAATATGCACGTTCATTTAATAACAAAAATTATAATATTTAGGCAAAATATATATTTAGCAAAACTTTCTTATGTGTTTCACGTCAAAATCTGAGGCTTAAGCCTACGAGATGACGGGCTTAAGCTAAGCTTTCCTTAAGCCAGTGATTTCACTTAAGCCTTGACTGTGAAACCGAAATATTTATTAAGCCTTGGCTTAAGCCATCGCTGTAGCTTAAGCGTTGACTGTGAAACCGGCCATAAGTCTTCTAATTCTAACATAAACCTGATTTCCAAACCTTAACCCATGTAACATTCTTCGATATTGGAGGGCTAATAATGACAGTCGATAGTCTACATGAATTGAAATTCAACCATTTTGTTTCTGATTGCTGATAGAGTGTATCACAAAAGAGTTGCAAAACGCCACAATAAATCCACAAAAATTGTTTTTTATTTCATCGAATCAACTTTAACATCAATTACTATGAAATATAAATATTTTAAACAATGACCGCGATTTCGGACAATGCGTCCATCTTCAGGTTTAATTAGTAACTAAACTAAAAATGCTTGAGTCTGGAGGTAAATGTTACACATTAAAAAATATATAATGCTTTTCACATACAGATATAATATGGATTGAGTGATAGAGTACTGAAAAGATTCCTAAAAACATAACTAGTGTCCTAGATAGAGGATTCGGTAATCGACATCGTATCAGAACTGAAACAGTACAGAATATCGGTAATTACATTTTTTCTTCTTTTAAAAATTAATTCAGAAATTCAGTAGGTATCTAATCAGTATTTATTCGCTTTACTCAAAAGACTTACTTAATCCAGTACCAACTGAACGAGTACTGAATGACTATCGGTTATTGATAATGTCAAAAGAAAGCATTTAGTCAGCTCCGTTTGGGTGCCGCTATAGTCCATGCAATCTGGATTTAGTGACATGTGCATTTCCATATGTTCGATCGCGGTCTGCTTCTCTTTTTCTCGAGAATAGATTCCAAATTCAAATTTATAATACGAATTTTCGTCATGTGGACCTAAATTTTATGCGTCTTTTCCCAAATGTATAATACAATTAACATTATAGGTCATATTATTACTTTCATATGATTTACGAAAGTTTTTAACAAAATATCTTAACAAATCTTCTGCATATTCGTTATACTTTCGGTAACATAGAGATGATGTTAAAATTTACACTGCTAAAATTATGCATACAAAGCTTTCATGTAGAATAATTGTGTAATGCTAATTAGCTATTATTAATCATTCTATTATTAAGTAAACCAATCATTTCATCTACAAATGTTTTCAAAAATGTATTGAAATTGTCTGATTTTGCGGATCGATGGATTAAATCCAGACAGCAAATACTTTTAGTTACAAATTATTAAACAAGAATAACCCAAAAAATACTAAATTATTAATTTCTCCGATGGTATTTTTCTTGTATGAATCCAGCAACGACTTTAGAGATATTTCAACACCAAAATGAAGATATTTACCATTTGACATGTCTCTGATATATTTGGTGTTAGACGAAGTGGGTGTACCCAATTCTTTTCTAGCATTAGTATTATAACTCCTTCAATAATTTTCAGCAACTTGGTCAAATGTGTGAATTATATTAGGTATATAAAGTATCTCATATGTTTAATTTTATACAATAACGAGTTTTCACGCATATAATGTTCATCGTGTTGAATTATTTCTTCGTTGCAAATTTCAGCAAGTAATATTGGATTGTCTTCATATGGCGCAAGTTCTCAATCACTTGAAGACATTGATCTTGAATCACTTCCAGGAATTCGTCTTCATTTATATTAATCGATATAAATAAAGATATTCAATAAAAACCTATCCTTTCATTATACACTTGTACCTTCATATTTATAATCTTTCTTTTTAAGTTTTAATTTTAGCATTGCAATAAGTATAATCTTGCAAAAATTTTAATAATTGTTCTTTTGTTTGAAGAATTATTCTTCTGGCGTCTGCGACAGACAGGAACTGGCCGTACTGAAGAGTATTGGTTTCTGCTGATACGAAACGCCTTATACACTTTGCTATTCTTATTGCCTTTTGTAAACTTTACCGTTCGGAGCATATTTAGGTTGAAATAGTATTTATTTTTATTTTTTGGAAAGCTTTTTAATTAAAATCGTTTACAGAACATAAACTTCACCACTAAAACTTTTGACAGCTAAAGGACATTTTGATCAATATCGTTAAGTACCTACTAAAATTAGGAAGCTCGTAATATATAAGACAATATTCCTTACCATACTGAGTATAGCCAGATGGGTAAGATGTCGAAATTGTAATTGTGAGAACCCCAGCTCGAATCCAAGTGAACAGAAAGGTGAGTATTAAAGTTCTCAGCTTCTATAGAGATTTCATAAATACAATACTGTGAAAATATGATATATGCAAAAAAAAAAACGTATACCTATAGTAAGAAATGTGCAAAATTTATTTTTTTTTTTCGATGTAGCCTAGTACTAGAATTTTACTCGTATTCAGTATTGCGTCTGTATCCAAATACAGTGAAGAATCGAAACTTGTCTACAGTAACGATTCAGTCGCTAATGTCACTATTTACCAACTACAATAAACAACACTGAACAGTACTAAAATAAGTAATGCTAGCGATATCTAACGACTGCTGAAATATGTGTCTTATTAGGAACTTATAAATATCGAAAATGTTTCACTTGAATTCTGCATGTTTCAATTTTGGGAGGGGAAATAAATTTCGCTCGACTCCCGTTGGAATTCAGATCTGTTACACTGGAAATATTTCAGTATTATGTTAATAATTAACTACAAACAATTAATCACATACATATATTGTTAAGTAGCAGCAGAAACATTTGGAAATATCACAATAGATATTTTCAAAAAAATATTCCACAAGTTGTATACATTGTGTGTTAACAAATTTTAAAATCACTTCAACAAGATTATGTTTTTCGAAACTTTTTGGCAAAAATTAATTACATTAATTGTAAATATAGGGTCCGCCATCTAACGTTTTTTTTTTCAACTAGTGCTTATTTCGTGAATGGTAACACTTAGCTCATGTCTGATTTGACAGATAATTAGTTTTATTCTTCCGCTGAACGAATATGGTTGTGTATACGCTTGAACAACGCTGGGAAATATTGCGACATTACTTTGAAAATCATGGCCGATTTTGCCAAAAAAATCATCATTTCGGATGAAGCTCATTTTGATCTTGGCGGGTATGTAAACAAGCAAAATTGTCGCATTTGGGACACAGAAAACCCGCACGCATACATTGAAAAGCCGATACACCCAAAACGAGTCACTGTTTGGTGCGGATTTTGGTCCAGAGACATAATTGGGAAAAATTGGGAAAATGAGCAAGGAGTGGCCGTTACAGTCAATGGCAATCGTTATCGGGCCATGTTGAACGAATTTTTGTTCAGGAAAATTGAAGAGGAGGATATTGGCAACATTTGGTTTCAACAGGACGGCGCTACGTGCCACACAGCCGAAGCTACACTCGATGTTTTTATAGCATTTTCAAAAAAAAAAAAGTTATTTGGCGGACCCTATAGATCAACGACGTAAAAACATACTAATTGTATACTTAACTTCAATTTAATTTTAAATGCAAGTAATAAATTACATTATTAGAACTACCGAGATTTTGTAGAATTTGTATATCTACGGATTTAAAAATTTTCTTATTTAAAATAAATTTAATTTTCTAAATTTAATTAAAATATACTTACAAATTTAATACACCACAATAATTTACTAAGATCTTTTTGTAAAGAAATTTCTAGAGACGAAAAACAAATTAATAATTTTTTGTAAATAGAAATTATTTATATTATAACAGAGAATTTGAACACTCTCTTTTCAATCAGCGCAGCTGTTAAAGACAATTTATTTTGCAAGAAAGAAGAAGAAATTTTTGGCGAGATGCTGATGGCAATAGCGCAAACCTACATACACGTAGCTAGCATGAAGCAAGCTCATTGTGCTACAATTGTGCCCAGACATATCATCACAATAATTTTGCTATGCTGTAGTTCCTTATATGCTTATATTAATATATTAATATATAATATAATATATATATATATAATATATTAATTGTGTGCGTCTTTAATCAAGTTACAATTATTGATTATTGTATGATAAATTCACAGAACATAATGATGATTGAATTATTATTTTATCACCTAAATCGCAGGAAAGAATTCCACAGTCGTCATTACGTCCAACAGGATTTTCGTATAAACCTGTAGCAAAAAAATTAATTGTTGCCAAAACTTTAAAGTGACAATACCATTGTCGAGTGATGTAGATTATCGTAAGGCTATGTCATGTCATCACTTTAAAGGCTAAAAATGTTGCCATTCTGAAATTCTTTATGAATACAGTCTCAGAAATGTCAAACTGATCCAAGTCGTCCTTCATATTCCTCAATGCTATTCTCTGTGCACGGATCATATTGAATAATTATTTCATGTTTCACAAGCTTGTACATTATTTATGTAATATATACGTATTTACAGCATTTTTATCCAAAATTTCGGTATTAGAAACAACAATTTCTGCGACTTTCATGATAAGAGATTTAAACGTACCTCAGTGAACAGCTCTTATGTTAAGAAATATTTGACAGACATATATTTTTGTCTGCTAGAATACCAAATCTTTTAAAAAAATTTCCACAAAAGTTAAGAGATCAGCTAAGGTCTGACAATTCTTAACTCTTTACGCAGAATACCAATTTCTAGTAACGGGCTTTGACAGCCCAGTTAAGAGGATAAGAGCTCTTATCTCTTACGTAGAATCAAAAGTAAGTTTTGTTTTTTGTTTTGTCGTATGATCTCTTCCTGTGAGTAGTAGCAAAGTTGTGCCATTCCGCCACGATTCCAAATTCTTCGTGCATGTTGCATAGATTATATAAATACATCCGATTTATCTACTGGCCTCCAGAACCGTCGGAAAAGAAGCATATCCTTTCTAAATTAGGAAGTTCCGCCTTCAAAAACTATAATAGTTTTTCTATAAACAATCTGACAGCAACATTATTATGAGTTTTTGATTCTGCTATTACGATAAAACTTGTAAAATAACTTTCATCACCTTCCGCTTTCAGATAAATTGCAAAGGAATGTAGAGTGCACCGTATATTGGACCAGTGAAAGCCTTAGATACCGTCTTGAATGACAAAAGAAAAATTTTCTGAGAAATTACATATAACAACACGTTCATTTTCTCCTCTGTGCTTGAAATATTTTGTTTATTGATCCGCTATATAAGAATGGGGTAGAAACTTATGAATTTATTTACAGAATTACGCAACAAATTCTAAACTTTGCATCACAATAGTTTAAAACATATAGTACACCTGTCGGTTTGGTTCCACTGTTTGATGGTTAAGTGTTCAATATCTTTCTCAAGAAGAGCAAAATGTGTTTTCTCGTGTAGAATCTGTAAATTGGATAATTTTTACATGTAGTAAGACAGCACTGTTCGTTAGGATTTTCGCACAAAATTGTTCGAAGAACTTCACGGTATGACATAATTTTGTCAGAAGTTAGTTTATTTCTTTTTAAAACATCAAACATTAGTTTTATATTTTGGTGGTGTATACAAAGGCAGGCACAGGGAGTTCCACATGAATTTATGATAAAACACACTGTAGAGGACGAAGGCTAGCAAATGAAGAGAATCCTTCTGTCGGGATATTTGTCCTTAAGAAGTTGATAAGCCTCCTTGAGATTGACCAGCACTAATCTACGTTGTATATTTACCTTAACACCTTCAGTGGAAACTATTTCATAAGTAAACATGAATTATTTCATCATCTTTATAAAACTCGATCATAAGGATTTTGACTTCTTCATGAGAAACTTACTGCCAATTTTTGGATTTGGTGAAGACATGATAGCTTTTTCAATTTGCAAACTCTTTGCTCTGTATGCCATATGTATATCGAACTCATATTTTATCTGGACGGTTGCGGAAAAAAGGGGGGAATTTTTCCTTCAATTGCCGAATAATTTCTTCGCCGTCTTTGACTGTTTTAACTTCATCAGTTAAATTTTCAGGAATTTCAAATATCCTTTCCTTTATTTAATTGTATACATCAGTACTCTTTGCTGTAGCGTAGCTAGCTTTCGTAAGTATCTTTCTAGGCTCTGGAGAGCTTTCCACTGAAACTAAGGTTATGTTGAGCGATTCTAAGTAAGTAAGTAAGTAACGTGTTTGTATAGGGCCTGCATTTGATGTGCGAAGAAAATCAACATCAAGACCGGGCAAGCTCGAAGTCCCGTCTTGCCAGTTGGATGGCCCTGCAACTTCCTGAAGAATTGGCTGGCTGTATGGCACCATAGAATTTTTTTTTTTTTTACTTAAAGGTAGCAAAACACTTTTTTACCTACCCCCGACATCATATTCAGAATTATCGCACGATTAAATAAATTGGCGATAAGAAATGTATCATTTTAACTACATGCGTAGATCTTCAAAATAAAAATAGAAGAAAAAAGTGGTAAAAACCCTCTCTAGTGAATAATACAATTTTTTTTTTTAAATACTATTTTTAATTACATTATTATTTTTTCGTTCAGTGCCGCTATATATTATTATAAAAATAGAGTGATAAGCTTCATTTCGAATTTGAATCTGAAAAAGCGGTTGCTCCGTTTTCGAGATACCTATTATTTTTTTGTAAAATCACGAAATTTTCAGGGGGAGGGGTGGGATAGGAGAGGGGCAGAGCGGTGGTAGGGAAGACAAAAAATACAGGTGATCTATTCTGGTATTCCCTACAAATTGTGAAAGTTTCATCCAAATCAGAGATGGTCGGGTCCAAAACAAACACTTTTTGATCGTTTTCGTGTGGAATGGCTGCATACTCGTCTTCATCGTAATGGAAAAATACCTACTTAAACAAATTTAACATTTAATTCTTTCCAAGCAACATACTCTAACCAAAAATATATAAAATAAAAATAGAAAATTTAATCAAAGTGAAATTGCTATATAGGCTTTCAAGAAAATCCCAACTAAACCTGATTGCTTAGATTAAATTTGGAAATAAATCACGTAAATTTCCCTTACAAACTTAAATGATAAAAGCCTGCTATACAATATCACCACCCAACAACCACATGCTGTAGGTATATCTTATCTACCTACCTAAATCCTTTCTCCCAATCAAACACCGAACATGTTTGATTTCGAGCATCTTCCACAGCAACGCACGTGCTTATAATAAACTTTCCAACTTTTCATCATGAGCTTTTAACTGTCATTTTCCAAGCACGTGGAATTATTGTATACCACTTCAAAGACCCGCCTTCCAATATGGTCGCCGCCATTCTTACATTACACACATAGGAAACGAGACTGGAAAAGTGGAAAGTATAGAAAAAGTTACAACCCACAATATTATTTCCCCGCTCATTTTCACTTTGAGAATTGTTGTAAAAGAAACTAAGAAACCAGGCGTGGCCTATACTGATTATATCAGATCTAATCACATTCACAATCACACACACTCTATACACACACTCTACACAACAAAAAGATAAGAGAGCTTTCCGTAATCAAAACGAATGTTATCAAAACATTTCCCCTGGATTTTCACCGGATTCGGATTCGGACATGTGTTGGTTTCTTCGGCCATCTGATTTAGGTTTTGGTTGGAAGTTGGAACGGAAAAGACCAAGTGAAATCTGTGAAGGACGCCGCTCACAAGTCGCAATCATTTCCAGAGTTTGTTCAGTTATAAAGTAACACAGTGACGACGGCGACGCGGTTGACTGAATAACGGAGAGATCTACATATGTTCGCGACTCTTCATAAATGAAATGTATAAAACCATCAGTGACATATTTTTTCTTATATCTATCCCGTTATCCGTGAGAAAACTCACTTATACTTGCGAGTATATATGTGTATATGTATGTAAATAGGTGTAGTTGAATGATACGACGACGATAGAAAAGTTTCATTTGATAGGGGATGGTTAAGCTACTACCCCCGATAGTGAACTCCTTGACTACTTGACACAGTGTGACAAGGTACCACACAGTTGTTAGATCACAACCGGAACGGTTATAATAGTAGTTGGCGTTTTTCAATGATTTCCCGAAATCGGTGGGAAACATAACCATTTTACAGTTAGAGTCAGTGGTATACTGTTGCTGCATGCAGTTAAGTCAACCATTGCGAAACAATGAAACGTCCTAGAATTATTATTGTGGTTCTGTTGACCGGAAAATCGGGAATTGTGTAAATCGGTGTAAGATTTTTGGGAAATTTTGGTTTTTGATTATTTTTTATTTTTTTTTATTTTTTTTTATGAACGGATTTTCGGGTGCGTGTGAACTGAAATTTTTTCCAAAATATGTTTAATGTTTTTAATTTGTTTTTGTTTTTTTTAACTACATAAATCTTAACAGTTTAAATGAAGTTTCTGTGAAATGAATATTGTTGAAAATTATTAACTTATAAGTGAAGTAATAGGTGAAGTAAAATAAAAAGTGCGAAAAAATGGAAGTTATTGAACAGAAACATTTGCCACTGGACTATAGTATTGGTGTTAAAAGTGAACCGCACGAAGGACATCCGCACAATCATCATCACCATCAACATCATCTTCATTCTCAGCAAACGTCCAACAGTTTACACCATCAACAACTTCAACATGATATTGCAGTTGTTACAGCATCTGCTGCTCCATTAATACTTTCATCATCAACAAATAGTTCTCAGCCATCACATCACCTGAGTTGCCATCAAATTTCCAGTGCGTTTAAGGTGGTAACGCCGAAAATGAAGGCCGACGGTAAATATAAAATTCCCATGAATATCTATTTTACAGTTATGAATTTTATAAAATAGGGGGTAGATTCAGAGTTCGATGGAGAATTAATTGAGGATATACATATTGTGTCACCGCAACTATGATGTATTAATTTTAGACTGCAGCTGTCCTATGATGTAGTTGGACCAGCAGCGGTGATGTTAATGATGTACGCGGAATAGTACACCCCTCCTATTCAATAGGAATTAGAGAGTTTGGGGAATTGAGAGTTGTATGTATTTGATGAAGAGAAAATTAATTTTTGGAAAATAATTTCAATTTCATATTGCGGTCATGTACCTACTTCGATATCTATATACACATGACATGTACATCAGGGTGGATTTTGTGTTTCGGGTGTAAAAGGGTTTATAGGCATTAGAAGCAACGCCGTCGCCGTGGAGGGATTTAATTAATTTTGCAGCATGTTTTGGTCAAATTCAATTAACATAAACTATAGAGAGTTATAAGAGGTGAAAATTAATTGATCACACATGAAATTTGGTGATTAAAGGTGATTTATAGATATTAGCAGGTATGCAAATTTGTTTTCTCTTATATTTTTGGGATGAATTCGTTCATACAGTAGAGATTTTTCTGCCATCATTAATTAATAAATTTTTGAAATGCTGTAGGGAATTACGTTGCAGAATTATACGTTTAAGAGCCATATTTGAACTAAAATTGTGAAACTAAGGTTGAAACTTCAAGGATTGCACCTAATTTGAATACTCTTAATATTCTTAGTCACCGGTGTAAAAAAATAATGTATAAAAATTTATTTTGGAAAAAAAAATGTAGATTTAAAATTTAATTTTTTTGTTTACCAATAACTATAACTGTAGAACTGTCTAGAGCAGAAAAGGCAAATCCCTATTAAGGCAATGCATTTAAGGCAAATCCCTATTAGATAAAATAAGTAAAAAAAACTATATATATATATATGATTCTGTCGTGCCAGTAGCGTACCTAGGATTTGGCTTGGGGGGGGGGGTGTATAGTTATTTCAAGTTCAAAGAGGCTTCCGAAAAATAGGGAGGGCTCTAAAGTGCTCTTGTGCCAATATGATTGATCACTTAAGAAATTTTTTGAAGATCTTGAATTTCAAAATCTCAGTATGAACCATAGAGCCACTATTTTCTTTAATAAATTAGACACATATCGCTTTCAAAAAATAAAATAAAAACCTAAACCTATACAAATTTACAAATTGGTGGCGATATAAATGTCGACGTGTATTATACGTCTGAAATTGATAAAAAATTTACAAAATAACTTTCCTACCATATCCCATACATTTATCTATTTGCAAATTTTAATGCAGTTTTAATGAAATTTTTACCTCAATAAATACTTTATAATATTATTTAGAACATTTCTGATGTCGGAAACAATCAATATCTTTCGAGTCCATTCTTTGTTAGAATTTGCAGTTTTTCTTAAATACCAAAAAAGACAAAATCTATTTTGGTAATATAGTAATAGCTTCTGGGACGTTATTTCCCTAGGTGAAAATTTTGTATGCTTATTCAACTAAGTAAAAGAAGTAAATTTTAGCGACCGAATCAGTTATGACTTTTTACGAAAAAAGCCAACTTTACTTGTTATTCCTGACCGATAATAATTTGAAGCTAAAAATACTAAACTGGAAAGGCTTTTTATTTTATCTGGCAAAAATAAAAAGCCAGCTTGGCTAGAAAAAAATAAAAAGCCGGGCTCGCTTATTTTTACCGAAAAAAGTATCAAGCCGTTGCGCTTTCTTTCTAGCTTCAAAACTATTACCGGCCAGGAATAACAAGTAAATTAAGCTTTTTTCGTAAAAAATCATAACTAATTCGTTCCCAAAAATAAGAAGCCAGCTTGGCTTTTTATACTTCCGGCTTCAAAACCTGTTACTTCCAGTTCGGAAAAATAAAAAGTCAAGCTGGTTCAAGCTGGTTTTTTATTTTTGCCAGAAAAAATAAAAAGTCTTTCCAGCTTAGTTTTATTAGCTTTTTGTTTTATAAAAAGTTAAGTTTTCAAAAGTTTTACAAGAATCGAAACGGGTTTCACGAGACATCTTTTGGTATATTCCACTAAATTCCACGAACATACTTATCCCAGCTTTTTTTGTTTAAAATTTTCAAAATACCACTTATTTTCGGTCCCTGGTAAATTTGCTTCATGTCACATAATATAATATAGTCACCGTGGTGTGTGAAAAGTTTAAGAAATAGGTATACAATTAGGTCATGTAAAATTTTTTGGAGGGATGAAATAGTAGGAACAACTTTAATATCTTACGACCGTTCTATGTAACGAAAATCGGAACGTAAAAGTTGGAACGAAAAAAAAAATTATTTGAAACGTTTTAATGTAACGTTGATTTAAATGCGGCAACCACCTACTTTTCGCCAATTTCCTTCCCTATCACAATCAATGGTTTCCACTTATGGGGTGTATTTTTTCTTGTAAGTTAAATTTTTAAATTAACTTTTCAGTAGTTTATTCTAAGTTGTTCTACTGTGTGAAATATACTGTGCAGTAATTATGGCTTTATCACCCGGTCATACCTCTCCTTAGCCTCCGCAATATCTCCGAATCATGACTGTTAATCATATTCATATTTTATATTTAAAGGTTTTATTTTATTTTATCAGACTTTTTTGTAATAGGTATATAGATTGTATTTTATTCCTGATTTTTAAATTACGTTGAGAAAAAATGATCTTCTAGATGGGTGGGCCCGTTCGTGCTGCCCCCCCCTCCCCCTGTCGGTAAGCCCACGAATAAGTACTGCTACAATATTTATACATTTCTTCTTCTTGGAAATAAATAGATAAAATAAGAGCGATAATAATTTTATTATAAGCATGTCTTACAAAATATTTAAATAAAAAAACCGGCCAAGTGTGAGTCGGACTCGCACACGACGGGTTCCAGACCATCGTACCCTACTACTAATATAGTCTGAAGTAGGAATTTTTTTTCAGTTAGACATTTTTATGTATTGCCATTATTAAAATCGAGTAAAAAACGCCAAAAAACAAGTTTCTTGTATGGGGTTGAGGACCCCTTAAATTTTTAACTTAATTTTATTTGTATTATTTGTTGTTATAGCGCCAATAGAAATACACACTCTGTGAAAATTTCAACTGTCTACCTATTACGGTTTATGAGGTATAACCCGCTGACAGACAGACGGACAAACAGCGAAGGCTTAGTAATAGGGTCGCGTTGGTACCCTTTGGGTACCGAACCCCAACAAATTAATTCATTTCGAATGATTGCCAATTAGGTTTTTTCTATAATATATTTTCCAATTTCATTTTTAACACTCATATGACCATAAAAAATTTCGTTGTTTATCTCAGTGCAGGTAGATTTCTACATATACATGTACTCTGTATGGAATGAAAAAAATTCAGTTAATATTTGCATTATATTTAAATGAGTAATAAATTACGACATTTTTTTTAATGCAATTTAGGCAAATAAATCGAATTTGAATATTGCAAGCTGCCTTCTTAGAAAATAGATTAATTCGGATTTACTGTCCTTGTCCATGTTCACTTCATCTGCATAACAAATGTGCAATCTGTCTTGTGGTAGAACTGTTTTTGTGCATTTTAGTGATTGAGCTACGTACCAAGTCTATCGAATTCATTCCAGATGAAAGGTGGGAGAAGAGAAAATTTCAACATCTTCATCTAAAGGATAATGACGATGCCGTTTTAAGATCTCCACGTTTCGATCCAATATATGTAGATACACAATTTGGCTACAAAAAGTTTATGTTGAAAATTTGTCCTATTTATTGTTATGGATGTACTTCGTTGTGAATTGTTGTTCATCTTTATCAGACTTACATTCTTCCCTATTACTTAAAGAAAATTTGTCCTTTCCATTATCTTCTTCCTTATCAAAACTGGCTCCTATTTTTTCATTCGTAAAAAATCTTTATGAAGGGCATTATTTTTCACTAAAATATTACTAAAAAACCAAAATAAACCTGCGAACAGAATTAATGTCGTATCAAAAGAATTCTGACGCGCATCTGTCATTCCATCAGAGAAGTTAGAAAATGTTAAATTAGTCGCCGAATTATCTGAATTTGAATCTCTTCGCATTTCATTCCAAACAGTGTTGCCGAAAAAAGTCATGAAATTTTGAGGCCCTTGATGAACGGTTCTCGAGATAATTCTAAAAAGTAAAATAAATTTTGGGTAGATTTCTATTTAACGATCATACGATCAAAAATCGTCTTAGTTGACGTAAATTTCCAATTATGGCATCATATTGTACTTATAAATGATCTTCAAAAAATATTAAGCCATTTAGAAGTTTCCAATATGTAAATTATAGAAAAATCCCGATCACAATGTTTAGTCTGATCAAAATTCAAAATTTAAATTTATATAACACTTTGAACTACGAAATAAAATATCACTGTTAAAGTTTAATTTGTTTATCATGAGAGTGAGTGGCCACATACACATTTAGACAATGGTCCTTAGATGGAGCCTTGAGAAACGTTTGCATTTAGAATTTTTCGCTACAAAATAGAGTAAAATGACCTCATAAAATATGTATTAATAATATACGCAAGAGGATAGAGTTGTTACTCGCCCAAAGTGGAATACGCGCATATTGTATGGGATAATTCAGTTTCTCTCGGTCTGGACAATCTTGGATATTACGATTTCAATTTGGGATAATACCCCAACAGATTGCTGATTCTTCAATAATTGCTTAAATACTAAGGCTGCGTCAAAATACAGGATACAGATACAGGATCCGATTAGTAATAAATTATATCTGAAATTCGACATTAGTTTTGTCCACACAACCGTTCATTGAAGCATTGGAACATGCGTCATCATTGACTTTTAAAACGTAGATAGCGTTATAAATTAAAGTAGGAGTAAAATGTTGGAGTCGTATGTGGTTTTCAAATTGAATTCTAATACCCAACCACGAAATGAATGGGGATCAATTTCAATAATAAAAGCTTTTCTCATAGCGTTTCTATAGATTTGTGCCTATGCCAGCCGACAGGACAGCAAGTCATAATCTTAGAGTGCTGAAATTTTTCACACAGGCTTTAAAAAAAAAAAAAAAATTAAGTTCGAAAGACCAATCAGGCAACTCCTTCGTAGGGTTGCTACACAAAACTTTGGTTTTTCACAATATATTTGGAAAGTGCCTGAAAGCGCAGCGAGCTGAAATTTTCTACACTGCGTTTTCATAAGAATATTAAATATAATTTCAAAAATGGTCTAAATCGGGCAGCCCTTTCTTGGGGTTGTCGCCATTCAAAACTCTCGGTTTTCACTTTATTTAACTTTTCTTTTCATATACGGTATACTATTATTGGTCTTAGATCAATTATAACGTCTTCTCTTGTTAATTTTTAGATGAACTCAAGTTTTCATCTCCTTTTCGATTGGTCTAAGATAGCGGTTGGGTGTCAACATTGAAATACATAACTTAACTTCACAACAATTCGAATATTATTTACTACCTTATCTTCTTTCGTATTATATTAAATTACATTTATTTTTTAAGTAACTTATTTTATAATGGGGTCATTCTTGCATTATTATAATAATAACAAATAACTTTTGTCTGATCAACAATTTCTTATTTCCTAACATCATCATTATATTATGACCGGATATTTATGCTGATCATTTGTGAAAAACTATTTTTCATGAACAGTTATAAAAAACAAAAAAAAAACACACAAGAAGAAAAAAGTCAGCGCGTAGCAAATTGAGTAAATTGACTAATATCTCTCCATCAAAATTATTAATAGAAGAGGATTTATCCGACCCAGCTTAGTTATTTTGTTAGGATATGATTTTTGACATAAATGGCGATCCACCAACAACGCTGCTTAGTTCTATTTTAAAAATAAAAAAAATATATATATATATAGTATAATCCATCAAG
Source organism: Dioctria rufipes (assembly GCA_963924295.1). Taxonomy (NCBI): domain Eukaryota; kingdom Metazoa; phylum Arthropoda; class Insecta; order Diptera; family Asilidae; genus Dioctria; species Dioctria rufipes. The sequence continues at coordinate 26,084,973 of OZ002744.1, read as the reverse complement.
AAGATCACGATTTCGACATAGTATATTCCACGTACGAGTATGATATCAGTTTATCATTTATCATATTTCATCTAATTCAGGTAGAAGATTTGTCTCCCATTCAACATGAAATGCTCTCCTTAAGTTCTCGACTCACTAAAGATATTAACCATAGTACAGATTTTGCTTTTGTCATTCAATTTATAATAACTAGGTAACTAAACATATCTAAACCTACACTAAACAAAAACCCAAAATTTTAACTTTGTTTACTTTTAACTTCGAAGGAGAGAGGCAAAAGGGGAAATATTATTATTAATATATAAGTATAAGGCAGTGCCAAGATTATAAGATCTTTTTTACTTCAGATAATTTTGTTAAGTTTTACGGTTAATAACCTGTTATGAGAAAAAATGTATAACACGTTTAAGTAGACAGAATTATTTCCCTAACTAATTATCCAGATTACTTAAAACTTAACTATTAACTTCAAGTTAAGTTTTAAGGAATTTAACTTTTATTTTTTTATTTTTTTTTTATAGAAAGTTTGTTTATTATCTTTTTTTTTGTTTTTTCATTTGGATTATCTTGATAGGAAGATTTTATTATATTTCTTTTCTTTGATTTGAAGCAGTGGCAAAATAAAGTATTTCCTTACGTTTCTTTGTATCTTGCACAAAAAACCCATGCAACATTCATAAAAAAAACAGAACATTAATAATTATTATATTTTTTTATTATTATTATTATTCGTTCTACTACTTCATAATTGTCTACATGTCGATTTTTTCCGTACTGCTATAAGGAATGCAAAGACCGAACGAATCAATTATGAATTTTTAAGGAAAAGGCTTATACTTACTTCTTATTCCTGACCGATAATAGTTTTAAAACATGAAAAGCAAGCGCGAGAGCTTGATACTCTTTTTCGATAAAAATATAAAGCCAGCTTGGCTTTTTAATTTTTCAAGCCGAAAATAGTAGGCTTCAACTCTGACTATATTTTTCGGGCAAATATGAGAAGTAAATTTGACTTTTTACTTTATGAAGTGGTTAGTAACTGGTTGAAAGAACTATTTTAAATTTGTTAACTAATTGAGGAGTATCGTAAAACACTGTTTGAAAAATATATTTTATTTGTTTTTTTGATTAAGAATTTAGTCGAACAAATAATATACCTATTTATTTCACAAATTTTATTTTGACAAATTGCCGACAAAATGTTTGAAAAGCGAATAAGGTTTCCATATCCGAATTATTTTTAATGGAAAAGAAATTTATTTTTTCTAACCAAAAATGCAATAAATATATTCCACTAAATTGCACGATCATAATTTATCCCAGCTTTCTTTGTTTAATATTCATGGATAGAATATTAATCAGTATTACTTGTACTTATTATAGTTAATAATTAGTATTTGTGCTCGCCAAATCAATTGGGGATCCGATTATTCGAATAACCGGTTACCCAATGTTTTCGAATATATTGAACGCTCTATTAGATTTTTCCAGTAATTGAATAAAGCAATTCCGCATGCATAAAAACAAAAAAAACAAAAAAACTCCAATGAAATCAGATGATCCGGTGGTAAATATGTGTATATGAAAATTGAAATGATTTTTTTCACTATATTTATGGTTTTTGCAAGATCGCGCCAGAGCTATTTATGGCTCTGATCGCACCTTATTAGATTAGAATATTTCAATATTCGTATAATAAAATATTTGGATATTCGGGTACCCGACAATTAAAAATTCAACTATCCATGTATTTTGAGATTCTGATAATCGATTGAGTAATCGAATGTACTTGAATTTCACGAGCCCTATCATTAATTCCATTACGTATTTATGTTTGCATATTTATTGTTTTTTAAGTGCGTAAAATATTCATTTTATTACAAATGGAAATAAAAATTATTGTAGTGACATTTTTTGTGTGTTTGTTAAATTTCAAAGAATAGAATTTTGTCCTTTAGATTTCTTTATTTAATTTTATGCTTATTACTAATTTTAGGTATTGTATGCCTGCCAAAATTAACTATTATGTAAGAAGTGGAAAAGTCAAGAGGATGAATTTTAATGTTTGGTAGTTTCAAATGAAAAATTTCTATAGTAGTTCAACATTAATGACTCATATCGTTACAGTTTCCAACGATTATCTAACATTTCAGATATTAGGATTCCAAACAAAAAAAAAGCAAAAAATACGACACCCTTATAAGATTGCTAGTGCTTCTGTACGTCGACGACGTGACGTAGAGATTTGAAATTTGACAAAATGTTAGGTCTTTATGACGTGTACATATTCCGACAGTCAAAGGTTACGAAATATATATATACATTTTTTTTTAATTTCAAATGGGGGTGGATTGGTTTCCCTCAATAAAAATTATTCATTTTGGTATCATGTTTGAAAGAACTGCTTTCAAGGACTCCCAAACAATTTCACAATTTTTGATGAAATTTTATAAAGATAGAGCCCAAGATGTGCGAATAAATACCGTTCCCCTGATCTTCTAGGTTTTTAAAGCTAAAATTTGGTGTTATCAGGGTTAATAGGCATTGAGACATAGATAACAGAAAAACTGCAGTTTTTTCATATCATACTTGCTGGAAAAATAAGTTTTTTGTGTTAACTAATAAGGCAATTCTTATAAAATTACTCTTTCGTCCGTCTGTTTGAATATTATTCAGTTATCATAGGCAAATTTGAATTATAATTAAATATACGTAAATTCCGTCGATCGACTCTTCGATAAAGTTCTGGTACAGAACCGACTCGCTCGTAACCGATTTGTTTTTTATATAATTTAAAAAAGGTGTACACACATATACCTACAAATAATTTATATATCCGTGAATAACATAAATCTCAATCTTTCATTGACTTATCAACGGACTAATAAAAAACGTTGTATTAAATTATTTGTATTTTAAAAATGAATGTAAACTTAAGTATATCGCTAAGTATAACAGTTACGACAGAAATATAAATATGTAGAGAGTTTTGCTATGACCCAAATTCATTTTTAAAGATTTTTCGTTTGTAAAAGAATTTTTTTCTACTCAATTCTCGAGCTTCGGATTGCGTAGCAAATTCAGTCAATTTCATGTTGACTAAATTCCTTCATTTTAGCAGTATGAAATGCTAGTCTAGGGCTAATTTTGCTAGGCATTCATTCATACTTAGTACTTTGCCTCGTATATAATTTGCACTTAAAATTTATTTTAAGTGCATATATGAGGCCAGCTTGGCTGTTTACTTTAGCGTACACGGGAGGCAGCAAACAAGCCGTACTGATGAGTAGAGAAGGTTCCTGGTGATACGAAACGCCTGCTTTTTGCATAGAAATGTCTTTTTTATAGATTTTTTGTTTGTAAAAGAATTTTTTTCCACTATACATAAATATATAAACGGTGTTCATATTTAACATTTCGATTTAATTTTTTAATAAAGTACACAAAATACTTTAACTTCTCTGATGTTATTATTTCATTATAAGTTTCAAATGTTGCGGTTTATAATGAAAAATTTTACCCTGCAAGTGGGGACCGTAATTATAATAAGTTCTAGTGAGAAATTGCCATATATTGGTTATACTGCGATTTAATTTTAATGATTATCGATTAACCATTAGTTCACAATTTCTATTAAGAGAAACTTTTTTAATTCTTAATAATAACAGCAATTTTTCAATTTTTTATATTATTTATCCAATAATAATAGTGCAAATTTCTGAGTTGTAATTGTATAGTTTTCATAATCTGTAGCTGTCTTGCAACATAAGCAAAATAAATTAAACTTTTGTTCAAGAGTTCCTTAGAATTTTTGTTGCGGGAGAAATGAGAAAAATGTAAAAGTTTTATGTTCTTTGGTGCAAGAGTACCCATCTGTCAAATTTTAGTTGAACTAAAAACGGGTTTTATTTCCTTTTTCATTGTAAATGTATGATGTATGATCAATAAAAAGAGAGTATAGCCCAACCGCAACAGCTGCTATGTACATGACAAGACAACTCATAAATATAAAATAATAATAAAATAATTTTGATAGGAATAACTGGGTAGGAAAGATTTTAATGCATGCATGATTTTTCTTCTCCAATATCCAAATATTCTACACAGAAATTTAAAAAAAAAACACACAAAATTGAACGGATACAACCGCTAAGAGGGTTTTTCTTAAACAGTTTTTTGTCGCTAGCCTTCTTGGGGCTTTCTTATTTTCATTTACATAAAAAAAAAAACAAATTAAACTAAATAACAAATAAATTAACAATATTTATATTGGCACTTCCATCACTAAACACATTATTTACAAGCAAATTCTTTGCATTCACCTACATAGTGAAACATGAAACATTAATAGTTAATACTAATTTGAACTCTTCTGACAATAATGATTAGTTGCATTTATGTGCATAGGAAATATATTTTAAAGCGACAACACGTAAAATAAGATCTATTACCATTAAAATCCATGAAAATTGATGGATAATTAATCCTTGTGCAAAAATTAAAAAAAATTAATAAATTCAAACTGTGCAAGAATGGATAAACCAATAAAATAAAAATCTAAAAATAACTCTTATTATTGACAAGAATTTTAAAAGTTGAATGGCAGCTCTTATTTTATAACTAAATTAAAGCGAATTGAGAAATAATAGTCGATAACCAATAAAATTAAATTGAAAAATAGCCATTACATGGCAATTTTAATTTTATATTATTCTTAATTCTTAAAACTACGCAAGAGGATTAGATTCATCTTGTCCATTAAAAATATCAGATCCATTATTTCGACGTATTTTTTTCATGTATACGATTTTGTTGTTGTTTTGTTTTCGATGAGCGCTGTGGTACCGGTCTTGTTGAAACCGCATATTCAAGGATATTCATACTTTTCTAATTAATCCCACAAAAAAATGTAACTACGGGTTTGCTTATCCAGTTACGTATTTAACACTTCATTAAACTGGAGTAAAATATTTTACAAGATTAAAAAGTCTAATATTAATAACTAAACATTTTAAAGTCGGGTAGCACGAGAGCTAGTAGCAATCTTCATGCGCATGTATTGTGAGAACATATTCGCGGAAGTATACACCTTTCAACGCTTTTAAACCTGATATTTAGCTCAATGTCCAAATTTTTAAGTAACAGTCACATTGATCCAAACTATTGTCTTTCACTTGTTATTTGCAGCTTTAAAACTTCTAATAAAAATGAATTTATTTTCATTGACGGGATTTGCTTTTCATTTGTTTTTTAACCATTTTTCCTTTATACGCTCGAAAAATAATTTGATTCCTACTATTAAATAAAAATTCTTTTCACATATTTGGAAAGTAGCGACATCTTTTATACTCTTCTATACAACACAGAAATGAGTCCAGAGGCATCTATTTTATTACACTCTATAATAAAAGTTGTATAGCGGAATTGCTTAGATTTAGAATTAGGTAATTGCCCAGTCACAGATCCTCTCCTCCTCGAATAACACAATTGGCCCAACTATGTTATTTTTACGTCAGAGGACAGAGAATAGAGAGAGAGATAGATGTAAACGAGAATTTGAAATTCCGATACAATTTAAGAAGTAGTCTATCATAAATTACAATACAAAAACATTAATTGAAATATATACAAGATGGGCCTTAATACGTTCCAAAATTTGTTATATGTCATTTCTGTTTGTTCATTTTTCGACTTTATTTTATTTTTTAATTATCTGGGTACAGACTTTGTTACAGAGCGAAAGTGGCTTTTTAGGGCGGGATTCACGAATTAGTCAATTGGGGAAATTTTTTTCAGGACGTGTTCCGATATTTTTCCAATGTTCATTGTTCAGTAGATATGACTTCTCTATATTTTTTGATCCGATTATTTGAAAGAAAAGGTATGTTCTAATAAACCATAAGTTTTATTTAATCTAAAATACAATATTGTCCCTGAAATTTAATATTTGGCCGCACAAAAATTGATTAATGTGGTGAGAACTTTAAAATTTATTATGTGTTTAATGACAGCTATTTAATAGGCATCTTTCCATCATACGTGATACAACAGAAAAATTTTTACGTGTTATGATTTAATGAAAAAAAAAAAGCTTTTAAAAAATGTATCACAAGAATTATGACCCACCCTGTATAGACATATATGCATACATATTAACATTTTAGCGAAGAGCTTGATTTCTCGAAATTAGAATTTCAAATTTCCCTCGAGATTCCTTCGTTTCTGTCATTCTCTGAGTATCTAGAGTTAATACATAAATAAGTTGAGAAATAAGTTTCTTTTACTACTCTGGTAATCTGGTTTCTTTCGGTATCGTTATTACGATTTACATTAGACCTAGAATGGAGTACAACTCCCATATATGGGCCGGGGCTGGTCGCACAGCCTTAGCTTCATTGGATATTGTCCAAAAGAGAGCCTTCAAGCTCATTGGCGATTTGGCAATAACTTGTCATATCGACTCACTCGAACACCGCCGCAATGTTGGATGCCTTTCGCTCCTTTATCGCTATATGCATGGTCAATGTTCTGATGAAATATCTAGTCTAATCCCTTGTAGAATGATTCCTGCACGCAATACTCGCGCTGCAAACCGCGCACATCCTTTAACCCTTCAAATTACTTTCGGCCGTACAGTAAAATTCCGTGATGCTTTTTTATCCCGAACAGTGCGAATGTGGAACAGCTTACCATCTTCTGTTTTTCCTCCGGCGTACAATCTGCGGAAGTTTAAGGGCGACAAACATCGGCACCTCCGCCACTCTCCTCATATCCCCTAATCCTTTCCCTATCTCCTTCCTGCCATGCTGTGCTTTGCATCATAGGGTATCCCCTGAGCTTGGCTTAATAATATAAAAAAAAAAAAAAAAAAAAAAAAACATCATTTGACGATCGTAAACTTCTTTTGCTATGCTGGAGGGAACATAGCAGAAGTATAAGCATGCGATCAGATTTCTTCCTCCCACTTTTCATTTAAATAGGAACCTTTGTATTAAAAACGGGCCAAGTGCGAGTCGGACTCGGGCACGAAGGGTTCCGTACCTTCGTACAAAATTTAACTCTATGTACTTTTTATTTATTTCTTCAATTGAGAGTAGGCGTCATTTGAAAAAAAATAATAATGCTGTCATTTGAAAAAATAATGCCTACTTTTGAGAATAATATTGAATGAAATTAAAACGAGGAAAAAAAAAAACGCCGAAAAAATCACGTTTCTTGTATGGGGGCCCCCTTTAATTTTTAATTTAATAATATTTTTTTTATATTTGTTGTTATAGCGGCAATAGAAACACACACTGTGTGAAAATTTCAACTGTCTACCTATTACGGTTCATTAGATACATCCCGGTGATCGACAGAGAGACATCGGAGCCATAGTAATAGGGTTCCCGTTTTTATCTTTTGGGCACGGAACTGACTTATATGTTTGTGAAAGCATTTGAAAGAGAAAGTATAGCCACATTATATAAGCATCCTATATCATTTGACAGTCTTGACAGAGCTCTTCTATATAAAATAGACTGTGACTTTATTTATTTACATTAGTTCGATAAGCTTTTGTTTTGAAAACTTCAGCAATTCATCAATAAAATATAATTTTATTCTTGATTCTCACGCTCCTTTTTATAAACTTCGTGAAAATAAATATACCATAATATTTAAAAAAATTACTTTTGAAATATTTAGTTATACAACAACCGGTTCGCAGAACATTGGATTTTTTGCAACCTATTCGATTCGACCGAACCAGTACGAACTGGCTGAATATCAATACTGGTTCTATGTACCTACATAATTATTACATACAAGGAGAAATTTATATTGATTAGTCACGATGATGTAAATTTACATCATACCACTTTCCATGTTTTTTGTTTTTTATTTAGTGTGATATTTTGAACAGACATGTAAATGTTTGCTTTCTTTCTATTCGAATTTTAGATTTCTTTTACTTTTTATGTCAGTTTAGAATTACAAACAACACAAATTATGACACTAGATCGTCCAATCCAAAAATCGCCGCTAAGCATTGAATGCTAAATAAAGAACCCAGCATCGAATGTAGAAAGAAATAAAAAATGGTAGAAGACAGAGAGAGTGGGTCGTATTTCGAAACTACAAACTAAAGCATTAGTAATACGACCAAATTTGGTTCGATGGAAATTTGCATTAAAATTCATTTAAGCGTTGTTAAAATTAAGACTGGTAATCTTAGAATTAGACATTTATGTTTGTATGGTCACAACCTACGAGTAAGTAACTAAATCAGAGGCATATCGTCAAAAAATTCCATGCTAATATGCACACTAAGGAAAATGGGTATTGTAGGCGGATGGGAAAAACGTTTCTGCGGTGTTTTTGAATTTTGTTTACAAAATTATAAACCGGCAGGCAGCATAGTGAATGCTGGTAATATAAAACAACCTTTTGAGGTAACACATTTAAATGCGTTACCGCTTATTTAGATTGACAGTTCCCTAGTGGGGCTTTCACCATGTTCGGTTGTCCAATAACTTGCTTTAAACTTGCATTTATGATAAATCTATTTCAAGAAAATATATTAAAGTTTTTCAAAATTGTCAACATTTACCAATATTTCGCTTTCCAGTTTTATTAAAAAATAGTACTTACAATAATTCTAACTTTCCACATAAAAGAATGTAAATATTTTTTTAACCTTCTTTCAATTTTAGTTTCACCTACGGCTTTTATGTTAGAGTACATTTCATTACCGAACATAAACAAAAGTGACACCTAGGGTACATGTAGACAGAGATGTAGCTATTTGTTAGAGAGTGAGAAAAATCATCACGTTCGGAACTCAAAAATACAGGGTGTTTCCTCCATGGTGGTCCATAGAGCGGAAGGTGATAGTTCTCACTTAGGCAATCAAAAAATTGTGTGGCAGGGGGGGGGGCATATCGACCATTTCGGAGTTACAGTTATGCTAAGTTTTCACAAAATACTCTGTATCTTAAAGAGTACAGGGTGTACGGTCACCGTCTTAAGCAGAACTGCATGGTCTTTCCAACGACTGCTCAACCAGCCCCGTACTCCTCTTCCTTCACGAGTTATTGTGGTCGAAACTAAAACTTTCGGATTTTGTTACCTTTGTTTTTAATTTGACCTCTACGTTCTTTGCCCGCACTAGTGTTGGATCCATCCGTAAAAATAGAAATATCGGATGATACGACCACCTCATTATCCTCCTAATAGGCTAAGAGCTAATAACTCTTTAAGGGTTACATATAGCATATAGGGTGTCACAGGTTAAATTCAAGAGGAGAGTCTACAGTTTATAGATTTTATAAAAAAAGTTATATTAATGACCTTTTCGAAAAAAAATAAAGGTAAAAAAAACAGCTAACAAAATCCGAAATTTGTAGTTTAGACCACAATAACTTCTTATGGGAGAGTTGTACGGGGCTGGTTGAGCAGTAGTTGGAAAGGACAGTTCAGCATACAATCAGCCTAAGACGGTGACCGTACATCCTGTACTTTTTAAGATACAGGGTGTTTTGTGAAAACCTAGCATCATTTCTTAATCCCCTATAAATCCCAAACGGTCGATATACCCCCCCCCCCTGCCACAAAAAAAGCTTTTGTTTGTCTAGGTGAGTACTATCACCTCCCGCTCTATGGACCACCATGAAGGAAACACCCTGTATATGGGATATATACGCAATGGGAATGACCTCTCCTTTATAGTTTCTTACTTGTAGGTCACATTATTTTGTCAAAAGTTCCTTGTGAATTATTTTCCCGTAGATTTTATCCCATGAATATGAGTAGCAGGAACAAACCTCGAAAAATCAAGAAAAATTTATGTAAAAGCAAAAGTAAGGAATTTTCAAAGTATGAAAAGCTTAGTTAGTTATGTTTAAGATAGCATAGACTAAGATAAGCCATGAAAGTAGTACATTCTACATATATCAGATTATGAGAGATAGTCTTATATAAAAAAAAAAAAAAACTACTCCAGTCTTTGTAATTTTATAAGCGCTAGTGATTATTACGCTGTCAAATAAGTAATCAAAAGAAAAGTTAAATTTGCAATGAAAAGATATGACTTTGCTATATTTATCTGAATGTTATCAGAAGACTACGTATATCAAGGCCGTTTTGTAGTGCGAATCAGTCACTATTGTATCACTGTTCTCAATAAATAGCTTAGATATAAAAATAATATCAAGCGTTTGGAGCTACTAATGACAACAACATCATTACGAAACCCAAAGTTTTTCAATTTTTCAATAATAATTGAGAGTGAAATAAGCACTAATTTTTCAATGTGTCCAAAAAGAAGTAACTTTATATAAGAAATTTTAAAACCAGCATAAGAATAACCGAGATCGGAACTTTTGTTATAACCACTGTGATATTACTTCTAACCATTTTACCAATTTGACAAAGTTTCCGACGACTTTTCTTCAACCTATAGACCTGTTGTTCGACGAAGCGTCTGTCTCCAAGTATATTTCAAGCTTAGCTGATAGTTTTTCTAGCGATCCGGATGGCATTCCTTCCATGGTCAAATCATTGTGCTACGTCCTAACAATGGAAGCTTTCTTTGATTAGTTGTATTGGTAACATATTTGAAGCCATGGTTTGCGATGTTTTGTACTTTCACTGCAGGCCCTTTCTACGCTCTTTTCAGCGGGTAAATCTACTACGACTAATTTGTTAGAGTTTACTAATTTCTGCATTTCTGCTATTAAAAGGGGAAAACAAGTCGATTACATTTTCACGGATTTTGACCGAATCAATCACAATATTTTAATTCATAAGTTGACTGTTCTGGACTGTCTTTGTCAATTAGCTTCGTTCTTATTTATCGGATAGTATGCAGCGAGTTATATTTCCTAAACTCTTTCTGACGTAACAGATAATACTTCTGGCGTTCCTCAAGGCAGCCATCTCGGACCACTCCTTTTTATTATTTTCATTAATGATGTATCTCTGATTTTGACTAATTCAAGAATACTTTGCTATCCTGACGATGCCAAAATCTTCCGAAATGTTTCTAATGAAAACGAGTGTGGAATTCTAAACTTGACACCTTTCATAAATGGTGTGCTATTAACTGTTTTCCGCTAAACATCAACAAATGTACTGCTATGTCCTTTTCTGCTAAAAGGAGAACATTGGACTTCAGCTATACTTTAGATGGATGCTTATTAACTACAGTGGACAAAACTAAAGATTTGGGTGTCTTCCTTAATACTCGTCTTTCCTTCGAGTATCCTATATTAATACAATCGTAGCCAGGGCTAATGCTACCTTGGGTTTTGTAAAGAGATGGTCGAAAGACTTAAATGATCCATTCATTACAAAAATCTTTTACTGCACATTTCTTAGACCTATTTTGGAGTATGCCAGTCCGGTCTGGTCTCCCTTGTATGCTGTATTCATAAAACCTATCGAAGCTGTGCAGCGGTGATTCGTGTTGGTTTTGCCCTCCGTGGACTTTATTTGAAGAACCCTGTTATTCTACCTTCATATGTTAACAGGCTTAAACTCTTTCAATTGGATTTTCTTGAGAAAAGGCAAAAAGCATCCGGAGTGGTATTCACATTTCAGTGCACAAAAGGATCTCTTAAATGCTTTCAATATATCTGTTCCTGTGCGCCCCTTGAGAAACTACGACTTCTTCGTTGCTCCTCAGCATAATACGAACTATGGTTTGAATGAGCCGATCTGATTGCATTGAATTATATTTTTCAAAAAGACAAATAAGAGATCAGCTTAGTTAAATTTACTTTTCTTTTTATTATTATTGTTACGTATACTTTTGGTCATTATCTATCATTGTTATGTACATATACTTATTTTGTAAACGTAATAATCAGATCTTTTATGAAGTTCTAAATAAATAAATAAATAAAATAATTCTATATAAATAAAAATGAAATGCTGTTCGTTGATATTCGTATCATTTGAGGACGGCTGGATCAATTTGACTAATATTTTTTTTTTTTAATGTTCGTAATAGTCCGAATAAGGTTTTAAGGAAGAAAAATTGGAATCGGCAACCCCTTCTTGGTGTTGTCATACAAAATCTTGGGTTTTCACTATATGATTGGTAGCTGCGTGAGAAGTCGTCGACTTGGGGAGATGAAATTATATACACGCCGTTTTCACAAAATTTGTAAATACAGGTCCAAAAGTGGAGTAAATCGGGCAACCCTTTCTTGGTGTTGCCATACAAAACTTTAGTTTTTCACTATATATTTCAACATTGAATCACGCGTCGACGTAGAGAGCTGAAATTTTGTACACGGGCCTTTTTAGAAACAAGAAGTGAAATTTAAGTACAGCAATGGGAACAATCGAGCAACTTTTTCGTAGCGTTGCCATACAAAAATTTCGTTTTTTACTATATATTTGGGCTCTGCCTCGGAACACGTCGACGTAGAGATCTACAGCCTGTTGCACACCAGAACATGCACGCAACACACACTCTCACACACACACACACACACACACACGCTCGCGCGCGCAGTGAAACGCTGGAATACGGAATCAGGCAAAACCCTCGAGAATACTTCACAAGCCATGAAACAGACTCCCTCCCTACCACATGCGAGGCCCAACGTAGTCCTTACATTCTGAAATATTTGCAGTGTTCTTATGTAAAAGTGACAAAAGTTTGATTTGAATAGCAGCTCCTCCGCCCTAAACTATTATTAATACAGAAAAATGGTGTTCTGTTAATGTTAAGATTGCTTTCTTATCTTCCGAACCGTAATAAAATTTTCATACCTTTCCTAACAAAATTATTTAAAAAAAATTATTTTAACCAAATGACTACGATTCCTCAAACAAAAATTCTCAGCTGAGTAATCATTGTAATGTCGCTGTGCCGTCATGGGATGCCGTGTGCTGATGATATCGAATGTAGCTGCCTACAGATTCGGACTACGGCTGCACATACACACATGCACTTATCACTCAGCTGAGAGGTATTGAGCGTAAAATGGTAGGGTTACTTTATAATCAAAACTATTTTATTATTTTGTTAAGTAAGGTATATAGGAAGTGTAACCTTTGGGAAGGTAAGAAACCAAGCTTTAAATTACTAGAAGACTATTTTCCTGTATGGATAGTAGTTCAGGCTGTATAGCATATATAAAGTCAATGTTTGGCACTTTTCCATAAGCATCAATATAGAACATTTTAGAAAACGGACTAAGCACGCACACATATTGATTTCTGTTTCATGGCTTGGGAAGTATTCTCGAGGGTTTTGAATCAGGCGATCGAGTCAGATGATTGATTAGATATTATGCATCTATCACCCCACCTCTTTCAGCCCCCATCCCACCCATCTAGGCATCTATATTATCGCCGGGCAATACCAGCGGGCTACCCGTAGTAAATAAATAAATAAAAGTTAAGTTTAATCAAATTATAATTTAAAATGAACCAATAAATTAAAAAGACATTAAAATAGATTTCCATAAGTGTCTACAGCTATAAAAAAATCTTGAAGTGTAAACTCAACTCACTTTCCAACGATAATATGAACAGCTGCTGGAAAATCCAGAAAAACAAAATCAAAACAAAAACTAAATGTCGAAATACAAAACCCTAATAAAATCCTATTTATATCACAAATACAATCCCCTCCCACGTTCCAACGATTACATTGTGAAAAATCCAGAAAAACATAAATATAAACAAAATCAGAAGAACAATCCGCAAAAATCCACAATCCAAGGATATATATTTTTTTTTTATCTCGTTTTCAGTATTTTTATTTTGGGTTTTTCGCAATTTTGACCAATTTCTTACATAAACCAGTGTCAGTGGCGGCAGATTTAAAGATCCCATAAAATCTATGTAAACTACCCCCAAATACTAGTTAAAATTGAAGTCCTGGATACAATCTTAAATTGCAATTGATAATTAATCTAACAAAGTACATTTACCTAAAGTCTTAAAAGAATATTCCAACATTTACCTTTTAATCGCACAGTAGCGCCCCCCGATTAAAGCAGCAAAGAACAATGACATGAATCCTGTCAGTCGCATCACGATCATCCCTATACTACCTGACAACAACAAGAAATAATCTCTGTATAATCTGTATCCATAATTGATGATACAATTTGCTTTGAGCCATCAGAACAACATCATACATCAGCCCCTTACAAGGATGTCCTGATCCAGATTTGTCTTTTAATTGATTTTCAGACAACACTCAAATCTGATTACAGGAAAGTTGAGACAAATCTGAGCACATATAATACCTTTAACCTATGTACACTAGGTCTGTACATACATGCATATCTAGATTATATCAAATTTAGACTCCATAATAGGATTGGGTAATGGGGGCACCTGCCCACCTATGAGATTTGATAAAGTTTATAGGTTTAATATATACGATATGCACCCGTGTACGTGTGTAATTAGATTCAACTTCTCGCTAATATCTATTATATACATAGGTACGTAGGTACTTCATCTTTGCTTCTTCGATTAATCATCAACGATTTTCATAACCGTCAGTCATAATTATCCTTTCGTGAAAATCAAAATCATATTTCCTGGCTCCTTCATGTTATAATATAGCGGGGTGGAAAATAAATTTTCTCGCGCTCTATATATACATTATACATATACCAGAGGTGTACTTATACTTTATAAAAGCAGGGGCAACTGGCTGGTATCGTTGTTGGTTAAATGAGGAAAATCCGTTTAACCCGCATAGCAATTGGGATGCTGGGGCGATGAAATTTATCTGTTAAGTGAGGATTGCGCGCTCTGCTAATTAAAATTCATGGCACAAAATTTTCACGACAAATGAGGTGCCATATATACCTAGTATTCCACGTTATCCAGGATGATGCCCGGATAATATCCAAGCTGAAGTGAATTAATTAATTTTGAGAATCTGGATCACGACTTGATTAAGGATTTTTCGTTAAATTGTTAAGGAGAGCTTGAAAGAGATTTTTTTTTTGTAATGTCTACGTCAGAGCTCGTGACAGAAGTGTGGATATCTATTTTGTATGTATGTGTGTGTGTGTGTGTCTGTAAATCTATCAATCATAGACCGGAAACACTCAATGCTATCTCGAACAGATAGAGCACATTTTCATTAATTAAATCATTTTGCAATTAAATCTGGAGTACCATCGGGACTCGGGAGCATATTTCACCGTTTAATGTTCACATTTGGCCTCATCTACGACAAATTCGACCTCTAAATCATGTTGTTTATAGGAAGGGGGGACGGGGTTGTTTTTTTCTTTTGCCATTTGTATATTAAAATGTCGATATTAGACTGTAACCAGAGATTCATTTCTATCATCTGTTAGCCGATCTACGACCATAATATCATCCGGTTTACTTACAATATTAGTCACTGCTTACCAACCAAACAAAACTCATCTGCACTATGTACAACGTAGAAAAATAGACGAAAAGATATTTCAGATACACTTCGAAAAGTAAAGACAGCAAAAACTCACAATTAAACGAGGCCAACATCTTTATTCGCTGAGGCTTCTTGTACTTGCAGATGTTGTTTTCCTCTACACTTACTTAAGATCACCAGAAGTATCGAGGGATGCGTAACTTTGATCGTTTTTTCATTCATTCAAATTTTCTTTCTTTTTGATGACATCGATATAAATATAATAGTTGCGCGCGCATCTATAAAATCTCTTCGCACTACTTAACTTAGGGTCTTGTAATAAGACGAATATTGTTGTAGTGTGTGTGGTGAGGAAAAGTTTTTCCTTCCGGTTTTTACTAAACCATTTGATTATATCATGAGTTGCAAAAAAAAAAAACCAAACATAAAACGGGTGGATACTATCGAAACAAAAAAATTCATTCTGATTATTTTGTCCGGTTTTATGTTACTGGCGACTGCTGTAGGGGGGGGTGACATTTACGCGGTAGAAAGAAATTATAGCAAACGACTGTTATTACGCGCATAATTAATGCGTCACATTTGGTTGATTTTTAAAAATGTCTTGAGGATTGAAATTTTTATTTGTACTTTTTATCAGGAGTTTTTTCTCCTGTGCGCTTATGCATACAAATATATATCAAATGATGACATTTTCGGGTACTGGTACCATATGCGAGTTTTTTTGAATTTGATGTGTTTAAATAGTGTGAAGAACGAATTTCTTAAAAGAATCTTGGATAAATCTCGGCTTTGACTATTTTTTATTGTAATTGAAAAAAGGGTGATGTGATTTTTCAAAAATTGTTTATTTGTTGTTGTATCTATATATATGTATGTCATAATGTGAACAGAAATACTGTCTGGCGCGGAAAGAAAATAGGGAATTCATGCAAATAATTTAAGGTGAATTGATAAGAGAAAAGAAAAACTTAAATGTATTGAGGTATGTCACGGATAAGTCTATTTGTGGATACATTTCTATTTCTATTAAATTTTATCAAAGCCATCAAGCATAGTAATGCATTGTAAGTATGTACCGACATTAATTACCTAAGTTGCGTTCTGAACAAGTAGAAGTTAATATATTCCGAGTAATAGTCATGAAATAGAATAAAAATTTATAGACTAAAGGTATTTGTGATTAGCTCTCGATAATAATCGTTTAGGCTAACTGGTGTTGCTTAATTTTTCAAAGGCTTTTGACAGTGTGAGTCATCAATCAATCTACTGTTATCTGCTCACTTAGGCTTTTAGTCTTCACCTACCAAATTGCATAGTTTTTTATCGGACAGATATCAGCAAGTTAATGCATATAATAACATATATCTCTATGTGGAGATCCAAAAGGTTCTATATTGGGTCCTCTATTATTCAGTGCTTCTATAAATCTTTATCTCAGTAGATCAATTGCATTCCTCGTTTTCGTAGATCCATTCTGGAGCGATCTTATTTCATTCAGACTGCACGCTCATGGAATGAGCTACATGTAGCAATTCATAGTATCGGTTCCCTTGACGGGACACTTTTAAAATCCCATTTTTATTATCATTCGATTTTAGCTATACTAAAAATTACGTTCGTCCCGGCATCTTCGATTCAGCAATAAGCTTCCGATTTTATTGTTTTATTTAATTTATAAATTTTATTCTAAATTTTATAGTTTTGCTTTATTGTGTATTCTTTATTTTTTGTTTTCTACTTTTGTCGGTACTTGTACTTACATTTGCACGCCACAGTTTTCGACTTGTACATATTCAGAAAAGTTTTGACTTTTGTTCGCATTAAAGGGGCACTTGTCGATATCCTAAGTTGTTTTCTGCGCAGTAATAAAATGTTATCAAATGTGGAGGATTTCCCTTTTTTTTTAAGTGCATAATTAGTCGTTTTATGCCAAATAAAAAATATTAATAGAAACCGGAAGTAAGAACGTGAATTAAAAAAAAAAACGTGAACCACATAGGGCATATAATATGCTTATAAATTGGTTTAAGTTTGGAAGATAGCAATTATTTTAAAAACTATGTGAGAATGAATAGGGTTGGTTTTGAACATTTTATAATGAATTATACGTTGTATTTCCTACACATAATTTAAAGAATTTAAAGAATAAATGAAATGAAATGAAATGATGGTTCTGCTGTCATAGATAGTTATTACAGTAGAATTATACATCTCAACACGGAGTAGGCCCCTTTATGGAAGCATCGTGGTGGTTGTGGTAGCCCATATACGGGCAGAAAGATGGTGTTTGAGTCCACATGACTTAGGCGGACATTCTTCTTTGAACGGAAAAGAATGTCCTCTGTACAATTGCATACTGCGTCCGAGGATTTGAAGGATTGTCGCTTATCAATGTATGCGCTAAATCAACCAGATATCATAAAGCAAACATCTTAGATGGGTCTCGCTTCGACTAGTAAGTTAAATGTCAAGCATTGACTGGCATATACCGGTACTCATTGTAACAGGATATATTCTGGCTCATAAGGGCGCTGATTGTCACATTGATATCAAACCGTGCATTAAAACTGCCGTGGAATTAAGGCTATCTAGCTACGTGTCCACGTAAAACCCAAGGACTTTCTGTCTACATCAGATTGTATCTCAATCATCCTGAGCGGACGACACATACAGTCAATCTCTACCTATAAACCGATATTGTTTCGGTTTACCTTACGCAAACATCTGATCTGATAGAGTCCTTTGTTATGAGAATTAAGGGGGAGAATTGTGTCTTTTTTTGATTACACCTTTCTTAAATCAACTGGATGTTGAAAAACGTAAAATTTCCATAACACACATACAATAATTGTCGAAATTTAAATTATAATATCTCAAAGTTCAAATTAATCTCCAAAGAAAAGAGTAATATCCCACAAACAGAACACAAATTACCTAATTATGGGATACACCTTTCTCCAAGGACATTTCCTATCTTCCGAACAAAACATAAAGCTAAGAAAATCTCTTTCACTGAACTGGAACTTTGCCAATTACGGAAGGGGGCCTCAGATTTAGACCTTTTCCAAAAGAGAGAGGATGTTAACTTCATTTTTTTCTTTGGTTTTTTTTTCTATTTATCGTTAGTCCTTCGCGTAGGACAAAATATACATTCACATCAGGAGAAAAACTACTCGACTTTTTGTAATCTTTGCCTTTACGCACATATGTTACATTTTTATGTATACTACCTATATGTTTATATATTTATAAAACTGACATACACAAAACGAATCTGCAGACTTTATATTGCCTCGGTTGGTCGGCGGGGCACAAAAATATCCTGGAAAATTAATCTTACAAACAAGGATATAAATATCCAGACCGCCCTGGTTAATTAAAAATGACGAGATGGTACGGGTATGAAAAAAGTATAATTGCGCCTGTTTATAGGGTGATGTGTCTACATGTATGTATGTATGTATGTATGTATGCAGGAGGGTTTGTTTATTTTATGTTTTTTTTTTTATCAGAGACAGGATAAGTGGGAAAAAATACAAAAGCCGCAGTATGTATGTATGTATATGTATGTGCGGAAAGACTGAATATGGGAATTGTCCTTTTTCGTTTTTTTTTCACGCAGTTGGGGAGCATATACATACAAACATATCATATATATATATATATATATATGTTGTTGACGTTAAGCGTAATTTGTTCCTGGTTATTCCCAAATATCAGCAGTAAGCTTAAAGCCCATCAGATCTGCACGGCTTTTCTGAGCTTGGCAGTCAGGAATCGGATATGGAAGCGACATTTATACGTATAAAAATTTGTTTTGTTTGTAACTCTTCCCGTTTTTTTGTATATTTTTCATATGAATAGTGATGTCAGTGGATGAAAAACGTCCCTGCCTGTACTAGCGTATAAAATTTAGGTAGGTATGATGAATTAAATTCAGTAAGCAAAAGAGGATACGTGTGAAATGGTGGGTATATATAGAGGACCACAATTCTCTCTGGGGATAAAAACCGAGTTGACGACTGCTCTCAAATGAATTTTACAGTTTTTATTTATTTTTTTTCTTACGATTCTTTATTTAATTATTTTTTATGATGCCTTGATGAACGTTTATTGGGATTTGTTTGCTTGCAGTTATTAGACTCTTTGTAATGTATAAAAAGATACTTGAATATCTCGACCAATCAACCCGGTAGTCGGAATTACGATGATTTCATTGCTCTGTGAAACTGCTGTGTTGAAAGTAACTTCTTACATAAGAAACGCTTTCGACCGAGATCATTTCATTGTCTTAGTACTTCTAGATTTTTCTAAGACTTTAAATTGCATGAATCACCGCATCCTCCTCGAAAAACTTACAAACTAATTTTAATTATAGCAACGCAGCCGTTGCCTTGATCAACAATGTTCTGACTAGTCGTAAATAGTGAGTCAAAGTCAACGCAATGTTTTCTACCCCACTACCACTGCTAAGTGGGGTTCCTCAAGGCTCTATGTTGCATACTTTGCTTTTCAGTCTGTTTATAAATGACTTGCCTGATGTTCTTCAGGATGTATACCAATCCATTTATATGCGGATGATGTCCAGTTATATAGTATTTCAATAGACCTATTGGGCTTTTAAAAGACAACATTTAACGATAGAATTGTGTTCTCAGCAGAATTTATGTCTGCTGAAAGAATAATCAGTTGGTTTAAATCCTGTCAAGTCTCACTGTATTTAATTCTACAATAAAAACCGGAATTTTTCTGATATACCTCCAGTGGTCTTAAACAACGTTTCGCTGCCTATACTAAACAAAAGTCAGTACTCTTGGTATTCTTTTAAACAGCGAAATGAAAGGTTGCAACTTCGTTAAAAGCATTATTAGAAAAGTTTATGCAGGGCTTTGGAGTCTCTGGCTCTCAGCAAGTATCCAATCTATTGAAAATCGCATCAGATTAATTAAAGCTTAAATTTTGGTCAACTTCACTTATGGTAGTATTATATTTCCTAAACTGGATAGTTTTTGTTCCCACTAGATAGAAGTAGCATTCAACGACCGCATCCGCTTTGTTTATGGACTTCACAGGTTTGGCCATATTTCGTCTTTTCGATGTTGAGTGCTTGGCAGTCCACTGTTTCCCTATTCGCGGCGATGTGCTCTAGTTTTCTTATATAATCTAATTAAGTGTGATCGACCTTGTTACTTAAGAGTATTTTTTTCAGTTCACACTATCACGACATAATAGGAATATATTGCTCCCTCGTTTCTATAAATTTCACATGGAAGTTTCTAATCTTGTCCAAATTGTCCGTCTATGGAATAACCTTTCCTTGAGTGTCCAAATGCACCGATAGTGTGGATTTAAGCGCCAAGATAAAATACTTATAGTATAATATTTATTAATCCTTTGTTATTATGAATTATATTCATGGTCTTCACAGCAGAATTTATATGTAAATTATTTAATTTTAACTCTAAAATGAAACTAAGTTCTATTAGTAGTAGTTAATTTGCTTATTTCTTATAATTTCGAAAAACTTTGTCTTTATTTTTCTTCCTTTTGTTTAATATTAAAAACACCATCTTTAGTACCTTTATATCTAATATAAAAAAAGAGAGATTATTAACTCGTATGTACAGTATCCTTAAATAAATATTTCTATTTCTATTTGCACTAATATTATTATTATTATTTTTTTAATTGCTTCATCCCTATGTGAACATCTTGCATTATAATGTACATATATGTACGTAATGGTACATAAAATCCTAAAGAAATACATAATTCCTTTATTTTTGCGAATCTCCAATTCAATCATGAAATTAACCTCATCCAAAAAACCACTTGAGATCAATTAAGCGTCGACCTCAATCAAAGAAAGAAGTAGGCAGGCAAGCAGGCGCAGCTAAAGGCGGCTTCTTTTAATTTTATCCATTTAATCCTCTTAAGCGACTATACATAAATGTGAACATCTGCTATATGCAAAAACTTTTCAAACCTGTCAATATCCGTTGTTTTCAATCAACCGAACATTTTCTTGTGGAAATTAATTGAACATCTGATTTTCATCATGCAATTTTCTTCCCTTTCAGGTACACGCAACGGTAGCAATCTTACGCAATTCGAATTTATTAACCATTATCGACGCCTATTACCTATGGCGCCTACAGCCATTTTGGCTGGAGTACAACAACAACAACAACAACAGCAACAAAATCAATCAACGATTTCGTTGGGGACAAGTACAACGACAACAAATGCCGCTACAACAACAACATCAATCACGACATGTAGAGGGAATATGGATAATAGAAATCCTATAGGAGGAGCTAATGAGGGATCACAGAATTCAGTGGTGACAGTTTCTTCATTGCCGGAAAATAGACATCCCAGGATAATCAAAGGTGAGTTATAGGGTTTTGATTAATTTTTCTTTTTTTTTTGTTTCTGTATTTTTTTTTTGTTTTTCGTGTGTGTGTTGCGTGTGGAGTAAATTTATAACATTTCTAATATAAATGGATGGCCATTTAAAATGTCAGTTTAACTTGAAGAAAGGACATGATTTATTTAGTGTTAATTAAGAAATTAACGAATCTTACAATTAGATTTAGACATCACAAATATTTCGTGATTATTAAACGATACAGTTCAAATTGTTATTTTGACAACCTAAATTGAGACTATGGTTGACAATTAAATTAACTGCAGCAAATAAGGCCCAGCTAATTTGAAAGTGAATAAATCAAGTAGGTACTTGGTGATATTGAAATGCAAAAACAAATTTTCCGTTAAGTTTACTTATTTGTGCAAATAAAAAAATAGTAAAAATATAAAAGAAATGAGTATATAAAAAATGAATTCAATTTTATAAAACGTTTTCCATAGGCCTTATTAACTACCATAGTATAATAAGGCCCAAAGCAAAAATCAAGTTTTTCAAAATCTTATCAGCGAAATAATTTCCTTTAAATTTAGTGAAACTAAGAAAATCAACAAAATTCGGTTATTTTTAATAATTTCCAATAAAAATAAAAAACCCCCATGGGGATAATATAATAAGGCCCCCAAACAACTTTAGTTATAAATTTCTTAAACTCCAACAGAGTAGATCTAAATAGTCTTCATTCTTTGGAACACAAATAATGTCACAATCATAATCCTATATAAGAACATTAGTGTAATTGAGAATATAGGTTAGAGGCTTATGACAATATTTTACAAAATTATTCATTAATCAAATAAACATGCTGGGCGAAAAAAAAAACACCGATATCATAAACATTACCTAACGTTCAAACTAAATAAGAAATTACACGTTATAGTAGCTGTGTTCTTTTGTGTATTTTGTTCTAGAGCTCCCATATACTAGAGAGAACAAATTGTTCTATCGATTGAAGTGAACTATTCGTACTATTCGCTCCATTTAAATCTTTCTATGAAAATGTATGAATCGTTCTTTTGTGTATCTTTTGTTCTGCTCTGTTCTGCGGACACAAAAGCACACAGCTAGTAATTAAACAACAGAACTTACGATTTTGTCTAAGTAAAATTATAATTCCAAACAGTCGTGCTCCTCTCAGTAACATGCCGTTCGTTACTGGTAAGATGGCGGCGCGACCTGCTGGACGCCCCCTCACCACGACAGCGTTCGTGTCGACTTAAAAGCCTAAACACAATTGCGATGGCAGCCACGACAAACGACAGACTATAGGCCAAAACACAGTGAGAGCGACACAACAATGTTGGCAACTTAGTTGGCGATAATGTCGCATTTAAAACACAGTGAACGCGACTCGACAAATGTTTTTGACAGCTACCTCTGTTTTATTTATTGTAAAAGAAATTGCAAAAAGAAAAAAAAAATAAGGAAAATCGCTAGTATAGCTTATGCGGCATACTTAAAATTGCAAAGCATAAAGAAAAAACTAAAAAAAAGACTAAGAAGAGATTTCTATACATGGGATGACGTTTATTGCACAACATAACTTTTTCCCTCATTTTCTCTATTAATTCCTCCTCAAAACCAATAATTTGTCAAACTAATAAATGAAATTCATTTTATACAAGTTTTTAATAACTAGTTTATTTACTATTATCTTTTAATTTACTATGTTTCATAAAAATATCCAAATCCACATAACATGAATGTCAATTATTCACTATCCACACAGAAATGTCAATTATGTTGGCGACTAGATTAGAGATTTTCCCAAACTTTTTGTTGGCAACTTATCGCGTCGCCCTCATTGTGTTAAGTATATGGAACTTCCATATATTCGAATCTTTGACAGCAACCAATTTACGGCGACTTTGTTGTGTCGTCCTCACTGTGTTTTGGCCTTATTGCAATAATAGGAACATTTTGTCTATGAACATTTTACGGAGCGTATATTACATAGGAATCTGCTGTTGCCGTTGCCTGTCGTGTCGGCCACTCTCGCCGTCATAATTGAATTAGTACAAGAAAACGGACAAATATGGATTCGAAGACAAAGTGACAAAGTTCATTACTTAAACGAAATTTAGCATAAATATCAGCGTCGTCTCACTTATTAAAATGATTTACTCTCGGAGGTCGACAGAGTTTTAAATTTAACTCAAAAAAGACTTCTTCATCCCTAAAAATGTCTAAATCTGAGTCCATGATAAAATTACTTTCTTGGTGCAAACAAACAATTCTACTGTCAAAATTAAATGTCACACTTGTCAAATACTTTTATCTTGAGTTTAAACCGGAAGATGGCACCATTCGTTGAGTTTAAACTCAGACTGTGAAACTGGCCTTTAAAGTTAGGCTGTTTAGAGGTGAAAATAGAAGAGAGAAATTCTGTCGCTGTAATTCGAAGGGTAATATGTTTTATTTATTATGCTTAAGTGTATAGTTATTACGATTGAAAACAAAACACACCTAGCCACTGTCCATTTTTATTGCTCTGTGCGAAATCTATACTCTCATTTCACAGAGAATTGGATAGAGCTTAGGAAAACACGAAACAATTCATGATTTTGTTTAATTACCCATAATTATTTATTTTTTTCTAAAAGTACACATTTCGAGCTATAAACAGTCATTAGAATTGTCGTCACCAGAACTGTGATTTATTCAGATTAGAGTTTTAAATAGGCAATATGCTTGATTCCTCACAAGTCACAATGCTAAATAAACTTTCATACGACACGTTTCCCATACACATGCAATTTATAATGCCTTGGGTGCCAAAGACAGCAGAGGTCCAATCGATTCATAAAATTCTACGAAAATGTAGAATAAATGTACTATGCCACCACCTTACAAACTAAATTTTCTACATGATGTAAGGTAAAATAAATTTAAACAAATTTAAAAAAACAAAAATAAAAAAAAAACAAAATAAAGCCGACGTGTTTCGTTAGAACATAATCAAGGTTAAACGACTACTAATTACTGACTGTGCTTTCTGCTGACTAGATGGTCGAAGAACTAACTTTAACTATTACAGGATCTAGTAGATGCTTCCGTTACTGAAATCAAATTGGTCATTAACTATTTAACTAGAAGAGCACCATTCTTCTGTTGCTTTCTGATTTCATACATTTCATATTTTTCTAATATTTTGCCACCTTTTAAGCAATGCACCAGTTCCATGTCGTTTAAATTAGCTGAATGTTTATTATCGCCCAGATGTTTTGCAAAGCCAGAGATCGGTTTATAGAATTTACTAGAATTTATGTGTTCAGAAAATCTTGTCTTAAGAGATCAAATACAATAAATATGATTAAATAAAATGTAAAATTCATGCATCAACTTTTCATGTGGCTACTAGGAGTTTTGAGATTGTATTAAAAAAAATATATATATATACAAACTATGATAAGAATAATACTTACGCTTAAAAATGTTTCAAAAATGTGCTTCGTCAGTCACTGTTTTGGTACATTCAATCGAAAATACTACTTTTTATATAACTGTAGAGAAATAGGTGCTGTACTGAAATAATTCAACGAAAATTTTTGGAACCGGTTACCTTGTTCTTCGCCCGAAAAATAACACTGTACCAGTTAAAGAAAGCATCCAATATTGAACAGCAACAGACAATTTTCATGGTGTACCTACATAGACCACAAACTATTAACAACAGTTTTATGAATTAAAACAGAGAGCAGTCCAATCCAAAACAAACTCGACAATTTGAATTCATTTCACAATTTATTTCATATATGCCCAATATTAAAGGAAAATAAAATTTAGGTAGAGATGAAGATGACAATATGAAATCATTTTTTGTTAATAGACAATTTTTTTCAAAATTAGTAAACTAATTAACTTGGAAAGTATCTTATTATATTCCACATTTATTCCGCCTACTTCAGTTTTCGAGTTAAAATGAGAAGACCTTTAAGTAGAGAATTGATTTTTACTTCCAAAAATCAACTTTGATATTTATAATCCTGTTGCTGCTGATAATATGGACCCAGTATGGACATATTACGTAGCAAATGTGGAAATGTTAGTTGTAAAATTGACAAATTTAATACTCCGCTCTTTTCATCCAGAGCATTTGCCGTAAGTCGATAATCTACACGACTGACATTGGACCCATATCTCAACACATGGGGGTCGAAAAAGACCCCACTATGAAACTAGCCGATTGTACTAGGAAATTCAAATTTTTTTTTTAAGTATGAAAGTTTTAATAATTTAGAAATAGTATTATCGTACATATGCCATCTAATTATGCATTTTATTTTATTTATGAAGACAGTTAAAACACAATTTTTTATAATGTATTGAGCACATGTATCGCTGGCTTTCTCTCTTTCCCTGAGCGATTTCTAACATGTCTTTCCTTTTCAATTATTCCGGCGATTCTGTCCTTAAGCCAAGTAGACAAAGTGCGGCGTTCCAAAAGTTCCTTTAAATATGGTCTTATGCCCGGTTTCACAGTGCAGATTTAAGCCAGAGCTCAATTAAGCTATGGGTGTGACTTAAGCCCCGGGCTTAAGACTACTCCGTTTCACAGTACTCTATAAAACTTTTAAGTTGTCAGCACTGTGGTAATTGTGAATTTTTTTTAAAGGAAAATTGCCATTGTGAATTAAAAATTAAGCGAAAAGAAGAAGAACTTTTTATATACCAGTTTGTTGTGGGTTTTATCTAGGAAGATATCAAATCCAAAATCATTGCTGCAGAATGTTTCGATAAAGTAAACCATCATAGCCGAATGTTTCGACAGTCGGAACGGAGAATAAAAATCAAAGTCATCCCATTTCTCAAAATGTTGCGGGAGCCTTATAATTTGTTCACGGGCCATACTTTGCGATATTATATCATGCATTTCTTTATCGCTTATATCCTGTGCATTAGATGAATAATTCATTTTTGTCTCAAATTGGTTGCTTTCTTCATAAAAACATCAAATGAAATGCTGACACTAGCTATCTGACAGCACTGAAAATTGGTTACTAGACAACTATTTTTCGCTCGGAAAATTACAATTTAGTTTTAAAAAATAGCTTTTGAAATACGTATGCATTCGTTTAGTAACAGAAAATGTATATATTTACCAATAATC
Organism: Dioctria rufipes; assembly: GCA_963924295.1. Lineage (NCBI taxonomy): Eukaryota > Metazoa > Arthropoda > Insecta > Diptera > Asilidae > Dioctria > Dioctria rufipes. The sequence goes on along the minus strand of OZ002744.1, from coordinate 26,058,045 downwards.
TTCATATGTATTTCACAACAACATCTGAGGCTTAAGTCTTCGAGATGACGGGCTTAAGTTAAGCTTGGCTTAAGCCAGTGATGTCACTTAAGCCTTGACTGTGAAATTGGAATATTTATAACTCTTGGCTTAAACCATCCCTGTGGCTTAAGCATCGACTGTGAAAACGGCCATTAGAAGACTTAAGGCAATTTTTTTTAAAAAAAGCGCGTCTTATTCCACCAGATGTTTTGTTGCTTGAGTTTTAAAGATGTAAACGTATTACCGCGTTTATTCCTACAGCATTTAAGTGGCCATAAAATACATACATTAGCACCCAAAGTGTCTTATTTGACACACTATATTTGTGAGACAATTAGTCAAAAGTGTCCACACTACCTTTGGTATATTCACTACTAGATACTACAAATTTATAAAAATTTCGGAAAACATTGTAAACATATTGGGTTTTATTAATTTTCCCTGAAATTTTCTTTTGGAATTTTAGAATTGCACTATTCCTACCGTGGGGTCGTAAAAGACCCCATCCCCTTTATATTTCTCAGAAAAAGGAATCGATTTTTTTATATTGACCCCGAATGAATTTCAGTTTTCCTTAGTATGCTTTCAAAACAATGAGCGACGAGAATTTTCAATATATTTTTGAGAAAAACATAAATGAATTATTTTTGGGGTCGTTGTTGACCTTGCCTGATCTAGCAGAGAGGATTGAAGCTTCCGAAGATACCGTTGTGTCTGGAATGAAAGGACAGAGTCTTGATAATTATGTATATGAAAATTGCTCTTCCAGATTCTTCCTATCAACCGACCACCACTGCACATGTACCCTACCGCGACGGTTTTCTTTCTTGACTATATTTTGCAGTGACTCTTTTGTTGCTTCGTGTATCTCTATCAATATCGTAATAAAAGGAACTTTTCGACCTACATTAAATTTTTTATTAATTTTCATTTTATAGTATTTATTTTCAATGGAGTATGATATGAAACAAGGTTTTTTTCTATGCAGGTGGATTGGTTTTCTGGTTTTCATCGATTGAGGCGAAAGTTCGCTCATAAAGACGGACGATATGCAGTGTCTTCTTAGTTTTTTTTCCGCATGTATACTCTACATACGTACAGTACTTACTTTACCCAATCTAATTGCATGTATACGCTCATAAACAAGGTTTCTATATTTCAATCAAGACAAAAGCTGTAAAGGCTTTCACGTTCTTATATTCGTACGCGGTCCTGTAATTAGTATATTAAGGGCGTTTAAAAGAGGAAATATGAACAGGAAAATGAAAAACCGCCAAGAGCGAGTCGAACTCGCACACGAAGGGTTCCAAACCATCGTATAAAATTTAACACTATGTATACACCAAAAAATACGTTTCTAGTATGGGGCCTTTTTAATTTTATTTTATTTTTATTATTTGTTGTTATAGCGGCAATAGAAATACACACTCTGTGAAAATTTCAACTGTCTACCTATTAGGGTTAATGAGATATAGCCCGCTGGCGGACGCACGGGCGGACATCGGAGGCTTAGTAAAAGGGTTTCCGTTTTTACCCTTTGGGTACGGAACCCTAAAAATGAACAGTCAATTTCTAACATTTTTAGTTAGTTGCAGGACAGAAAAATGCGTTTTCCCGTACAGCATTTTCATTTTCTCATTTCGGTATGAAAACGGCATTAAGAGTGAAAATCGAAAGTATAATATTGAATAATATTTTAGTGAATAGCAATAGACAGTGTTTTAATACAACAGAAAATAGTTCAACAATTTTTCTAGTAGGTAATGCGAATATGTAATGTATAGAAATAATCACAACAATGAGAAAAACTTGTTGAATCACACCAACCCAATAGTACAAGGAATAGGATTTCTTTTCCAATATACTCCAACTTATAATTTCAACATACGATTATTATCTATTTATCATCAAAGATTAACTGACTATTAATATAATCGTATATATGTCCATCATCATTTTTATTACTACATACTTCATTAATACAAACAAAATGGTTTCAAAAATATTCGCAATATTCTCGATTGAGGAAATAATATTTTCACCGCCTACTTAGGTATGTCATTACTGTTTGCACAGAACTGATAAGCGCCATAATGATAAGCCATGATTTATTAACTAATTATGGTACATTGATTTTGTGCAAGTAATGTTCACTTCATTTCTTCGTCCTGTCACCTTCGATAAATAGTGCACTCGACATATAATAATAATCATATTAACAACAATAAAAAAAAAACAAAGCAGCAAACAAACCGAACGAGTGCAATTCAATTTTATGACATTTTCATCTTATAATAAAAGCCGCCAATGATAATTCTAAACAACGATTATAGAACTCATATCGATTTTAGAATATTGTTTGTAACCGCGATTTTATAGCACGAGCTCGTGTTTATGTCTGTGATAGGGTAAATGAAAATGAAAAAAAAAGAAAGATAGTCGTCAACTGAATCTAAATCTTACTCGAAACTCAATTAAAGTTATCTCTGATGGGCTTAGCTTGTTGCCACAATTGAACAGTTTTATTGCCCCCTTTTGGATTAGGGCAAGAGCCTGTGATTGAACGAATTCGCGTATTGGACACAGCTAGTCGCCTTGTTTTTTATCATTCTACTAATATAATGCTAATAATATAAAAGTTATGTACATGGGTACCAGATTGATAAGTTATCGATGATTTACCTCCTAATAATAATCGACATGCGCTCACACCTTGAAAATCGGTTGATTTTTTGTGACAGAAATTTATGACCCGGTGTCACTCAATCCCCGCACTATCAATGTACTTCATAATATCTATGGCAGGAGAGTTATGATCAATGGCATTCGTGGAACATTTTGTTAATATATTGCGTATTGCGTTTTGAAATAATTCTTGGTGAAGAAATCATAATTGCCAGATGTGAATTTGTGTTGATTTTAAGATACAACAAGATAATACGACGTAAATTTTGGCTCGGTCGTAAACCAATTTGGCTATTATAATTGCGGCCACGGTTTGAATTTTAGACAAATGGAAAATATTTTTCTTTAAAATGCACAGTTTTAATTTTATTAGCAGCAATTATCCATAGCAATATTACATTTCCTCTAGTTCAAAATATATGTATACAGTAACGGCGATCTCTTCATTGAATTCTGTAGTTTTCATCAACTAGTCATTGATGGGAACTTTGTTGAAAATATACAAATGAACCTGATTCGAATATAATTATTTGGACGAACTACGAATCAATTAGATCACGTAATCGTCAGTGGTCGATTGACAAATTATGGAAGACGTTTAAAGTTTCAGGAAGCAAGCATTTGTATTAGTCAAAGCCTTGTTTTAAGCGAAATGCTACTATTATTACTGTGCACGCCAATCAAACTGTATGTACGAACGAAGAAAGAAATATAAGAAGAGGTTCATTACATTACATCCAAATAGGACAAGAGCATTATACAAAACTTTACAAATAATTGAAGACAGAGAGACTTTGAAGTACACCATTATCTCCACTCGTGATCCATAGAGGCCCCGTGAATTGTAAAACGAGTACACCTGACCTCTCAAGCAAGTAAAGCATAGTGTATGGCGCAATACAAAAAACTGCCTTTCTGAGCTTGTAGAAAAAATGACAAATCGTCATAATAGGAGAATGCTGTAACTATTGGAAAAGCATTCTACAAACAAAAAAAAAAATCCATAAAAAAACCAGAAATGTTGTTGAGAAGCGATGAAGATCAGCTAAACAGGTTAAAGGAGTACATTTTCAAGATTCTGAACACGACAGTGTACATATACAACCCAGTAAAAAATATCACGTCGAATTCATGTAAATTCTTCGTGAAAATAACACGTAACTCTACGTTGAAAATGGGTGGATTTCGTATACCGGTTTCCTAGGGGATACCTGTAAAAATTTACGTGGAATATAAGAGAGAGAAAACAGATTTAATGCAGAAAAACCATGTTCATTTTAAAACAAAAAATCTCTTATCTAATCTCTACGTTGTACGCCTATTGAGAGCCTGCTTATAGAAGCTGGTTTGCCCTCTCCGCCCTTCCTAGTCAGAAGAGACCAGCTAGCTGCCATTCTCTTCTTCAAAATTCTTCACAATTCTCAAACCCGTCTACCTTACTGTGGACATTCTGTCCACCAATTGCAAGCGCTTTACAGGTGCCAGCTCCGGCCTATTCAGGTGAGTGGCGAACTCCTCAATGTCCCTCATCTAAACAACACAAAACCAATCCCGCATCCAATTCCATGGAGGATTAAGCCGAATAAGATAATTACTAATGAATGATAATATGTGGGCCTGGACAATGACTGCAAAAGACGACTACACACAGAAACCAGAACCAGACTACAGGCCAACATTTTCCTCTGCATCGATGCATTTAAAATAGACTCAGCTATGGTCTTAGCAGTCTCGGCTGAAAATGAAAATGGGGACAGATACAAATCTGTGGAAGGCTACATACTGGGGCAATATCTAAATGACCGAATTTACAGCAATATGGGAAGAAGCTATATGTTCAACTAGCCACAAGGGCTCCACGGCAATCTTCTCCGACAGCTTGTCGGCCATCAAAGCTATTTAAAACGTTAATAACAAGAACATTCTGGCGCAAAACGTCAGAGCGGCATTGAAAAACGAGAAAATGTGGTTTGCCTGGTGTTCTGGCCATGTAGGCATACCAGGCAATGAAAGAGCAGACTGCCCGGCCAAACGGATGATGATTAAGATAGCTAAGGTTAGGCTCGGGGACTTCTTCTCAGTAAAAGAATACCTCTTTTAAAGACTATGAAAATGTTGCACTAACGGCGTACCACATTTTTCTAGAGTACGGGAAATTATAGAGACTACTGAACGAACAAGGCATAAGGACAAGACGTACTGAACTTCTCAAGTACACGAGAGAAGATACTCTAACATTTAAATAACGAATTTTGAACAGCCTACATCGCAAAAGAAAAAGTATAAACTTTGTTCAGAAATAAATAAAAATAAAATATATTAAAAAACCTTTTAAAATAAATAGCCTTCGTAAATAAACTGCACTAAAAAGTAAAAAATAATTGTTTTCTTTCTCAATGATACACACGAGAAAAATTTCATTGCAAAATAAGAAATGCTACAACTTAGATTAAATCTTAAAAGTTTTGACATCTAAAACTATAATCACAATTGTCTAACTGCAACTCATGTTCAAACTTTTAAGATTTAATCTAAATTTTAGCATTTCCTATTTTGCAACGAAATTGTTCTTGTTTATATCACTGAAAAAAAAAATTATTTTTTATTTTTTACTGTAATTTATTTACGAAAGTTTTTTTTTAATGTATTTTATTTTCTGCTTTTCATAAATTCTATCAAAGAACATTAACAGAAAAAATATGCATGTCGTATATTGAAAAGTTTTATATGACGGATCATCCCATTACGACCCGCTCTCACAAATTGTATGAAAACTCTGCTTTGAATAACGCCCCGCCGCCAGTCACCAGTTGTGAGTGGTGACTGGCGGGTCGTCATCGTCAATGCACCAGCGCAGCACCAGAGCCAGAAGCCAGAGCCTGCACTCCGCATCATGCACATGCATTGCATTGCGTGTTCTCTTTGCTTCTTGTACCTCTTCTTTAAGAAAGCGATTTCATCAAGAATACTTTGTTTGATAGAATTTTCATTTAAGGGCGAAACACAATTCCACCGTTTCGATCCGATTCGTACAAGTGTCAAATATGCTTATATGAGACATACATTCAATTGGACACATTACACCGAAATGGATCGAATCGAAACGGAGAACTTGAGCAAATTTCAACTTTTACGGATGACATAACCTAGAAAAATCATCTGTAAAGATTTCTCTATACTCAAAGATGCATGAAAAGGCTTTTGTCGAGGAAATAAAAAAAGACATGAATTATATGACAAAAAAAGAATGATTTCATGGATGAAAGACAAAATCTGGTAAAATTTTAAAGTCAAGTGTTTGAAACCGAACGGAACAATTGTGCTCATGCATCCGTTTGGATCGAAATGGGTTGGATCGAATCGGATCGAAACGTCGGAATTGTGTTTGGCACTTAACATTGCATTGCAACAGTACAGAGGGAGAATAGTAAGATGAGCGGATGGGATAAGAATTGGTGGGCGACAAGCAGTCTAGTCACAATCGGTGTCAGTTCATCGCAATCTCAAATCTTTGCTTCTTCCCGTCTGTTACCTCTCGACCGCATCATCCAACAACCATATAACTTGTGCATTTTAAGAGGCCAGATGAAGCTTCTTGTTAAGTTATACAATCTCTCGATTATCGAAACCCGATTCTCGAGTTTCGATTCTCGTTCGCGAAATTGGACTCTCGAATCTCGACTCTCGAATCTCCGCTCATATCACACAAGGCCTAAATTGGACAACCCCAAGGGTGGCAGTTACAACCACCCACCCCAAGACTCCCCAAAACGTAAGAAAATTTCACCTCGTCGGAAAGCTCCCAATTCAGTCATTCTAAATCAAAAAAATCCATGTAAATCCATCCGCGTTTACTAGCCTACAACTCTTTCGTTACGAATGGCACTCTCAGGCGCTCAGACACAAAGTTTTTAGTCATAGGGTTTGTGAGTTGATAAAAGTTATTTAAAAACAAACAAAAAATATTAAAATGTAAATCATACATATACAACAAGATTTACATTTAGGAATAACATTGTCAACAAAGGGCAGAAATATCATATACTAATATAATATATAAAAAAGATGAATTATAGGCTAAACTAAGAATCATGAATTATGATATTTATAAGCTTAAAGTAAACTAAAAAACCACAAAAGGCATCCCGTAGATTTCATGAAGTACACTTTGTACATTAGGATAATATTAACTAGGTTTATGCTATTGTAACTGACAGAACTCGGATGGCTTCATTGACGTGGGCCAATTACTTTACTGCAATAGGCTTAAGTTAGTCTTAAGGCTATTCAATAAAGTAATTTAATAAATAAATAAAATAAATACACATAATAAATCTAAACTAAGTTTTTGATGTCCTTCAATATAGCTCTTGTCACAACAAAACAAAAATAAAACTAACAGCGTCACTTCTTTTCTATTTCTCTCTTATGAGTGCAATCACAAGAGGTGTGCACGGTTCGCTTTACACGTGGATAGAGTTTTTACTGGGAAGCGTAGACAGAAAACAGAACAAGAACGTACAATCTCTACGAATTAATTATCGTGCACCATAAAAAACAAAAAACTATAACCACTGCGATAAAACTGCAAGAATACAAAAACGTCAGAGTTGTTTTGTCCTTAAAAGAGGATAAAAGACCTGTACCTTCTCGAATGGTTAGATGTCAAGTAAAAGTTCCTAAAATCTTGTTTAAAAAATATCAGATAAATTTTGGCTTCAGATGAATCACTTTACGCAACCGAGAATTTCAGCAACGTTACTATTCAATGGACTTATCATGCTTTCTCGATTAGTATCTACTCTACCAATAGCATCTCAAGACTCATAACTTTTGGGAAGTTCCAATGTAGAGAAGAATTAAACTCAATATAAAATGTGGACCTCTTCTTTCCTAAGACGCCTCCTTACCAATCAAATATCTACTTATTTAGTTGAAATGATTTTGGTTTTATATAATTTTATAAAAATTTGAATTTCATTTTCGAAAAGCAAATGAAAATCTCATTCATCGGTTTCGTAGTGCAAGTCACATATAAGCTTTAGAGTTTCCCATTAAATACAAATTGTTGGTAAAATTTCATATCGTCCAGACTTTCTCAGACAATTGTGTTTCTAATTCAAATCTAATCTTATAAATCACACATTGATGGATTTAGTTAGGTACTTACCTATATAATTCGAATAAGCAATACACGATAAATTTAAAATAATTTTATTTGCAATATTTCCCCCTCATAAACAAAAATGAGAAAAAAATAATTTAAATGCACTTGAATACATTGTGTGCCGACGGATTGTGTTTAACCCCTAATCTTCCAGTCGATTTACTTCAATCACTCCTCGACACTACCCCAGCAATTAAACAGTATCCAGTAATTAAAGCAGGTGCACTATATTTCCAGATCGAACCGTTTAAATTCAATTCTGTAATCATCACATACATCAGAACATCAACAATTACTCTTGGGGGTAAAGTGAAATCACCAAATCACCCTTGAATCGGCACATCTTCCAAACGGAAAATAACAAATGACATCGAAGTCCGGCAGATTCCTCTCAATCCAAAGCTTATATTATCCTGGTCCAATAACAATAAACGTTAACTGCTCTTTTAGGTTTAGGTCGGGGTGGTGTTGCTTGTTTTGGGTTTTTACCTCCTGATTCCCTTCGATATACCTACTCTCCGATATACCTTCTGACTACTATACCCTTGACTGACTGTGACTGATTTTTATTTACGACTTACTGGAGTATGTGGACGAGAAGGGTTTCATGTTGATATTGTCCCTTTTACCAGGAGTCCGTTTTCCATCCAGATTCTGTTTTTCGTTAGCTCTTTCGACATATAACAAGGGGAAAATGTGCAAATAGAAAAATTTTCACCCCTCTTCGTATGAACGTAACGTGTAGAGTATTTCCCTGTGGTGATGGTATAAGAAGACTATATGAACCATGACACTGTAGAAAAGTCGGTGGCAACAAGGGCGCCCAGAAACAACAAGTTGGAGGAAGGCATAAAAAGAGTCAAGTAAATATGAGCAATAATCATGATAATCCTTTGGGGAGGTTTGTTTTGATTATTTACGGTCCCTCGTACACACTTCTATAAATTTTTAATATTGAAAGTCCAAGGATAGTCCTAAAGGACTGCTTTCAGTCGAAACAGTAATATACACCTGTGCGTGTTCATTTAGTGTAGAAAATTGTCTTGTGTATATAAAAGAGTTTACGATTTCTAAGAGAAGTTGGTGTTTTGGGATTTTCATCAAGATTTGATAAATCAGCACTCAGCAAGAAAAGGTCATGGCACAAAGAGTGAGGTTTTGTTTTTTGCAAAAGTTGATTAAAATATTTTTTTTTGTATTCTTTATGAGAATTGAAATTGTCTTATTTCTAGAAGATTCCAAACTGCTTCCACAGGGTGTTTCCCACTAGGAGGTGATAGTACTCACCTAGACCAACCAAAAATTGGCAGGGGGGGGGGGTAATATCAACCATTTAGGAGTTACAGGGTTATTAAGAAAAAAAACCAGTTTTTCACAAAGCACCCTGTATCTTAAAAACGACCGGGCGTACAGTCACAGCTCATTGTATGCAGAACTTCATGGCCTTTCCAAGGACTGATCAAACAGCTCCATATCCCTCTCCCCGCAAGAATTATGGTTGTCTAAACTAAAAATTTCGGATTTTCTTACCTTTTTTTTTTAATTTAACCCCTATTATTTTTGCAAAACGGTCGTTAACATAAGTTTTTTTTATAAAAACTGTAAATTGTAGACTCTCCTCTTTAAGTCGGCCGAAATTAGTTTTTTAAAATGACGTGCTAAGGGAACAAATTATCGTTGAGAATAGGTTTGAAAAATAGGTTTGAGAATAGGTTTAGACCTAATAACTCTTAAAGGGCTTCAGATGGCATATTGGGTGTAATAGGTCACATTAAAGAAGACGTTCTAAAGTTACAGTTTTTATAAATTTTTTTAGTTTAGATAACCATAATTCTTGAGGGGAGAGGGGTATGGGTATGGTGAAGCAGTCGTTGGAAAGGTCATGAAGTTCTGCATACAATGAGCACTTAACTGTGACCTTTTTCAGATACAGGGTGCTTTGTGAAAAACTAGCTTCTTTTCTTAATCACCCTGTAATTCCGAAACTGTTGATATGCACCCCCCCCCCACCCCCCCCCCCCCCTGATAAACAATTTTTGGTTCATCTAGGTGAGTACTATCACCTCCTGCTCTATTGACCTCCTAGTGGGAAACACCCTGTATTTTTCTGTAGGCTTATAGATTATCTGAACCTGTACTGTGCGAGCTCTATGTAAGTGTAATAAAACTAGATAAATTTTTCGCGAATTCTAAACCAGAAAAGTTATCCCACTATATGAGGTGAGGTTTTTCTATTTTGGCCATCACTTCTCTTGTTTAGTGCGTCTTTAATCTTTGTAAGGATACTGTGGATAGTTGTAATATTGCTCCCGTCAGCAATCTGATTACCTTCATATCCCTCCTGTCCTATTACATGCCTGAGAATTAATTTGGTTGCTTTTGACAGTAGATCGAAAACCTTCAGATAGTTCTAAACCAGCTTTGAGATGAAGGCATATAAACCCATATGCCTTTATCTCAGAGCTAGTCCGAGTTTATTTATATGTTTGCTTGCTGGTGCTGTAAGTTTATTCTAATGCATGCTTCTATGGCACGAATTGCTACTTAAAAGAACCATTGAGTACACTGAAAAAAAAGAGATTAGTTGCTTTACGCCAATGAATTTGTTTCATCAACAAATAATATCAATTGATTTGTCAAAGAATATCAGATTTGTCGATTCAACAAATGTATTAGTTTAAACTAATGGTTTTACGCATAAGTTTCTAGAACGATGAAATAAATTATGGTAAATGACAGTAAAAATGGTTATAATTAATTTCGCAGGTAATTTCGCAGGTAATTTCTCAATACAAGAGCAAATTGGCGCTAAAAGTTTTCTCAGTACACTTAAAATATTGTAATTTTTGTATGACAATACCACGGGTTTCAAGATTTATTCCAATTTTAAAATTATATTTATTATTTTTCGAAAATGCCATATAAAGAATTTTAACTCTTTAAGTCAAAGCGTTCTCGAGTTATCGACAGACGGAAAAATTCAAAAAATAACCATTAATACATAATTATTATGCGTGGATGTCCAATCCATTTTTTTCTTTATTAGCAATATGCGTTACCAGCGAAATGATAAACACAGTAAGACTTATGGGCGAATTATATTATTCGTATCAACTAATGTAATTCGTTAATTTAGAAAATCGTGATGTTTCAGCATATTAAAAAAATCTATCAATTTATTTGTTGAACTAATTAATTGCATGAATTCGCTAATATAACAAAACATATTCTTAAAAACAAGCAAACATTTTCTTTGTTTCTGCGAAAAAATTAACAATTTTATATGTTTATTTTACTAATACCTACTTCTTCTGAAATATTATTAGTTAATTTATCATTAAACATTTGTTAAGTGAACTAATTGAATTAGAAGCTACATCAAAAGTATTTTCCAAAAAGACTAAGGGCAAATCAACTAATTCCAATAAGAAATTTCAACTAATTAGCACTTACAATTTTATTAATTACTTAATTGTTTTTCCAAATCAATTTACAGGAATTACTAATGTGCAATCAACTAATCGTGATTTGTCGTTCTAACTAATAATTTTTTTTTAGTGTAGGAGCTCAGGGATGATGGAATCTCACACCTGCTATGCCCTCTTCTTTAGATCTATCTGTGTACCAAATATGCAATCCGTCGAGATTTGCGGTTCGCTGTTCATTTAGCTTTATTTTTCCATGTCCGAATTGGAGCATTATGTCTGAGGAGGAGGCTGGAAGTAATTGTCTTTTTGAATATCTTTAAAATATATTTTATTAACAATTAAGTCTCAAGATTTTCTGGGGCAACCAATTATCATCTAAAATGCAGCATACTTTTTAATGGAAATATCTAGACCCAATATAAGATCTGATGCTAAAGTTAGTCACGCCTTCATATAATCTGTTACTCCGAGCCTCAGTAGTTTTTGTTGGTTTACTTTCCCCACGATATCTTAGGAAATAATGTGCCTTACGACTCATTCAAGTCTAGTCAAGTGCCGAATCATGTCGTATTCTGGTGCTTACCCGATTTTGGTGTGAAAATCGCCTTAGTAGCCCTCCGTATTTGAGGAGTATATGTCAATTCATAGTTTCGTCTAAAGACCAAAGTAAGAGTTGGTAGTAGTTTCTCTATTCCTCCTTTAAGTAGAAACAGATAGATAATTTACCCCTTGTGGCATTATAAGGTTTGAAATATGCGAACTAAGAAACTGTTTTTAGTTTGTTTTCCAAGCATCATAGGATCTCTGTTTAGAGAATCGTTATGTCTCTCAATTGCTTTATAACATACTATTACTAGTCCGAAACAAGTGTCTGTATAAGCAGCTCTACTTTTTCTTTGGAGCCATTTGTGTATAATTTATTTTGCTTCTTTAGAAGTCCTATTACATTCGAGAGATAAACGGGGATTTCTGCCTAGGCAAACCAGGCAGATGCCTAAGGGCCCCACCTTGTAGGGTGCCCCGCAGGGACCGAACTGATTTACATAGAGGACATACGACACCGAACATTAAAAAAAAAAAGTTAATTCAGGGGCGGATATACTGATAGGCAGAACAGGGCTGCAGATTTTTAGGGACGGCACTATCCGGCAGGGATGGATTTACAGTTACCGTTTTCAACATCATTGCCGGCAGGTTGATGCTGAACTATACAAAAACGTGGTTCTACTTACAAAAACAAAATAAAAGTTTGACTTTCTAATGAAGCTACATAGGTTGGTATCTCACAACATCTCCGGGGGTGCACGGAACTTGAAAGCCTGCTATTAAGGAGAGCTAGAAAAAAGGATTTTTGGACATTCATCCAAATGTGGAAATAGCGCTCCGGATGTTTTTATGTACACACCAAGGTCAAACTGAACTATTTAAATTCCACCACAAAGTAGATCAGGCTTTATTCACTCTCTGTGCTGTGCATAGGGTCCAAAATAATGCAGTCTGTGAGGTAATCCAATCCTTTGCAAAGAAGAAAGTTCGAAAGTTCATCGCAGGACAATATAAGCATATGCTTACACACAACGAACTTTCTTTGCATATAATTTCGTACTTATTTGTGATATTTCCAAGTCTGCTTGTTTATTTTCTAAGGTCGACGTACGTTAAATAAATGAAAGATAACGCTAACATTTTAGCGTTATTCAATTATTTAAAAACGGGGCCCTGATTATGTTAATCGCCTAAGGACCCCGGGTCTTCATGTCCGGGCCTGTTCTTTGCTAAGGCTTTTTAGAGTCTAAATGATATTGGAATGTAAGTGAAAGTGTTAAACTAGTCGTAAGGTACGATGGTATAGCTTTCCATTGTACACGTACTGATTAGTGGCTTCCGTTTCTCACGTACTACTACTAGTTGTTGGTTTTTCACGTACTGGCGATAGGATAGGCGGGAGCGGATATTTTACGTTTCCCGGACAAGTCAGTTCAACTTCTAGAATATTTGGATCGTACGGTCAGGTTGGAGGTTGACGGTCGGGATGTAAGTCTCTAGTAAATCACTATTGTCATACTTATAATATCGATTCTAAAAGTAACTATGAATTATATGCGACGGAAAATTTCATATGGAAAAACTTCACAAATAATTTCACACAGATCTCGCTATAGACAAATTCGCTACATCCTTTACAACTCTTACCACTCTTACTGTTTCAAATTTAAATAGCTGATGTTTTACAATCTATTAATGATATCCTTGTCACTTCTAACACTGATTATGTTTTGCACATATATGTTTTCTTCATTATGTTCAATTTAAATCTCTAAATTGAAATCTTCTTCAAAATAATATTAACTTCATCAAAATCTCAATAAAATGTCGCATGCAAGTATGATTACAACAGTACATAAGCCGCCGGCGGCCAATTACTGTCAATCGCTCTACACTAGTTATCAACCTAAAAAAGCAATCGCTGAAAATCATTTCGTTTTATCTTTAGCTGTGCTTTATTCGTGCGACTACTACTATGGTCGCATGAAAAAAGTCATCATGAGCTGTTAGAATTGATTCGTTTTAAATGACTTAGACTCGTTAAACAAATCTTTCGTGCTATTTGCTAAGATTATATACCGAGTATGTACCTCAAAATCTATTTGTTGCTCCGCACTATAGCCGCTAGCTCTTATAGTGTCCATAGTTTGCGTGATATAAATCTAAAACTTTGTCAGACTGTACGTCGTCATTGTCGTATACCGGAATAATTATGCAGAGCTCATGTTCATTATTCAAATATAAATTAGAAGACAGACTCTAGGCACGGAATATATAATTGAGCGGATTTGATTAAGGAAAATTACTAATCTTATGAGTAGTAAAGTAAACGAGACTATAGCTGTATTATTATTATGATTTATTGCTGTCATAAATGTGGGACAAAGAATAAAGGTATAGGTATAAAAACAACAGAGAGTATTTTAACCTTTGAGTCAATAAGTTCAAAAAAGTAATTTTTTTTATTTTTTGGTCTCCATTTTCGATTATTTTATTTTATAAAAAATTCTCCAGTTTTATATAGTGAGTGATTTAAGTTTGTAGCATACGGCTAGCTTTAATTCAATGTTACTCAACTTTCCAATATACAGACTAACAAGAAATGCTGAATATCTGCCGAAAACAAATCGCCGTCTCCTCCTCAACAGCGTTTAGATTTGATCGAAATGGTCAGACTTATTTTCAGTAGATTAAGGTCCATTCAGGTCTGGCAGATTTAGTCTAAATTGTCACATTTATTTGCAGTAGATTAAGTTTATAGCTAGAACCTATATTATGGGTAAGTTGGTAAGTTCATGTTAACATTCGTCACGTATTTCTGTAAGATTTTGCTTGAAGTGGAACTAAAATGAAAAATAAACGTAAAACAAATGATTGTTGTTAATGTACACAAAGTTGAAAGATTCCAAAAGTGTACCATGTAAATATTCAATCGATAAGTTGATGCCATTACCATTGGATTTTTGCAATTACATCCACTTATAATTTTGTTATTCGTATTCCTTAGCCACCACACAAGTTGCATCGCAGTCAGTGATAGTGACGTTAAAATTTCTCTGTAGCAAAAGGCTACTCATTGATGTTCTTCATATATCGGGTTTTCCAATAAGAGGTGTTATTTTGATATTCAAAGAAAAATGCCATTTTTTGAGATAAATGATCGGATCTTTATTTCATTATAAAGAGGAAGGTATGCCGTTAATAATGGAAAATAACATCAGCCAAATGACCACCACGACCACGCCTACAGGACCATATCCTTTTCATGAAATTTTCCATAACCAAATCGCAAAGTGGCTGCCCTATGTCCTCGATAGCCTCACGAATTCCATCTTTGAGGTCTTGAATCGACGCTGGGCTGTTGGCGTAGACCTTCTCTTTCACGTGGCCCCAAAGGAAGAAGTCGCAAGGTGTTAAGTCACAAGATGTCGGTGGCCAATTGTGATCACCTCTTCGAGAGATAACACGGTCCGGAAACTTTTCCCGTAAAAGATCGTTGCTTGTATGGCACGTAGCGCCGTCTTGTTGAAAGTAAACGTTGTCCAGATCAATACTATCCAATTCCGGCCATAAAAAATCATTAATCATCTGTCGATAGCGCAATCCATTCAGCGTAACTGTTGCTCCAGCCTCATTTTCGAAAAAGTAAGGTCCAATGACCCCGCGGGACCATAAACCGCACCAAACAGTCACACGTTGAGGATAGAGAGGCTTTTCAACAATAACTCTTGGGTTTTCCGAGCCCCAAATGCGACAATTTTGCTTGTTGACGAAGCCATCGAGGTGGAAATGGGCCTCATCACTCAAGATGAGTTTTCGATGGAATTCCGGATCATTTTCATGCATTTCAAGGACCCAATCAGCAAAGACTCGACGTTGTTGATGATCGGCCGGCTTGAGTTCTTGTGTTAACTGAACATTATAAGCCTTAAGACCCAAATCTTTATGCAAAATACGGTGTAATGACGTTTGTGGAATGCCTAATTCCAAAGAACGACGAGGAATGGACAAACCTGGGTTTTCTTCAACACTTTCGGCTACAGCAGCAATATTCTCGGCTGTTCTTGAGCGACGTGCACGGGTCTTATTCTTCGCATCACTAACTTGTCCCGACAGCTCGAATTTTTCTACCAATTTCTCTATTGCGGTCCGACAAGGTGCTTCACGACGACCCAAAAATGTTCGAGTTTTACGAACCGTCTCTGCCACATTTTCACCATTTTTGTAGTGAATTTTAATAATTTCAATGCGTTGTTGAATCGTGTATCGTTTAATTTTTATTAATGGCGTAGTTTCTACTTGTCAAATGTAAAAAAATGACAGCTCCAAAAGTGACATCTACCGAAATTACGGGCTAATTAAAATAACACCTCTTATTGGAAAACTTATACTTATGTATAAGTATTTCAAAAATTTTAATTAATATTGGAGAAGAGCGCACCAAAAATTTGAATTATCAACTTGAAAAATGAGTTTTCCGGTTGCATAAATTTCTTGAAACTAAAAGTATTCCGGAGAATAATTTAACAAACTATCTAAGCTATAAACAGCCGCGATCATCATTCTAGTATACTGCTTAAGATTGTAAAAATCTTTCATTATGCAAAAGTCAGTTTCCTCTGTTTTCTGGGGATCAATTCTATATCCAATACTTTTATTTACATTACTGACTTCCCTGGATTCGTCTATCTAAGTCCTTTTATTTTATTGGTGCATTTCTCTGTATTTCTATTGAATTTTAAAGGCACTGTACCATATTTCTGAGTGGATATTCTTTTTTAAAACAAATCATGTTGATGTTTCCTAAAAACATTTTGTCAAGTTTGCAGTCAATTCCTCTTAATTTCTTGGAGCCTGATAAATTTTAAATTATACATAGGTATGTAGATATACAGAGTAATACATGAACTGTCTGGAGTCTCCTAACAACTTAAAGGTTATATGATTCCCACTTAGAGATAATATAGTGGACTGGACAGGATACCGATATACTTTTCCATTTTGTGAATAAATATAAATATATAAATATTATATATATATATAAAAAAAACCTCCCTTTACCATTATTATAATAGCATAAATATTAAAATGTAAAAGACTGTATTCGAATCCAGTACGTGAAGTTAATACCACGCTCTAGAAAGGTAATAATACTCATATGAATAAGAGCTAACTGCAGGGGCCGGATTCACTAACTCGGAGAGTTGTGGAGTTGTGGAGATGAGAGTTGTTTTGACACTTAACTCTCCATTCGGAATTCTGTAACTCGGGGAATCTGTATTAAGAATTATCAAACCTCTATTCCATTCGACAGAACTCTCGGCTGTGTTAGTTGTGGAGAAGTAAGAAGATTATTTCTCAACTGAAAGTATTGTCTGTTTCTGTTGTGTTTTGTGAAGGTAGCTAAGTACCTAGGAATTTTTAAATTAAATTATGGATTCACCGCATATCCTGGTTATATTTACAAAACAAATTATGGAAATCCTTGTAATATTTACAGGGAAATATAGATTTTTATGTTTGAACTTACCCGCTAAAAGTTTTAAATCACGCGAAAATTGTCAATTTAGTCGTCTTCCATTACAAATGATTAGAGATGCTATACAAATTTTAAATAGGCATTGCATTTAGGATTAAATCGTATCTAACATTTTGTCCCTAATTAGATATGTAATTAGTTCTTGAGTCCGCTAAAAGATTTTGGAGATAACTGCAAAAGAAGTGAATCATTTCTTTTCAAGATGAAAAACTGGCCGTTTTCTGGTACAAAAATGAATCTATTTTCAACTCATCTGGTAAGTCGTGGCAATTCACTTTCCATTAGAAAAATGTTCAAAACAGAGTACTAATGGATGTGAAACAAAGAACGGAAAAATATATGCAAAATATAGGAACTGGGGTGTATATGACCCAAGTGCGAAAAGTCCATCTTTCGGCAGTAAAAAGTCAGTTATTACGTTAAAATGATCAGAAAAAAACTACACCACTATATTACCCAATTCTCCCTCTTTAATTTGATACCAAACATGACGTATGTTGGACAACACCCAATGAGGGGTTGTACGACCCCCCCCCCCCTCCACAAAGGCCTCTATCTCAAAAATTTTTCATCTACATTTTTTTACTCTAAAGTCTAGACTCTAAATCTGAAGGAAAAACCCACAATGCTCTACGACCCTCCCACAGAGAGTTAGCCGTCCTTCAATATTGCGACACTTCTCACGTTTTCCCTAACTCCCTAAGTATGTTAGAGAACGGCGAATGGAGAGCTATGGAGTTTTAATTGGGGAAAACGAAAATTCTCATCTCCCAAACTCCCCAACTATCCGTGTTACAGAATCCGGCCCCAGGTAACCAAATTAGGTCCCCCTTAGTGTATATTTCCAAGCCAGGCGGTAACCACTCCTGACTGGAAAGCGGCGACTAAGTACGGTATCACAATAAATACTAAAAAATATAATTGAATGGCAACTTATAACGACATCCTCAGTACTCTAAAGTATTGATTCAAGATGTTATTGCCTCATCTCTAACGTGTTTGAAAAACTTCAAGTGAAGGGACCTTCAGCTACCCGAATATGAAATTCACACAGTGTATTTTTAAAGTATATGTGTGCAGAGATCTACTACAAACAGTTCCAAAAGTAAATTTAATGTCTTTATTCATGTGTTAAATAAAAAAAAAATTATTTGATATGCATTTCATAAATTTTCTCTTTAATTGAAGCCGCCTGTTATCAATTTAACGATATTATGTAGTCAGCATGTCTAGCAAAGTACACAATATCCTGAAAGTCTATCATCATCATACATATAGTCAAGGTTTCATTGAACTCGGAGACATTCTGTCTCCGAATTCTTACTTCACATTACCATTATCAGCAAAATTTTAAAGCTGAGAAATAAATCACGACAGCCCAATCGATCATGCAGAAGATTTGTGCCGCAAAGAGCTGTCCGGAAATCATACTAATCCCTTTTTAAATAGCTTGTTTCAATACAATATTTCATCAATTCGACGAACCGCACTATCACTTTCTAGAGAAAATCAAAGATTATAAAATTGAAGGATAATGATTTAACGTCAACGAACTGCAACTGATTTGTTGTCGCTGATGGATTATTTTTTATTTTAATTTATTCAAGACCGCAAAAAAATTTTCACGCCTCATATCTAAATATGTATGCCGATTTTATCATTTTATACCTTTAAGAATCTCTCAAGCTTCTTATCAACAGTTTTGTATTTGAACAAGGCAATCGCCATTAATCCCTGATTTTATGATGGCCTAACTATATACAAATGATGCCTTCTTAGATAAGATATAAACGAGAACATCGTCATATATTCGCGTTGCACTTTTTTTATTTATTTTTATTTTAAAGCAGACTAGATCAATTCGGTTGAACTCATTTCCTTTTAATTCTCCTATAATGTAGGTATACTTAGTAGTAATAGATTGACGCAAAATAGGAAGTTCCTTATCAAAATCACAAGTGAAATCAATTGATCTAACAAACGGCACAGTTCTTCAGCAGTATTAATCTGTCAATACAAAAAAAAAAAAAACAAAAAACAGAAGTGATCATGTTGATAAGTAAAAAAAAAAAACAAACACAAGATGGACCGCGGTCTTTTTCTGGAGTTGGGAACAACATGTGTGGTCGGATCAGTTCATCAGTTATATACTCCATCAAAACGACAAATTGATTTCCTATACCTAATGTTCTTGTCGATGTCATAAGGTTGTGATCACTTGCATACAGCCACACATGGAGAATTTATCAAGAGATCATCTTCAAGTATTTTGTGATCTTTGCTGATAAGCGAATTTCTTCAATTGATCTTAATTAGAGAGATATATGAAGAAAATCTTTCTGATGAAAATCAATTTTGTGCATTCGCAAGAAGACCATTTCTTTTCTCTCTTTCGCTCGCTCTGTGTTTGGAGGATAAGATAAGTAAAAAAAGTTGAAGAAGATCGGTAAAGATCAATGAAATCTTTTCAAGATTTGAACTTGACATATGAACTGTCATTAAAAATATGATGTATGATTAATTATGGATAATGTTGAGTTTTTAGTAAGTATTAGAAAACTACTGCCAACTAACTGTTGCTATCCACTATATCTTCCTGGAGTATTTCAATAAAAATTTAATTTTCTAAAGTAAACTATAAATTTACTTATCTTCAAAAATAAATTAATAAAGAATAATAAATAAATTAAATAATGTTCACTTCAAGAAGCAATGTACTCAAGAGATGAGAAGAAAGAATCAGTGGAAATTTGAATTGCCTTTCAGAACGCGCAATTTTTTATATTTATTGAGTCAACCTGCGCCGATGCCGCCTATCCGTCTGAAAATAATCACGTACGTAGACGATATAAAACTACAAATTCTTCCCTATGAAAGCAGAGACACCTGCAGAGCACAGCATGGCAGGAAGGAGATAGGGAAAGGACTAAGGCACATGAGAAAAGAGGTATATGGTATATGTCAGTCTCTTGAACCTTCGCAGATTGTAAGCCGGAGGAAAAACGGAAGATAGTATACTGTTCCACATTTGCACAGTTTGGGATAAGAAAATATCACGTAATTTTACTGTACGGCCAGCACGGCTTGCAACGCGAGTGCAGGAATTAATTTGGAAGGGATCAGACTAGATATTTCATTGCAAGTTTGAGCATGAATGTAAGTAGTGATAAAGGAGCGAACGGCAGTCAACATTGCGGCGGTGCTCGGGTCAGTCGATATGAAAAGCTATTGCCAAATCGCCAATTAGATTGAAGGCTCTCTTTTGGAATCCAATGAAGCCAAGGCTATGCGACCAGCCCTGGTTTGTTTGCTTGTTTCCAATGAACTCTTCAGTATATTCAAAAAGTTTTCTCAGTATAGTGGAAGCTCAAATAATGTAGTATATGTATACTCACATAATAATATTTAATAGTTCTATTTTTCATGGGACTCGAAATTGTTGCCAAGAACAAAAGTAATGTAACGATTTTAGTATATGTAGACCTTATGAAGCCTGCTACATAGGCAATTGATAGAGAACTTTTCGTCGGTATCATTGAGTCCCCGAACAACTAGCATTTTCGTAAAATTTTTTGATGTTTGCAATTTCTTCAACTCAAAAAGAATTTACCTAGGAAATGCAGTATTTTATCTCCCCTATTTCATAGAAATTACAACTTGTCTTTTATGAGATTTGCATCTTAGTGCAATACACAGACATGGCGTCATATTTTAAGAAATATTTTTATTTTTAAATATTGTAATTTAATTAAAATAGAAAATAACGAGAAAAAAAATCGATTTAGTTAACTAACCGAAAGTTATTGATTTTCATCCTAAATGCTTTGCCAATAATAAACAATAAGCAAATAGATATTCTACAGTTACCTGTATTTATACTACATGAAAAATCTGGAAATTTAGAAATTTATCAAGTTTTGTAAGCTCCCAACTTAGTTTTAGATACATATTATAAACATATGTTCCTCTTAAATAGAGGTGCTTATTGAGAGAAGGATGTCTTTGGTGGTCGCCTCGTATTCTTTTATTGATAGCTGAGAGAAAATATTTGTACCATCGATATTGCCGTTTGAAAACTAATAACTTACTCAATATAAAATTGTCCGCAACACCTCCCATGCAAATCAAGGCCTGCCTCTGCATTCCTTCTCAGATAAATGTTTTTATTTTCGCGGAATAGATCTGGAGGAGATAAGTTCTTCTGTTTTTTTTTCAGTGAAGTCTGATGCGATTGGGCCAGACTCCTTTCCACCACGCCTAATAAAAATACTGCTACCTGTAATTGATAAGTATATTCTTCATAATTGGAATATCTGTATAATGTCATCCACTTTTCCTAGTATATTTGGAAGACTACTACTGTTCTGTCGATCTCGAAGATAACTAATACCAAATCACCTTGTGACTTTCGCCCCATAAGCATTTTATCTTTTCTATCGAAGGAGCTCGAAGGACTCGTGCATACCCAGATTCATGGTTGGGTTCAGGTGAACAGATTTCTGACTCCTTAGCAATCTGGATTTCGCCGTTTTCGCAGTTGTGAAACTACAGTATTGAATGTTACCACTGACATTAAGGCTTTAGTACTCTTGGACTTCTCTAAGGCCTTCAATAGTGTTGACCATTGCCTTCTACTTCATAAATTAGCTACCAATTACAAATTTAGTGCAACACTTATTTCCTTGGTTATGGCGATTATCGGTGGTCATTCCCAGCAGGTTGGTGATGAATTTTCAAATGCTTTGCCTGTATAGTTTGTGGTGTTCAATAAAGTTATGATCGTCTTAATTCTGACCTATGTCAAATACACAGGTGGTCGCTTCTAAATGGACTTCTGCTTAACCCTGCAAAATCACAGTGCATGGTTTTCTAAAATAGCATTTTAAACGTCAGATATAATACCTCCGGTGATCTTGAATAGTTTTGTGATTCAGGTGGCCAGAAGAGTTACTAATTTGGGAATTGTTCTGAACTGTAACATGATGTGAGTTGAGAGGGTTATGGATCTCGACGAGTATTCTGAGCAAAAATATGAAGCTGAAATTAGTAATTACACTAATTTTGCCCTATTTCACATTTGGAAGTCATATTTCTCCTACCTTGGATAGTGAGTGTAGGCGTAGGATGGATATGGATTTGAATTATTGCATGCGATTTGTTTATGGCCCGTCTTTGAAATAGTCTACTTGTTAGCGTTCAGAGGGCCCAAACCGTCAATACATTTAAGAGTCTTATTAAAGCTCACATTTAACAACAATTTCCTCCCATCAATATTTCTGGGATGATTTTTTGTCATACGGTGAGTGCAATCTTGTACTATTGTTACTAAGCTA
This sequence comes from Dioctria rufipes, assembly GCA_963924295.1. Lineage (NCBI taxonomy): Eukaryota > Metazoa > Arthropoda > Insecta > Diptera > Asilidae > Dioctria > Dioctria rufipes. The sequence goes on along the minus strand of OZ002744.1, from coordinate 26,035,326 downwards.
CTTAGATTTGATTTGTTTTGATATTTAGTTTTCTTTTTTTAGTATTTTTCCTTTATTTATTTTATTTATAATTTATTCGTACCTTATTTTGTCATTGTAAAAGATTGTAATCTTGTGTATCTTGTGTACATATCCCAAAACTAAATACATTAATATTATTATTAATATTACTTCATTTTCCCACTTAACTACCTATCTAATCCGTGAATTAAACTGCTTTAAAAAAATCTGATATCCGCCCACTATCTTCCTAGGAATAATCTTTTCAGGAATAATCTCATTGCTTGAGCACTTACACATACAGCTCTCTTATAGCAATGGAATGCCTCTGGATTTAGACTTTCCAGGGAAACACTTTGGGGTCCAATAATTATCACCAAAATTCCTTAGTTATGTGGTCATCTTTCACTGAAACAATAACTAGGTTGACGACTCTGGAATAGTAAGCTAGAAGCTTTGACTTTGAGTCTCTACTAGTACCGGGGATGCGAAGGGAAGCAATTAAGCAGTAATAAGAGCTTAATAATAATCACGGAAAAAATAATTATGAAATTTATTGGTACCTTTGGAAATATGTTACTTCATTTATTGACGGTCGTATATGACTGATTTTATAAATTTGGTCGAAAAGGGACCATATTGTTTTTTTTTTTTTGTTGAATTATCATTTTTCTGGTTTTTATTAAGAGCACTAATGGCGGATTTTGTAAAAAAAAAACCAAACGAAAGCTTAATGCATTCCTTAAAAGTCCATTTGATGTTCTAGAAAATTTTTCCAGGGTCGCCAGATGATGCAAAAGTTTTGTTAGTTAAAGGGTCATATTTCCTTTATTCAAAAATTGAAAATATCAGTATCCAACTCATATAAAATCCATATAAACACCGCTAATTACTAAAACAATATTTTAAAAGAAAAATAAAGTAAAAGTTCACACTAAATCAATATTTAAATCTATCAAACTTTAAACCCATAAAAAAAAATGGAATATAAAAGAAAAAAAAACCCCGATTTTTACGGTCATACACCTTACGCAACCATTAATTCACCCCTTAATCTCAAAACATCCCTTTTCATTCTAGAATAATAATAATTCGCTGTGCAAATAAAACATCTGTTCAGGAACACCCAGATAAATGGAGCATATCGGACGACAAAGGGCGCATGATTTCTTTTACAAAACCATTTGACAAAATTCCGATTCGTCAGGGGTATAAAAGGCAAAATTGGAATAAAATCAGCGTAAAAAGGGCTGCAGTCGAAATGATTGATGCATGCGCACTTGTACCACATAATTTTGTGGGTGTGTGCCGTATAGAATGATATTGTTGTGATTTTCAATAAATTCTCCCTCTCATTTTTTTTTTGGACTAAACTGAAATACAATCTTTTTCTTCTTCTTCTTTTACAGATGAACTTGCCTTCGGAATTAATCGCTTAGTTCGACCTACAGAATCATCAGAAGATGAAGATAACAACAACACTTACACTCATAAGAGTTCACCAGTTTGTGATAGTACAGAATACCATAGGCATGATGTGTCAAATTTTAATCGAGAATCACGATCACGTTCACGAAGTTTATCTAGATCTCCACATGTATTTCGATCACGATCGAGCTCCTTAGAATTAGAAGTAGATTCCCCTCCACCACCGTCGTTGCCGGCACCATCATCTAGGATCTCAGATTCACCAATAACAGAATTATCAACTAGCCCTAAAAAGTCTGAAACGTTTTCTGTGTCGGCTCTGTTGAGACAAGACCAGCCAAGAACGTCAAAGTCACCATCAGTACCTGTCAGTTCATTTGAATCCTTTCGGGGTAACTATCAGCCAAACTATGAACAAACAATGCTGCATCGACCTCTTTTTCCGCCTTTACCTTGGTTAGCAGCTTTTGCATTCCATCAAGGACAACAACCTGGAGCAACTGCCGGGTAACTTTTTTTTTTATATTTTCTTTCATAATTTATATGGTAACTCTGTTTTTGTTTTAACTATAATACGCAGATATCACCCAGCATCTCAGGATGATTTTTTAAGATTTCGTAACTTGATGACACAAGCTCAAGTTCCTGGAGCAGGTCCAAATGGACATTTAGGTTTTCCTCATCCCTCTCATGTTCATTTTCATCATATGCCAAAATGGCCGGGATTACCACAATTTAGCGATTTATATTCATGTATGAAATGTGAAAAAATGTTTTCGACAGCGCATGGCTTAGAAGTGCATGCGCGAAGAACTCATCATGGAAAGAAACCGTTTGCGTGCGAACTGTGCAATAAAACGTTTGGACATGAAGTTAGCTTAAGTCAACACAGGTGTGTGTATATACCTAGTCGCTGAAAAAATATTAATATTGATTTTGATGGATGATTTATTAATTTTTTTCTTTTGCAATATAGGGCTGTGCATAATGTAGAAAAAGTATTCGAATGTAAACAATGTGGCAAGAGCTTTAAACGATCCAGTACACTTTCAACTCATCTTCTTATACATAGTGATACTCGACCCTATCCTTGCAGCTATTGCGGTAAGCGATTTCACCAAAAAAGCGACATGAAGAAGCACACCTATATTCATACAGGTAAGCAATATACATACGTGTACACATATATGTATAATTATATTACAATTTAAAATCCCTCCCTTCGAGGGGGGGTATCTAGCGAGTAGAAAAGCAGGAAACTATAGTAGCACAAAACCTGCGATAAGACTGTAAATTACATTTCGCCTGTCTAAGAAAGGAACTTTCAACCTTAATTAGTAAATAATTCATCCTTGCCATAAGATTGTGTATTCCTCTTAGTTATATTAGCGTTGTAGAGGGATAAATGGTTTATAGCCGCCCATCCTTTGAGCCTGCTTTCTATAGTATAGCTGTACAAGAGTTCTCCGATGACGGTGACGCCCAAGCTTTGTGCCTTGCGATAAAAGCTTGTGTTACTCATCTCACCCACTATATACGGCTGGGGCCCATATAATCATGAAACCAAGTCTTGCTACATCCCTGTTCAGATGGGTTAAGAAAAGCCGTTTATAATAGCCAGACTGAGATATAAATTCAGGACATTCGAGGATATGTGCATAGTAAAACCTCAAAAATATGCACATTGAGTGTACTGCAGTCTAAGTAAAGCTTTCATTCAGAGATCGTTTTTTTTTTTTTGTCTTTTCTTGTGTGCTACAGAATAACAACCTACAAAGCAACGTTGCATTATTAACCATCCCTGGGAGTATGATTTCTTATATCCCGTCTTCAAGGCAGGGTAAGATGGTAATGATTTCAACATTCCTTCATATCAAAAAGAGCAAGCTATATTCCATATAAAAGGGTTGGATGCTAACGAATGTGGGTGTGTTTGGATGTGTGTATAGTTGTATAAGTAAATTTTCCAAGGTATCCCGGGAAGGCATCTTCTTCTGATATATCTCAGCCGAGGGTTGTGACTTGATTTAAGGGGCCCCATTAAACCAGTTTTAATCGCTTTCCACTCTTTGAATATCCTCCGACCATCATCAGGCGCCATTAGTAAGAACAAATTCCTCCCGTGCGTCGTCGTCGTTTTGTAGGTGGAACGAGTTGAATATCGGCCTCGGTAATTTGTCGTCTGCAAGCAGTGCTGCTGTCATTCCTGTTGAAAACCCCTTTCCTAAGTTATTTGGTAGCAACCATTCAACCTTTCAACTCTGTCTCTGTATAAAATATACATCCTATACCTACTACTACTATATACCCAGCAGCATCACAACTGTAGAAATGTAGACTACTACGACGGGTTGCGACTCCCCGGCAGGAAAGGAAAATATCTGTCGACAATTAAAACAGATTCACTTGATTTATTGCAATTAATTGGTTCAAATTATCCCAGCGTTATCGTTTACAGCTACTCTTAGATACAGCATTGGTGGCATCAGTTTTTTGGCTGGAATGTGTCAGTTGGTACGATGAATGGTTCCTACATTTTATGTTTTCTACATAATTCTTCGTGATTAGGAATAGAATTATCTTCAACATTACATTGGTGTGAAATATTTTACTATATAACTAGCATCCTACAATAAAAGATCACTGATGTTTAAAAGATGAGATAACATTAAAGAAAGTTCATTCTGTGACATAGTAAATCGCAATTAATTTTGTTTCTTGCGTTTTTCCATTAGTAGCCAGAGTCGAGCTTATTAAGGATTAAGTACATATCAAAGTTGTAAATTTTAATTTGTAGTAAATATTTGAGGAAGAAATTTGTAAAGGACTATATATTTTCGTCGAATGAGTTTTTCTTGTTGGACACAAAAAATTTCTGAATTCCATCCTGATTTTTTCTTAAGAGTTCTTGTTTTGTGCAATCTTTCGGTTTTATTCGTTAATGACCAACATTGTGGGATTGCTGGCAAGTGATTGATGCATCATGCATATGACTAAATTTCTCAAGCAGTGTATTTCAATCAATCAATCACTCCCTTAAAGCTTAACGGGACATTTCTTGTGATTGATCTCTAAACAACTAAATTGAAATATCACTCACTTTTAACATCCCAATTGCTTGCTCGTTGCTAGTAAAATGTATCATGCCGTCCGCTCTGGAGCTCAAACCTAGACATGAACCAATGTACAATCCGATTTAGCATCAGCGCATTGCCATTTTCAACTTCGAATGAAAGAGCTACAAAAATCACATAAGAAATAAGTGTTGCCAGATGTCGAATTGGATCCACACGAATTCTTCTATTTAAAAAAAATCTTATATAATCAAAAATACGTGCGTTAACCTTTGAAGAGTATTAGCGCACTACAGTGATCCTAATTCAACTTTACACTGCAAACATTTCGGTTCAAAATAGCATCGAATTCGAAATAAATCAATTCGATTAAATGAAGTTAAGTTTCGTAATCGAATTCGCTTGCGACGTGCTTGCGAATTGCAGGAGGAAAAAACGGAACATGATATCGAATTGTATTGACGCCCGACTTTCTAGCTCGACTTTCTTTCGAAGTTCTTGTATGTGTTGGTAGTTCGTTTTGGATTCGATTGTTTTTTAATAGTAGGTAAGATCTGGTATCGACTTCTCTTGCAAAGCGTTTTGCAAATAGTAAGTAAATATGATATCCAATAAATAGTAAATAATTCCATAGTAAAACTTCACTCTGCACTTCACTCAATAAAATCTCAACTTAGAATGTTGCTTTAACGAATTCCTCGGAAATTGAAATGACGTTAGAAGTATCGTAATCGTAACTTTGTATATAGTAAATCAAAGAAATTTCGGGCTACACGAACACGAGCAATGCATCTATTTCGAATTCTCAGAAATTTCGGCATGCTTAAATACATCTTTTATGGTAAAAAAAATCTAAAAGCCTTCGCGCTATGAGCGATTCATTTATTTCGAATTCTTGCAAATTAGGGCATGCTACTAATACTTCGTTTATGTTAAAAAAATCGAAAAGATTTCGAGCTACGAGTTTTTCCTCTATTTCGAATTCATTTCGCTACGGCGGAATTTCGTCCAATTGTTTGCATGGGAACACCTAATAAACGCATAACTAGCTATTATTGTTGGCCATTTCCGACTTTCTTCGTTTTATAACCAAAGAATAGTGAAGGCCTGAAGACTTCATTAAAGTAATGAAATTGCGTCTATTTAGAATCCATCACAATTATAGTAGGTACATCACTGAAATTGAAAAGTAAATGGGGTTGTGGCGTTAGTTCCATGTTTTGACCCACGCACCCCGTAGCATACTAAATGAACGTTCAATACTACATGTTGTTATTGGAATAGTCAGACCAATCTTGATTGCCTCGCATAAAGCTAGGTAAAACGGGGTGGTTTGAGCAATCAAATTGGCCTGCTCGGTTTAAGGTCGCATCACTCGCTTCATTTGCCTTACACATCTCGTAACAAGTGGTAACCTCGACAATAAAATTCTGTAGAATACCTCCGTAAGGGTTCTATATATTTTCTAGACTGACTAAAAATGAAGAGTTGCCCATGTTTCTTATATTTTTAGGGTGGAGTTGCATAAGTGGAAATACAGTCAAAGTATAGAATGAAGATAGGTATTCTGAAGAATTCTTTATGAAGATTTGCGATTGGATGAGAAGTGATTTTACAGATACTTCTGGATAACAACAAGTTATTTCAATGAAGATTTAAGTTTAATTTGATAGGTATACAGAAGTAAGAATTTTCTTACTCGCCGTCTTCATTTAACTCTCCGTTTCTACTTATTTCATCCCACAGTAAGACTGAAACACCGACGCCGCCCGTAGCGGTAGATGGTTAAATTCGTATCATCTGAATTTCGTTATTTTGGAGGCTCTACATTTTTCTATAATGTAAATCAGGAGGAGCAATCCCCCAGCGCCCCTGCCCACAACCCCCTGGATACGCTTGCTCAGAGGTCGATTGCGGGTTCTAAAGGAAAGAGAGGTCTCGTCGGTAGCACATTAAAGTGTTACTTTTTCTTTTATTTCAATATATATACATATATATTTTTAAGTGAACCTAACGCTCGACGCTCGACGCTCGTTGTACTTGTTTGCAATTATCAAAGACCCAGGACCTACGTCAATTAAGTTGGGACCGCCATTTCATGATAGAAAAATTTTGAATACGTCAAAATTTAGGGCTCAATTAAGGCTAATTTAATGCCACTTCCACGAATTTAATGCTCTTATATTTTTCAAAAAAATCCATGGATAATCCAACTTTATTAAAAGTTAGGACCACCACTACTGAGAAGAGGTTAAATAGTATTGTTACAATAGTGTGCACTGCATAATATTTTAGGGCTCAATTGAGGCTAATTTAATGCCACTTCCCCGAATTTAATGCTCTTGTACTTTTTAAAAAAATCCATGGATAATCCAACTTTATTAAAAGTTTGGACCACCACTACTGGCAATAGGTTAAGTAGTATTGTTACAATAGTGTGCACTGATTAATATTTTAGGGCACAATTATGGGTAATTTTATGCCACTTCCCCGAATTCAATTTTCTAGTACTTTTTAAAAAAATCCATGGATAATCCAACTTTATTAAAAGTTAGGACCACCACTACTGAGAATAGGTTAAATAATATTGTTACAATAGTGCGCACTGCATAATATTTTAAGGCTCAATTAGTGCTAATTTAATGCCACTTCCCCGAATTTAATGCTCTAGTACTTTCTAAAAAAATCCATGGATAATCCAACTTTATTAAAAGTTAGGACCACCACTACTGAGAATAGGTTAAATAGTGTATTGTTACAATAGTGCGCACTGCATATTGTTATAGGGCTCAATCAGGGCTAATTTAATGCCACTTCCCCGAATTTAATGCTCTTATATTTTTCAAAAAAATCCATGGATAATCCAACTTTATTAAAAGTTAGGACCACCACTACTGAGAAGAGGTTAAATAGTATTGTTACAATAGTGTGCACTGCATAATATTTTAGGGCTCAATTGAGGCTAATTTAATGCCACTTCCCCGAATTTAATGCTCTTGTACTTTTTAAAAAAATCCATGGATAATCCAACTTTATTAAAAGTTTGGACCACCACTACTGGCAATAGGTTAAGTAGTATTGTTACAATAGTGTGCACTGATTAATATTTTAGGGCACAATTATGGGTAATTTTATGCCACTTCCCCGAATTCAATTTTCTAGTACCTTTAAAAAAAATCCATGGATAATCCAACTTTATTAAAAGTTTGGACCACCACTACTGGCAATAGGTTAAGTAGTATTGTTACAATAGTGTGCACTGATTAATATTTTAGGGCACAATTATGGGTAATTTTATGCCACTTCCCCGAATTCAATTTTCTAGTACTTTTTAAAAAAATCCATGGATAATCCAACTTTATTAAAAGTTAGGACCACCACTACTGAGAATAGGTTAAATAATATTGTTACAATAGTGCGCACTGCATAATATTTTAGGGCTCAATTAGTGCTAATTTAATGCCACTTCCCCGAATTTAATGCTCTAGTACTTTCTAAAAAAATCCATGGATAATCCAACTTTATTAAAAGTTAGGACCACCACTACTGAGAATAGGTTAAATAGTGTATTGTTACAATAGTGCGCACTGCATATTGTTATAGGGCTCAATCAGGGCTAATTTAATGCCACTTCCCCGAATTTAATGCTCTTATATTTTTCAAAAAAATCCATGGATAATCCAACTTTATTAAAAGTTTGGACCACCACTACTGGCAATAGGTTAAGTAGTATTGTTACAATAGTGTGCACTGCATAATATTTTAGGGCACAATTATGGGTAATTTTATGCCACTTCCCCGAATTTAATGCTCTAGTACTTTCTAAAAAAATCCATGGATAATCCAACTTTATTAAAAGTTAGGACCACCACTACTGCCAATAGGTTAAGTAGTATTGTTACAATAGTGTGCACTGCATAATATTTTAGGGCTCAATTAGGGCTAATTTAATGCCACTTCCCCGAATTTAATGCTCTAGTACCTTTAAAAAAAATCCATGGATAATCGAACTTTATTAAAAGTTAGGACCACCACTACTGCCAATAGGTTAAGTAGTATTGTTACAATAGTGTGCACTGCATAATATTTTAGGGCTCAATTAGGGCTAATTTAATGCCACTTCCCCGAATTTAATGCTCTAGTACTTTTTAAAAAAAATCAATGGATAAGCCAACTTTATTAAAATTTAGGACCACCAACTTTAAAATGGAAAACGTTTTTTAAGACCCCAAAGATCGTAGGTTTTAATGGGTATGTGAAACAAATCAACGGCCAAGCATGGTTAGAATTTTAAACTCTTATGATACACGGTAATTTAGATCAAACAATTTTAGTTTGCACTGATCACTGTGTAAAGCTACAAAAACTTAATAAATTGCAGAGAATAAATGTAATTAGTCTCTCCACATAATTATAACGTAAATTCTTTTGTAATTTGACAAATAGCGAAAAGCGTTTATCAGGATTCAAAAACTAATCTTTCTCATGTTTTTCATTATGAAACTCAGCAGCACAATGGAGTATACTCGTAGAGAAAACACGAAGTGTGGTAACCCAAATTTACCGTAGTGAAATCCTATTTGTGTTCAAGGCATTGAATCTCAATTTCTAAGTTGGGCACCAATTTAGCATCTACATTTCGCTGTTGCAGTCAGAAATAGTTAACCGCTGATTCATGGTTTCTTAGTTGGTTTGTTGGAGATTAGGCATAATAAATACTACAGAAAAGCAGTAAAATAAATTATATTTTTTCTCTACATTTCTGTGGATAACTCCTTCCCAACCTTTATCAGTTCGGAAAAGATTAGAGTATTCAACTCTTTTCCAGTATTATTTGTTGATCAAAGATGTAATCCGACTGAAAAACACAGTATTATTAAAATGTTGGTAGCATGTAGGTTAACATCGATGGAATATTTTGTTTTTTAAACTTTTACTTTTATGGTTTCTTGGCGTCAATTGATTTGTTACTTTCGGAGAAAACACATTAAATTGGCCCTAATTAAGCCCTAAGATATCATGTAGTGCACACTATTGTAACAATACTATTTAACCTATCCTCAGTAGTGGTGGTCCTAACTTTTAATAAAGTTGGATTATCCATGGATTTTTTTAACAAGTACTAGAGCATTAAATTCTGGAAAGTGGCATTAAATTAGCCCTAATTGAGCCCTAAAATATTATGCAGTGTGCACTATTGTGACAATACTATTTAACCTATTCTCAGTAGTGGTGGTCCTAACTTTTAATAAAGTTGGATTATCCATGGATTTTTTTAAAAAGTACTAGAGCATTAAATTCGGGGAAGTGGCATTAAATTAGCCCTAATTGAGCCCTAAAATATTATGCAATGCACACTATTGTGACAATACTATTTAACCCATTCTCAGTAGTGGCGTTCCTAACTTTTAATAAAGTTGGATTATCCATGGATTTTTTTAAAAAGTACTAGAGCATTAAATTCGGGGAAGTGGCATTAAATTAGCCCTAATTGAGCCCTAAAATATTATGCAATGCACACTATTGTGACAATACTATTTAACCTATTCTCAGTAGTGGTGGTCCTAACTTTTAATAAAGTTGGATTATCCATGGATTTTTTTGAAAAATATAAGAGCATTAAATTCGGGGAAGTGGCATTAAATTAGCCCTGATTGAGCCCTATAACAATATGCAGTGTGCACTATTGTGACAATACTATTTAACCTATTCTCAGTAGTGGTGGTCCTAACTTTTAATAAAGTTGGATTATCCATGGATTTTTTTAAAAAGTACTAGAGCATTAAATTCGGGGAAGTGGCATTAAATTAGCCCTAATTGAGCCCTAAAATATTATGCAATGCACACTATTGTGACAATACTATTTAACCTATTCTCAGTAGTGGTGGTCCTAACTTTTAATAAAGTTGGATTATCCATGGATTTTTTTAGAAAGTACTAGAGCATTAAATTCGGGGAAGTGGCATTAAATTAGCACTAATTGAGCCCTAAAATATTATGCAGTGCGCACTATTGTAACAATATTATTTAACCTATTCTCAGTAGTGGTGGTCCTAACTTTTAATAAAGTTGGATTATCCATGGATTTTTTTAAAAAGTACTAGAGCATTAAATTCGGGGAAGTGGCAAAAAATTAGCCCTAGTTGAGCCCTAAAATATTATGAAGTGTGCACTATTGTAACAATACTATTTAACCTATTTTCGGTAGTGGTGGTCCTAACTTTTAATAAAGTTGGATTATCCATGGATTTTTTTGAAAAATATAAGAGCATTAAATTCGGGGAAGTGGCATTAAATTAGCCCTGATTGAGCCCTATAACAATATGCAGTGCGCACTATTGTAACAATACACTATTTAACCTATTCTCAGTAGTGGTGGTCCTAACTTTTAATAAAGTTGGATTATCCATGGATTTTTTTAGAAAGTACTAGAGCATTAAATTCGGGGAAGTGGCATTAAATTAGCACTAATTGAGCCCTAAAATATTATGAAGTGTGCACTATTGTAACAATACTATTTAACCTATTTTCGGTAGTGGTGGTCCTAACTTTCAATCAAGTTGGATTATCCAGGAATTTTTTTAAAGGTACTAGAGCATTAAATTCGGGGAAGTGGCATTAAATTAGCCCTAATTGAGCCCTAAATTTTGACGTATTCAAAACTTTTCTTCCATGAAATGGCGGTCCCAACTTAATTGACGTCCAGGACCTTATTGCCTCTAAATCAATAGGATTTGTAATCGGTTTCATTTTAACATTATTATACTTAGATAAATTATTGTACATTTAATAGTAAGCACATCAAATCAAGACTATGAATATAATGTATACCTAGATGCAGAAGCCTTAGTTACAAAATTATCTAGTTTATAACTTTTATTTTCAAGTAGACCTTTTTGGGAAATTATAATATATATATATATAAATATATATAATATAAATATATATATATATATATAAATTATATTCACTAGTATATGACAAATACGCCAAGTTGAAATTTTTTAAAAACACGGCTTTTCTTAAAAAGCAAGAATTACAAGTCTTAAAAGCTTTCAAATGAAACTATTCTGCCATCTGTCAGCTAGCATGATAAAGATAATACAATGGTATCCGAAGTATGAATACTATGTATATTAGCTGTGTGATGGTATAAGAAAAGGTTTCACGAATAGGGTTGTACCGACGAATTTTTATTATTTATAATTTCATTCGTACCTCTGAAACTTACGTAGCCCACGCCCAAGTGTAACCTGATCACGAATAGGGTTGTACCGACGAATTTTTATTATTTATAATTTCATTCGTACCTCTGAAACTTACGTAGCCCACGCCCAAGTGTAACCTGATCATTTAAACAAGTTATTCACCTCAATCTAAAGTCACACTGTTGGCCCTATTCAACAGTTTCTTGATCTTGTGCCGTTAAGCCACGGCAACACAAATAATGCTGAATTCGCCTTTAGGTGTGTAAATGCAGATGAGGTTTTATATTTATATACGATTAATACCATTAAAACTTCTATAACTGAACCAGACAACATTTCCCGTCGATTTATAAAAAATATTTTTATCGCATTTGTCCGCATACAAATACTCGTGCATGTATGCGTTAAAAAAACGAATCCCTTTCCTATTCCTAAGTATCGTAAATTCTCGAAACAGCCCGAAAATAGGTTATAATACAGAAAATATTTAAATCTTATTTAATTGTCTCCAATAAGGATTAACAGCACTGTACTAATTTGATACCATACAAAACCTGAGTAAAAAGTGTTTAGGCATAAAGATACAAGCAGCGTTTAATGTGCTGCAATAACAATTTTAATGTCTTTGGAAAAGTATATGGATGCTTACATCAGCCAAGAACGTATCAGCTATAATATTATTAACCCATATACATAAGTACGAAACAAAACTCGATTTTGGTTGCCAAAAGAAGTTAAATGTTGCCTTCAACGATACACTCCGATTCATTCATGGTTTACGTATAGATTGACATACATATGTCTCAGCTTATGTCGAGTTCTTTGTGGGATGTTCACTTGAAACTTATTTGTTACGAAGAATATTACTATTCCATTTACCAAGTTATTTATTTGAACAAATGCATTTTGTTAGTATCGATCCGACATCGAAAAATCTTGCTGCCAAGCTTGACAGCTTTAGAATGTTATCGAATTAACTTTGTGCAAGTGATCCGTTGCTGGAGATCTCTAGCGCCCAATCTTCAGTGCGCTAGATCTCAGCATGCATTTAACAGATCCCTGACATCAGCTACAGAAAGTAATATACGCAATTTACCAGATTTAATTATTTTCTTTGGCAGAATACGCTTCAGCTCTTATTTAATCGTCTTTATAAATGGGTCTGACACCCATAATCAATATAATCATTTTTACTCTCCAATGAACTATTCTGAATATACCGGCGAAAAATTACTTCAATAATCAAACTTGCACAGAGGGGTGATTTACGTGACTTAGGAGTCTGAGACCAATTCTATCTTTTTTCCTTGTTTACACACATTATTAAAATTATTATATTATATATATATTATATATTATTATTATATATTATTATTATATTATTATCTATTTATCATATTTACTTTTCTTTCAAATTAATATTCCCAACCGATTTAATACAATTTAAGATTTGTAATCTTATGTACTAATCAACCGCAGCAAACAAAATATAATAATAATAATTAAAAAAAAAATTTTTTTTTATTTACTGTAGAACTAATCAATGATAAAATCAATTTTTTAGATCTAACGCTTAAAATAGAGAATAATAAATTATGTTACAATATTTTTAGAAAACAAACCTTTTCTGACACTCTGATTCCAAGTAACTCTTGTCACACTTGGAATACAAAAATGGCATCTTTCTACTGTATGATTGGCAGACTATTAAAAATTCCTCTTAGTGTTGTTGATTTTAATAAAGAATTGTCCACCATTTTGATCATAGCATTAAATAATGGATATAAAATGAGTGCAATTATCTGTATTCTTAAGAAGAAATCTTTCAATCAAGTTGTCGATTCCATCTACCCTTCAGTGTGGGGTAAAAGGTTTATCTAATAAATTCAAAATTACATTGAAAAATGCCAGTCGTTTCCAACTCTTAAAAATTTGCTAACTAATAACAAGATAACACCTAAAATTGATACATTGGAGAGAAGTTGAGTTTATAAGCTAAACTATAATGATTTACAAGCTGTTTATATAGGGAAGAAAGACAAAAAGATCTCTGCCGACAAGATTTTCTGAACACACAGTAAAAAATTTATCCCTAAAGTGAGTGGCAACAATTCGTGCTACAAAGCTTAGATATTTTTCGATAAGATCAGGGAAAGCTCCAACTTGGATAACGTACATAAGTTTTTTATTCCTAAAATGCAAGTAGGTTTTTTGCCTAAAATGTATTGGAATTTTCAAATTTTTTTGTTTTTTTTTTTTTCCTAAATCGTAGGGAACATTCCCCAAAATGTAGGGAGTAAGTAAACTACCTATATACCTTTAAAAGACATAAAAATGAGCTGAATAATTTTTCATAAAAAAAAAACATATACTTAGTATGGAAGTTAATGCTGGGGCGCTTGTCACGGTGAAACAAAATAGTGAAAAACAATATGAGCCGTAAACTAAAATATTTAAATATTTCACCCTAAAAAAAAACAAATGAACTGACGCAACTTACAAAATAAACGGCTCATATATGGCTTGCTTTCAAAAACAATGTGTGAATTCTATTAACTAAAATATATTTGTAAGTGTTCCATAAAAAATGTCGAATAATATATGATTTATTGAATGTTCTTTTCCTTATATCCGAGAAAGTTTAACATTTAGGGAAATTTACGTACTATATAGGTTTTCTGGTGCCAAATTCCTAAATTCATTTCATGTTCCATTGATTTTGGGGGAAATTAAACTAATTTTCTCTTTATATCAGAGAAAATAATATTTACTTTTAGGAAACAATATGTCTTAAATTGAGGGACCAGTCCTATTTTTTTACAGTGCACATACTCGTAAATTCTAGTAAATCCAATAAACCGAACTCTGGCCATTGCAAAACATCTGCGCGATAATATACATTCAGCTAATTTAAACGACTTGGAACTGGTGCAATGATTAAAAGGTGGAAACAAGTATGAAATCTATGAAATCAGAAAGCAACAAAAAAATGGTACTCTTCTACTTAATGATCAAATTGATTTCAGTAATAGAAGCCCTTTACTAGATTGTGTTATAGTTAAAGTTAGCTCTCAGAGCATGTAGTCAGCACAATCTCAATTGATAATTAGTAGTCGTTTAACCTTGATTATGTTCTAATCGAACGAAATGCCTCGGCTTTATTTTTTGTTTTTTTAAAAAGTGACAAATATATTTATAACGCGAAACATAAATTGCCAAGTGTTTTTTTTTAATTTTTTTAATTTATTTTGTCTTAAAAAAAACTGTGAAATGGAAATGCAAAAGTCAGGGGTTAAATTAATTTTCTAATTATTTTGCAACAAGAGTACAACTAGAGGTTTTTTTGTACTATTATTCATATCTGCCTTTTTTGTTTTCCCTGGAGTTATGTTAAGTTAAGTTTAGGACACAAACAAACACATTTAATTCTAACAAAACAGAAAAAAAATTCAGAAACAAATCGAAAAAATTTTCAGATACAAAATAAAGTAAAGTAATAATATGAATGGGAAAAACTTGTAAAAAAAATTGTATTTCAGAATTTGAGCTGGACATACACAGAAACTTTGATAACAACTTTTCTGAATACTATGTAAAAATTTTTCTATGATTAAAACAATCGTTACAAGATTTTGAATTTACATCAAACGAACGATACTACATACTACGATATAATTCTATTACAGATCTTAGATCATTCGTCGAACAAATCAGACATAAGGGACCTCCTTTTAGCATCGGGATTTAATATAAAGAATCGTAACAGCTGCTTTAATTTCATTTACGATAAAGATTTTCTTTAAATCAATGACTCAGATACTTTTGTTAAATCAATTCTCGAGTAATTCTTCATTTCATTCAGTGAAAAACAAAAATGTCATCGTCCATCTAACAATGACTTTATTATTCCCTATTTTTTTTTTTTTTTGCCAACTCCTCTTGAAAATGATAACTCAATTAACAAGGGACATATATATCCTTTATTCATCTAAACTAAGAGTATCACTCATATAATCTTTTATTGTCACGTGTCCTTCATAAATGCAGCCAGCAAGTGTAGCTGATAAGTATTTTGGCATACACAAGAGAAAAAAGGAACCTTAAATAAACTCACTACTCTCAAGTTCATTTTTACAGCAAGGCTAATATCACACACCACGGAATGGATATACACTTGTTCCATCAGAAAACATTTTATCCTCCTGCATTTCGGCACGTGTCATTGAAATTTATTGACGCGTCCTCCCTAAAACGGGTGACGGATGCAATTCAATTCAATCAGATGAAAATGAACATCTGATTCGAATTTCATGGGAACATAAGTTACTTGCGGGTATGTTTTGTTGAATTTATGGTTTTGCGCATGATATGGTGAATGTTGGCGAGGTTTTTGAAATATTTAAATATTTTTTTTGACTAGAGTTAAAAGGCAACATTTTAAGAGATTAGGTATATCAAAAATACAAAATCTAGTGTCACTTTGGTCTAATTGGGATATCACACGAGTTTGAATACGAATTTTATATTAAAATGTTCCACCATTCTGAAATAGGTTTTATGAAATTGGAAAGTCTGTGGAGGTCGTGTGTTTTCTTTTATTTCGGTAATACAATAACATAGGTATACTTTGCGAAATGAAATGAATTAATTTATCATTTCTGATAACAAAACTATGCACGAGAATGATACAAGGAAAAGAGACTGACGAAATTGGATACAACCGGTTAACGAAACAAGAAATATGAACGAACATTTTCAAAACTTTATCTAAAACTACGGCAACATCATGCAATTTTTTTTTATTATTCTAGAATGTCAATCAATTTATAACCAAATGTAAATTAATCAAACAAAATACATTATTAAAAGAAGCCATCAGTCCAAAAGAAAGACTCTTAGGGGTTCCACAGTTCGAGTACCTATAAACTAAGTTTAAACCAAAACAAGAAAAAAAGCTAGAATTGGTCTAAGACCAATTCTTAGGATACCCTAGATGAATGCCCGTATTAATTTCGTATGGTCACCCATCTATTCAAGTATTGATTTTGAAGTTGTTTTTCGCATATATTTCTAGAACGGTTTGTCGCACAGACAAAATGATTATAACCAATTTTATAGGATTTCGTATTCTGCAGAAGTTTTTAGTACCATAAAAATGACTTGGACTGATCGTTTTCAAAGTATACGTAAAAAACCGAAATTTTTATATGGCAACACCAAGAAAGAGTTGCCCGATTTAGTCCATTTTTGACATTTTACGTCTCTACGTCGACGCGTTCTCAGGCAGTGTCCAAATATATAGCGGAAAACGAAATTTTTATATGGCAACCCCACGAAGGAGTTGCCCGATTTGGCTCATTTTCGAACTTAATTTTACTTTTTTTTTTAAAGTCTGTGTACAAAATTTCAGCTCTCTAAGTGTACGCGTTCTCAAGTTATCGTGCGCACAGACGGACGGACGGACATGCAAAAATCTAAATAACTTTTAATATTATGAATGGGTGTCCAATCCATTTTGCTCTAATATCATTATTTCGAGGTGTTACAAACGGAATGACAAACTTAGTATACCCCTATGATTTCATCTAGGGTATAATGAGTTTCAAAGTGTTCGAACTTTTTAATATGGCAGTACTGTAGAATTGTGAATTAAGAAGCTGTTGTGTGTATAATTGTAAACTAATAATCTATTGTGATTCATTTACTGTCAATATATTCGTTATGTTTTAAATTATTTACAAGTTTTTTCCGGCAAATAGTAGTGGAAAAACAGTGATCCTAGTGAAAAAAAAAAATTTTTTTTTGATTAAGCCTACAAATATGAGTAAAGATTCTTTAAAATGCACTTCGAATTGCTCATCAAAAGAAACAATAAAATTAATGAATCAAGAATTGAATATGCTGATGCCTTATGGTACGAGGCGAGGCGAGGTGATTCGAAGACAGATCTCGAGGTGTAATGTTCCCAGGAAGGCGTTCAGTTTCTTAATAAATCGCGAAGTAAGAGCATAAATTATGTCGTCAGATTCTGAAGAAAAAATTTTGTGTTTGTCAAATAATGCAGCTATATTGCATTTTTCACATAAATGTATTTTGCACTGTTTTACTCGCCAATGAGTGAAGGGAAGCTTTCCGATGGGGTCAAATAATTTACGTTTTCGGGGTATTAGAGTCGTAACTACCACCCTTCGGGTTCGGGTTATCTAATTTGGACCGTGGGTGATATCAAATTAAAGCTCTTGCTGAATCCTATTAAATGGCATATTTTCTTTTATTCTGTAAAAAACTTTATAGCAGACTTTTCTCACCGGAATATTTTTAAAATTCGTTATTTTATAATTTGTGTGCAGACGGGGTGTATGTAGGTTCGTGCGGGGGCTGACTTTTCAAGCTTTAGCCTAATATTTTACATATTTCATGGGAACATTTTAATTTTCTATGTTTATTCGTTATATGGGTTTTTGAAATAAATTTTTCCAGTTTTTTCATATCAAATTTTTTTTACATGGAAGTACTTATATTAAAGTGCGATAATCTTCTAAACTACTCGACGCAGAGGAAGAAAATTACACCACAACGATCGCAAAAGAACGTAGATGCGAATTAAGGATATCTCAGATAGATTATGTACCGTTATATGAGTTTTTAGAGAAAATGTAATGACTACAATGTAGAAAATAAAAAATATTAAAGAAACTTGAGAAAAGCATGAGCTTGGCATAAGTTGCAGTTAGACAATTGTGATTATATTTGTGGATGCCCAAACTTTTAAGATTTCTAGCATTACATTTTTTGCAATGAAGCTTTTCTTGTGTATATCACAGAGAAAGACCGTTTTTTAAATTTAGTACATTTTTCTTTATGAAAGTTATTTATTTTAAAAGTTTTTTTAATACCTTTTTGTTTTAAATATATTTTTTATTAAAAAAAAAGCATGCTGGGATTCGAACTCTGCACACAGTCTGGGCTTTTCTCACTGTCATGTATATGTCGTAGACATTTGACGTAACTCAGCATTTCACGAAAAGCAGAGACACTTCATGGAAAGTAGGCAAATAATGTAACGGTTTTGACTTAGCCCCTTTTTACATTATGTGTCTGAAATTTTTAGTCATTTCATTAAATGCTAAAAGGGTTTACGCCGATACTGTAATACCACCCTATATAACCAAATACTAGTAGTGGGAGATGGGTGGTGGAGGGGGAGGTCGCACCCAGGCCTGCTAAGTCAAAACCGTTACATTATTTGCCTACTTTCCATGAACTGTCTAGACTTTTCGTGAAATGCTGAGTTACCTCAAATGTCTACGACATATGGAAATGGACTGACTGATCTCCTGTTTCATGTGGCACCAGTTTTGATTGTAGAAAGTATGCTCTCACTGGCGCTGTATTTAAATTATTTGGGAATTTATTTATATATGCATGTCAGTGGGATTTACTGAATTTACCACAATAGTATTTGGGACTATTTGTATTGTTAAATTCTAATTATAAGGCGAAGGAAGTGTTTTTTACAAGGCTGTTTTGGTTGGAAATATCGCTGAATCGTTACAGTTCAGTGGGAAAGTATTCTTTCACGGAAAGAGACAGGAACATGAAAGTGGTGCCATTTTCTTTCATGCATTTTTGGTTTAACGAGCCGTCCATTTATATACATATCAGTGGCTTTTCATAAGTTTTTTTTAAAAAAATTTCATTAAAAAAAAAGCATATTGAGATACTTCCGCGTTACAGACAGAGTTTGGCCTTTTGAATTTATTTATTTATTTTGATATTGACCTTATAATGAAATTCAGAGATTCTTTCCAATTCGAAATGGGGCAAATGTAGAAAAATTTACCATCATCTATTTTTTCTCCAATATGACATTTGATAAATGACCAAAATTACATTAAATATAAACATTCAAATTATATTTAATTTTTGGATTAAAACATTTTGCTGATAGTTTTAAAATCGGCATAAGGTTACGACGACTTCCACATTTCAGTAATTAGAAATTTTCTCTTAAATTAGTGATTCCAAAATATGCTTTATTTAAAAAAAACAAAAAAAAAACAAAAACTCATCAAAAAGACTTCCTCAAAATAGTAAAATGTTCTGCACATTGCAAGAAAATTTCAATTAATCTTAGCTAACCCATACTACAGCCAAAACAGTACAGAATAATTTCACAAGAACGTTTCGGCTCATAAACTTATTCCCAGCTAACACAATCACAGTACCGCAGCCATGCAATGCCTGACGTGTACAGAGTTTAATTTAATGTGATAAAAGTAAATTACCCCAAAAGGCTGACAAATGGTTATCATCTGGCTCAATCTGGGATTTCATATACCGCCACCCGTGCACTCATTAAGGGAATATTGAGGAATCCGATGCACCACAGTATGTATAGTGTTCCCTTTAAAAGTATCTACCCCCATACACGTCATGGGTATATATATATAGTATATCGCAGTACTGAATTTAGGTTTCAACTGATTTTCAAACACTCTCTAAGGGACGGATTTTCCATTACCATTTTCCAGGCTCTATATTCTGTTTAGTAATCACTACGAAATCCACTGTTACCAGGAGCAGACCATACATTGACATATATAGCTAAAACAGAAGTGTCTACAATAATAATCACTCTATACAAGACCCATTAGCACTCGTAGCTCCTTCTCTCTAATAATCATTCCCCCACAAGGATGGTTCCGACATTCAAATTTAATACTGTTAAGTGTTATCGTTGCGCTCTCGTATATACATATGTATATCCTCCTCCGCCAGACATCGCCATCATTCTCTACTCTCTACATATAATCCTATAGAATTCTTGGAACAATCGCATAATTAAAGTCGCGTTCAGTGCGCGTTGGTTCTTCACACTCTTAATCTTTCGCGGTTACGACTGCTTTCAGTGGTAGAACTGAGGATGACGAAGACGGTATGCGGACCATAAAGGATACTAAACAAAAAATCTCTGTGATAGGATAATTAAACTTGAAGGAAAAATGGTGGATAATGATTTTTCCTTGGCACAGCTTCCCAACTCTTAATTTAATTAGGATATTCTTGTTCGGAGAAGATAGAAATAAGTATACAAAAGAGGGTGTACAGATATATGTATGCAGGAAGGAAAAATCCTAGCCGGATAATGTTAGAAGGGAGTGGAAAGGAAAAATCCGAGTCAGTAAATGAAAACCAGAGACGCGCTATGAATTAAAATTAGCACAAAAGACAATTCCAATTGCAAGTTTCGAAGAAGCTTCAACGTAGAATGTCTTCAATTCCTAGAGGGCTTAAACTAGAATGTTTTTCTCCTACTAAAAGTATTCTTCAGCGGGTATTGCGATGAACCTGTTTTGTGCAAGAAAATCACTTAAAATCACGTGAGACCATATTTACCATTCAGGAACATGCTAATGAATTACAAAAAGCCAATTAAGATTTCTTTTTTTCTAGTTTTTTTTTTATTTGATCTCTTCGTAAATAGTCCACCCTCAAGGTCAATAACTAGACAAAAGTTAAAGTACTTAAATCATTAGTAACATTGACACCTACACTACAGATAAATATGTATTGTAGGTATACCTAATGATGTCGGGAATATGCGAAAAAGTAATTTATCTAAACTTCAACTCGAAATTTGATGAAATTTGATACTCCTGGAACTGAATAAATATTCTCACACAGTGCAAAGTGGATAAATAATCCCAGCACAATGCTACTATGACTCCCAAAGGATACGACTAATTTTTCCCTCCCTTAACCCTAAGGAATATAATGGTATTATTGATGCCATGAAACTTGAAGGGGGAAAGATGAGCAATCACACATCTTTATTACAGATAAATGTTCATTGAAAGGGAGGTTTGTTGCTGGGAATCATATTTTCAAATTGCTGATGAGATTTTCACTTTGCTTCTGTTTTTTTTTTGTGCCTCATCGAAAGTAATTGTTGCAAGTGTTTTGTGGAGGAGAGTGTTTCTGAGGGTATCGAACGCGAATGTTGCAGAAAGTTAACGTAAGAGATCATGTGACATTTCGTGGTATATTCTCCTAAAATATATAGACTGGACGAGAATTTCGTTTTTTTTTGGAAGATTTTTGCGTGTACGTAGATCGAAGGTGCGAGATGTTTTCAAAAAAAGACTGCATATTATTGGTAATGCACGCGAATTAAGTCAGAAACTTAATGTTAAACTTCTCTATACGACAAAAGCAGATTCTTCTTTTATCACTGGCCATCCAACTTCATTCTAAGCAAAGACATCCCATTAGATTTGAATTCATCAAACTTTGTTAATAGAGAAATTAACATTTTGCTCATCTATCTGATTTTTACAGTTTTAATTATTCCCTGGTCTAATTAAGTCTATTTTTCGTGGCAGGGGTAGAAAGATCCCAAGCACGGAGGCCAAGGCGGCCCATTGTGCTAACCTGCTAAGTAGAAGAAGCTATAAGACTATAGAAGTTGAATAAAATAGGTATGAGGATAGCACAGGACCATGTCGAGGTGGGATTCGAGCCCACGATATCCCGAATACAAGTTTTTCTCAATTTATCTGTCCATTGAATAAAGAACTAATAAGGAAGCGGCTTATTGGGTGAAACCTTAGCAAAAGGAATATACGACTGCCATTGAAAAGAGGAAATCTTCTGACATTTCTCAAATAAACAAATCGAACATGATTTAAGCTTTCGTATATTTCTCTGTTTTTGTTATATATTTAAAAAACAAACTTTCACCAATAATTATAAACAAGAAGATATTTCTTTTTAAATATATTCACTTGCCTAAAAACCGATTTTCCGTCTGAATTTGGCGATTGTTTCTGCAACATTGCACCGAAAAATTCATCACTCTAAATTAATAGCTTTAATTTCACAAAACACTGAACTCAATCAAAATACACACTTCACGCTTCCGAAATAATACAATTTCAAATATTTAATATTCATTAAAATAATTATATTGAAAAACGTTTAAAACTCTGAAATATTTTCTTTCAGAAACGTCAAAGCAAGTGAAACTAAGTGCAATCCGACTGTCATGAAATGGCTTACACACATACACTTTATTTGCACGAAACCTGGCTTCCTTATTAGTTCTTTATTCAATGTATATGTCACTCCTCTGACTAATTTCACTCTATTGCATTCGAAATTCTAAAATCAGAAGGTCTTTTTTCTGTGAAAATTCCATCGCCATTACTCAATGTTATAAGAGAAAAACCAAAAAGAGATGAATAAGTCACAACAATTCGCTTCTATAATGAGTTTAGAGAACTTTCCTGTATACTTTATGATGAGTATATTCAAAGCACGTGCCGAAATTATTTAGTGACCCACGTATTTTTTTAAAATCTAATATGGAGAAAAAAACGGACAATTAGCCCAACACCATGAGGTATAAGGATTCTGCTAGTGGTGATTCGTCTGAAATTTACAATATGCTTGCTTCATTTTTTGGTAATGCATTTGCCTTGACAGATTTCCAACTTCGAAATAACAACTTCAGTCACAAGAACGACTCCCATAACGTTTCATTCACTATCCCTTCAACTACACAAGAAGATATACCCGATCATATCAGTGGCTTCCAAATGACTTTATAACGGGTCCTGATCGAATCCCCCCAGTCTTTTTTTAAGGCCTGCTGCCTTGTCCTGGCAACTCCGCTGAGAATTATTTTTTAAAAATTGCTCGATAGTGGTTGTTTCCCGCAACTGTGGAAAAATTCTTACGAATGCCTAAATTATTCGAGTCTATCATTTACTCTCAGCTTTCAATTTCCTGCAAGAATTTTCTTTCTTCAAACCAACATGGGTTTATTTCGGGTAGGTCTACAGCCACTAACTTGTTGGAACTTGTCTCGGATACCATTGACTGGCTTACAAAAGGCTACCAGACAGGTTGTATTTATACAGACTTTAGTAAGGCCTTCGATAACAGAACATACCAAATCTATTTCCGCCATTCCATCTGTGGAGTCTTGAGGTCTTCATGTGGCTTATGTACCTCAAGAGAGTCACTTGGGAGCGTTGTTCTCTATTCAATCTATTGACAACATTGACTGTGTTCTTTTGTGTACCTTGCTCTAGAACTCCCATATACTGGAGAGAACAAATTTTTCTGTCGATTGAAGCCAACTATTTGTACTGTTCGCTTCATTTATAAATCTTCTATGAAATTGTATGAGGCGTTCTTTTGTGTATCTTTTGTTCTGCCCTGTTCTGCGGACACAAAAGAACACAAGGATTGTGTCTGCTGTGAGAAACTACAAAGTCTTGATTTATGCTGACGATCTTTACGCTCACATTAAAGCTGTTAACGATTGTGAACAGATACAAGGTGACCTTCACAAATTTTACGAGTGGTGCAAAAATTTGGTACTCAATATACACAAATGTGATATTATGACCTTCCACAGGAATCAAAAACCAATCACTTATGATTATGGCTTTTCGGATTCCTCGATTCGCCGTGTAGCCTCTGTCTGTGACTTAGGTATCAACATAGATTGAATCTTATCTCCCACATAAACTACATAGTATCAAAATGTAGTTCTATGCTGGGATTTATAAAACGTTGGTCTGGAGAGTTCTCGAATCCCACCACAACACTGCGTTTGTACACTTGCTTTGGGCTTTGCTCTTCTTAAATACGCTAGTTAGATCTGGTCTCCATTTTACGGTACACACATCAACCGTATGAGTATGTTCCTACGCTTTAGTCTTAGGCACCTACCTTGGAACAATTCATTAATTCTTCCACCCTATTAGGATCACTTGAAGCAAGCACTCGCTACAAAAACATCATATGGTTGTCGATGCAATTTTTGTGCATCAATTCTTAAACGCGAATGTTGACTCTCCGTTGTTACTTGACAAATTCTTTTTCCGTGATAGTATGCACAATTTGAGAAGCTGGCATCTGTTGCATGTTCACACCTCAAGGTCTAACTTCAGCATTTCTGAGAATTTGGTTGTTGACGTTTAAAAAAACGTGTACTAAATATTAAGTTTTTTAATTTCTTTGTCTCAGGTTACATTGCATGTAATTTCATCTGGTGTTTGCTTAATGTTTAGTTTAACATACTAATACTAACACCGACTAAGTGATGAAAAGCATGTATTGTGGACTGTTTATTTATTAAACTTGTCACTAAAGCGAGGTTGTGTTAACCTGGTTCTAATAGTCAAATTTGAATAATATCTACAAAAAAAAATGTTTGTTTTCTTGACAATAACTCAAAATATATATCATTCATTTTTGAAGCCATTTTTGCAGTAACAAAAGTTCCCGTTGAAACAAAGATGGATTTTAAACATTTTGTTTTTTTTTTGTTATTTTTTTCATAAAAATACATTTCTGAAAAACATAAAAAGTCATTAAAAAACTTGCTTTCGCACGTTAATCACGTTTTCGTAGTTCATTTCACAAATTTTTATTTTACAGTAATAATTATGTAGGTACACTGTAAAAAATATTAGGACTATTCCCTAAATTTAAGACACGTTTTTCCTTAAAAATAAATGTAATTTTCTCTGATAGAAAGGGAAAATCAGTTTAATTTCCCCAAATCAATGGAACATTCAACGAATTTAGATATCTGGCGCCAGAAAACCTCTAAAGTACGTAAAATTCCCGAAATGTTAAGCTCTCTTGGATATGGTGGACAGTGGTACGGTGCTATCACATATTGCCTACATTTTAGGGAATATTCTTTAAATTTTAGGGGTAAAAACAAAACAACAATTTAAAATTCCCTATATTTTAGGGGAATATTCCCTAAAATGTAGGGAAAAACATAAAAAAAAATATGAAAATTCCCTACATGTTACGGAATATTCCCTAAATTTTAGGGGGGGAAACCAAAATTCCCTACATTTGAGGGGGAAAACCTACCTACATTTTAAGGATAAGAACCTATTCTTAGTTTTCCAAGGTGGAGCTTTTCCATTTCATCGACAAATGCCTAACCTGTGTGGCACAAAGTGTTGCCACTCACTTTAGAGAATTATTTTTTACAGTGTATACAACTGTATAATTTTCATTTCTCTATCGTTATACACGTTTATTTTAACATTTTCATTTTTGCTACTTTATAAATAAAATCTTAAGTGCTTTACACTCAAGGATTCCACCCCTCCATTTCCCATGTTTTAATAAAACCAGATAGTAAGACTTCTCACATAGATAGATAGACGCACCAGTCAGTCGCCACCATCATAATTCACTACAAAGGCATCAGCAATGACAGCATCCGCAGTACCAGAGCAGTAAAGCATTATAATATAATTGAATTAAATCACTTGCTGAAAGTAGCAACAAAAACACTTGACAAAATGTTCGTTACACACAAAATTTGAAGGGAAGATCTGCCTAAAGGAAAACCGCAAACAAACCATTAAGTTGCCATAGTGTAGTGCGCCGCCACAAGTAATTTCGCTCATAAAAACACGCCATCCCGTCAAGTGTTTATCATTCTTTGGAATAACAGAGTTGGGTCTTACTTTGGTTACTCGGATATCTGGTATATACTGTGCGGAGGTGACGTAAAATCTTGAAGGATTCAAGGATTCAAGCAGTACATATATACATACTCGTATATACATATGTATATAGCTGAATGAAAAAATCATTACATTAGGGTTTTACCCTAAAGGATGCAGTATAGTAGTTAACTGGTATTAAGTTGTACCGACGTAAAATATGAGATTTAATAGGATCTTTAAGTTTTTCAAGGATTTCGTTTCCCGTAATCTCTAAGATACCACCTACTATATAGATAATATAACATAGAATGCTCAAGAGAAAACTTTAAACCAAATCTGGCAACATTGTAAGAGCGTCTCCACCACTGTAAATCTGCCTGAATTTGAGCTGAAAGAATTTATGAGTCCTGCAAAACCGAAGAAGAAGAAGAAGAAAAAAGGAAACGAACAGAACCCCTGATGTTGTGAAATTTTATATCCTGAAGCGCATAAATCCAGGTATTGAATATTTCATCAACATATATACATCTACAACCACTCTCCATAGAAGGATTTTGCTTTATTTCCTGGGTTTTTCTAGTCGAGATTCGTCTGAGATATGATTTTTGTACAATGACACTCAACAGCAAAAGAGAAGGTAGGTGGGTTGGGTTGGATAGGTATATCACCTATATCGCCAGTACATACTTACATCCGTATCACGTATCTAGGTATATAAAAACTTTTGGGTGAATACTATAATACCTAGCAGCAGACAAGAAATAGACGTCCTTTAGGATGAAGACGAAAAATCAAGGAGGATATATGCAAAACGAGATTTCGATGTTAAATTTTTTATGATATTTCGTCTTTTTATGTTGATTCCATGGCGCACCTTTCAGCCATTTTACATGATCTTGGTCTGATTTCTCAAAATCCCTACCACATTTATACAGGTTATCTACATATATTTACTTACATACATATAAGAAGGGCATTTGGTATGCCGTCGGATAAAACAAAAGTTAAATTAGAAAAAAAAAAAAAAATCTGCAGGATTTCATGGATTTTGCCTGAGATTGTTTTATTGATTTTTACACCATGCTTTTGTAGACCGAAAGATTTTATCCTTTAAAAGAAAAAAAAAGAAAAACAAAACAAACAAAAAAAGAAAGTTGCGTAAGACGTGTTCGTCCCTCTCACAGGTCGTGTCAGGGCTCATTTATTTTAGGCCATGAAAACGAGAAATGGAACAGATATGTCTGTTGGGATTTTTGGGTTTTACCGAGTAAAGGGTGAAAATGCGTGCCACTTGAATTCTTAACATCGAACTGAGCTTTACCACAAGAATTATTCATTTTCAAATCCTAATCCTCTCGTATAACTGGTAAAATGGAATCTTTATGGCTTTCAGGAAGAAGATTTCTGTTAAGCGTTTTTTAGACTTTAATACATATTTTTTTTTTCTTTTAATAAATAACTTTAGTTTGGGATTTGCATTCATAGTAATATTATGAGGATAGATATAAGGAGAGGTGAAGTGTTTGGTTTGAAAATCGATAAAGATGCTTTCAATCACAAACTAGAGATATTAAATAATAGTTATACAAGTGGATTTGGTGTTAGTTCGAATATACTCGTACAACTTAAATACCGAAAGATGAACAACATCTTTTTTAACATTCCATTTAGCAATCTATTTGCATAAGAGAGAGGATGTACTTCTAATGCCATACAGCTTTCTAATACCACTAACATACTAGACTTTTAATTACCTCATTAAAGCCACTTTTCTCATTATATGCGTTTAACTAGGAAGATTTACCTAATTACATAACTACATATTTCTAACTTAATTAAATTTTAATGAGGAAAACCCGCCAACTGCATATCAATTTCGAAAAGGGGAATGCCCACTTTTCATAGAAGTTTTGGCCCGACATAAACAGACATGAGAGATATCTTAAACGATGCATTATGATACTCTGAATAACAATGTTTATTTCAATTAAACGGGGAAAAGCTTTGGCGATCGGATGTAGTTTGAACGACTTTCTTGGGTGAAAAAGTGGACTATCTATTTCTCGTGATTGCGCGGTATTAGTGAGTCGAGGAAAATGACTTACTGTGACAAAAATGCTCACAACATAGCACTAATGGCCATGAAAGAAAAGACTGTAAAAATATATACGAAATTTAGTAACTGGGGTGTGTGTGACCCAAGTGCATGAAAGGGGTGTTCTTCCGGCGGCTAAAACGTCCCGAGGAAGTTTTCTGAATCGGGGAAAAAGTAGACCACCAGTTAGTACTCGGCGAGACCTGTAATTTGACATGCAACATACGGTATTGGAAGCATCCTCCTCCACTGGGGTTCCTACCCCCTACTCTAAAAGTATGAAGAGAAAAATTTTCTTCTGCGAATTGTAGCTAGTAATGAGCTGAGGCGAGCTGTGAAACAGGTTTTCCGATCGAACATAACCCTACCGAGCTAGAGACGATCTAACGTGCGAAAAATCTAGTACTTCAGTTCAAATAAAAAAGAGTGAAACACTAAAAAAATGAGTATGGATTTAGCTATAAATAGCTATTTAAGCCTCATAAGTATGTGGGTACTCAAGCTTCTTCTCAGGACCTCAGGAATTCTATTCTGTTCTGGATTTTCCAAAATGTACTAGATTAAACTTTGACAGCCCCAGGCTTCCCTGCTTAATCGAAATAAACATTGTTAATAAAATATGTTCATAGCATCCAGAGCTGGGCAATACTTAAGTAAAAAAAGGCTTAAGTACTACTTCAAGTACATTTTCGTTACTTAAGACTTATTACTCAATACTTTTGAAATACCCCTACTTAGTACTTGAATATAAGTACTTGCTTCTATTTACTTGTACTTAAGACTTAGTTTTGTACTTAAGTACCAAGATTTTTACTTAAGTATTTCTGAGTCTATTAAGTACCTACATATAAAAAAATATCTAACTCTTCGTAGAAAAGCAAATCTCTAGCGCAACTCCTTTTTTGTTGAGTTTTAAAGCACGCAAAGAACTGTCAAAGAATATGTCGCACTCACGCGTCCAGGCAGAAACCTAGAAGAACTAATAATATACAAACAAGACTGGGGAAGTAGAACAAAAACCAGTAACGTCTCGCTCGAATATAAAATCGACGATGCCTCGATGTAGGAAAAGCCTCATTTTCGTCTTAGAAATTTACTGGAAATATTTTCCTTAGAATTTTTATGCATTATTGGAGGCGACAATGGGTGCTTGGGTGGACCTCTAATAAGTTTACCAATGAGAGGTGAAAGTTCTACTCTACGAGCAGCGCCGAAAACTATAAATAGTAGCCACTGGTTACTATACATATATTATAGTTTTCGAAAGGTATTTCTTTCAATTCTATAAACTTCATTATATTACTGCCAACGTAGAAATATCCTAAAAAAGTATACTTTAAAAAGTACTTCAAAGAGTATACTCAGTACTTTTTATAGAGTTATTATTTAGTTACAAGTACTTTTAATACATATGGTACTTGTACTTACGCTGAAGTACTCAGGCCTTCGATACTTGTACTTGTACTTAAGTACTTTTTCTTTGGTACTTGCCCAGCTCTGATAGCATCATAATGCATCGTTTAAGACATCTCTCATGTCAGAAGGTGTCGGGCCTAAAATGGGATGATTGGAATTTCCAATTTTCAATAGCTGTCAAATACTCAATTTTGATTTAAAAAAGGGAAACAAAACGGAATAATGAAGAAAAAGCGTGAAACATGAGCAATTGGAGAAATGCAGAAGTTTTGCAATTGATTGATGTATGGGCCAAATATATAAAAGAGATCAAGAAGGTCCAGAAAAATAGACATAGACATGTTTATAAAGAAATGGCACAGAAATTGAATTAAGGAATTCGATCAAATTTTGCAACCCCCCCTCCCCCGGCTTCCCCCGCTTAACTGAAATAAACATTGTCAATAAAATATGTTCAAAGAATTATAATGCATCGTTTAAGACATCTCTCATGTCTGTTGATGTCGGAAAGTTGTATGAAAAGTGGGCATTCGCCTTTGTGAATATAGCAAACCAACCATTTTCGGGCTGCTAACGGATGCTAAAGAAAAAAAAACAGTCAGATTTTCCTATAATTATCTCAAATTGTAGAAGGTTTCCCGTGAAGGGTTAGGTTCTTCCATGGAGTTTCAGAATCATCCTTGACATTATAAAGCAAATGCGAGTAATCACTAAAAGCCACAGTTACGTATCGCCTACTTATCATACATCGAATAAAGGATAGGATAATAAATATACCCATTTTAACGTATCCGTAGCAAGAAATTACACACTTAACTGAAAGAAAAGAGGGAAGGTGGCATGGGCGGATTTAGGAAAAGGTACCAACGACTGAAGCCCCGGGGCCTCCACAAGAGAGGGGCCTCCAGAATATGATCTTTTAAACAAACAATTCATTCTGACCTTTTCACCCAACAGCGGTCATACTGGTGAAGCCACAGCGGACGGTTTACTCAAATTTTTAGGTGACCATCAAATTTACATTCTCGATTATCGCGATGAGTAGCAAATACAAAGGGATGCAAGCTCTAATTTTAGACAAAAATAATTTATCAGTGTTCGTACCATGCTATGGACATCGTCCTAATTTGTATATATATGTTTTTTACAGTAAGTAGAGAACATATATAGAATTCTGACAAAGAAATTAGCAGAAAAAATACCAAGCAGTTGTACGTCTTGAAAAAGCTGGTCGCTGGTCTTATCAAGCTTACGCCACGAAAACCATTGTCGACGATTGTTCCGACAATAAAGATGCTCTAATCAACATTTCTTCCAATCAGGAGCAAAAATGCATCGTGAGAAATGATGTAAAAAATCATTTGAAGAAGATGAGTAAACTTGTTTTATTTGCCAATTTTTAGAACGATATCTTGGATCAATTCAATGCTACAAACAAGCTGGTGCAGAATCCGAAAATGATTTTTGAAACTGAAATCCGTGCATTGGAGTCATTGAAATTTTATGTTGAATCGAAAAGAGACGAGTTTGATAAATACGAAGATGTAGCTCAAAAAATATCAAACACTGATGAGTATAACGAGAAATGTGAGGCTGAATCCGCTCGATTATATGAAAGCACTATAGTCAAAAGAAAAATTTCGAGTATCAGGTTTTATTCCGGCGGTCGATCAGCTATGTGTTTCTCTAACTGATTGCAAGTTCACGGTTTGGATTTCATAATCATTTAGAGGAAATGGACCCTGGAAATTTATATGCTGCAGCGGAGGAATTGGTCAAAATTTAAAAAGACGATTTCGAACCAAGTCTTGATAATAAGTTAGTCCAATTCGCATCATTGATCGTTTTGTATAAAAATGATTATCAAAAAGATCAGTCTAAAGAGTTGTTCCATTACACAACTACTCTTTACTACTCTACTACTACTACCTGTAATCAATATTTCAGAGCTGCATTTCCAAACAAACGTTGATGGTATCAAACTGCACTGGAGAGCGCTCATTTTCGAAAATGAAAATTATAAAAAACAGACATATATAATATGGACTGAGTACGTTAATAGAAATAGACTACAGAAAGTGGGCTCAAAACTATCCAGTTTAGAAAATATCTTATTACCATAAGTGAAGTGGACCAAAATTAAAGCTTTAATTAATCTGATGCGATTTTCAGTACATGGAATACTCGTTGGGAGCCAGAGACTTCGAAGCCCTGCATAAACTTTTCTGATAATGCTTTTAACGAAGTCGTAACACTTTATTTCGCTGTTTGAAATACGACTAAGAGTGGTGACTTTGTTTAGAATAGGCAGCGAGACATTGTTTAAAACTGGAGGTATATAAAAAAAATTCAATTTTTTTATTGTAAAAGGAAATGCTGTGAGACTTGACAGGACTTAAAACCAACTGATTATTCTTCGACTAAACATAAATTCTGTGGAGATCAATGAAAACTATGCAGCCGAATAGGTCTATTGAAATATAACTGAACATCACCCGCATATAAATGGCTTGGTATACATTCATCAGGCAACTCATCTATAAACAGACTAAAAAGCAAAGGACCCTATTAAGAACCTTGATACGCAACAGAAAGTCGAAAGGTTTTATTAAAATCTCTTTCTGAGCTGCGCGCTAACTTTTTCAACTTCCTGTCAATGATTGTTTTTTTTTTCATGGTGGTACCAACGTAAGCGCTGTTTAACACAAGCAATTGTGCCCACATGAGTCCATATTATAATATTAGTGTCTCTACTGCATTTCACCTAAATTGTTGATGAGTTCCATTCGCCTAGTTTGTTTATTTCTTGTATTTTACGATACCTGGTATAAATTATTGAAAAACTGTTAAAAAGTAGGTAATTTTTTTTTTGTTCTCAAAATTTTGGGCACTCCACTTCTTCGTTGTCCCAGGGTCTCCAAGGGATTAAATCCGGTCCTGGAAGGTGTGATAACAACTGTGTAGTAGACAAAATTTGCTTTAATCACACAGAATTTCTGGCAATAAATTTCCTAGCTTACTGAGTAAGAAGTGCACCTCAAAACTGGAAGTATTTATAGTAGTTAAATTGACATAAAGAATTATTTGTTAATTTCTGTTTGTGTACTCCAGCCTTAAAAACGTTACTCCAAATCATTTTAGCAGTCAAGCAAATTTTTGCGAACAATATTTTATTTTTTACGATTGCGAACTTTCAACTTTATTATGAACATCTAGATTACACCCTTTCCTTTCACCTCAAGGTTAAGCTTGTTTTTTGATTCAGTTGTATTAATGATAAAATCCTCCCTCTCTCATTATCTTTATGTGTATATATGTATGTATAACGATCCGGTTAATACCTACTCAAATATTAAAACCAAAATTCATACACATTCGATTAACAGGACTGAATGAGCACAAAAATATAGGATCAATGTAGTAACTACCCTAGTCCTAATATAACTTCTGTTTCCTTACATCTCAAATTACAAAACCTGTTAATAGCTTCAAGCAAAAATTGTGCTAATTCTTGGCTTTCTTGGTGACAGCCCTAATTGAATTATTTCTCTGGCTTAGTCCGATTACCTACATCCCTTCTGTAGGTATATTTGCGTCGTCGGTCGGTAACATTTGTATATATATTTTGTTGCAGCACTTCCACAATGAATGCAAGTAAAAATTTCATGGGGCTAAAACCAAACCAACCCAAAAAGGGATGCTGCTTTTATAGAAGTGGTGGTTACAAAGTAGCAAAAGGAAAATCTCCAGTTACTAATTTTATCCTATTTAGCGAGTTTGTTATGCGGTTTGGTGTTACACATAATTTTGTACGAAAATACGGGAATATTCTTTGTGTTAAGTCTTCCCAATAGAGGGAGATATATAGAATTAGCATGGCAATCTACATAAAGGGACATGTGGTTACTTTGCTTGGATTACATTTTCTGGGAATAAGTTAAGAGTGAAGTACATATATACGGAATGTGAACGTTACTCGCAATATTTCAGGAGTTTTTTTTTTTATAGTTTTTACAAAACTGAGGTATTTCTTCGCTATTTTATAATCATCTGGTCTGATCCGCATTTTAATTAAATCTAGGAGACCTGTGTGTCTGTTATTATTATTTTTTTTTTTTTCATAGAGAAAAGCAAACCTGTCCCTTGACTCGGTGTCGGAACTTTAATTAAAAATTCCTGCAGAAATTGCAAAAGTTGTAAAAAAAAAAGTTGTCAGAGTATTCAAGCGTAAACGCATAAAGAACTAGATAGTTACTAGACTGCAGTTGTTACGTATCCTATATGTTAATGGTTACAAAAGTCCCCAAAAAACACCGAAACAAGGATATATCCGAGAAGCGTAGCTTTAAGCATAGCAGCGGCAAATACAAATACTCCCGTAGGAATAATATGGGTCCCATATGGTAGCTGTACGCTCTCATTTACTCTTCAGTGTTTGAAAAAATCACCGTAAGGGCTCCAGCACTGATAAAAATTCTGCTGGAGCCATGACTTTACTTGCCTTGTAAGCTATCCCCTAGTACTAGTAATAGTAGTTGTAGTATTGGTATAGTGTATAATATATTAAGAGCAGCGCACATATACGACTAATACACTGAAACAAGAAAGGAAAAACTGAAAAATAAACCAAAGCAAGTTGGAAAATCCCAAACCAAATCACCACTCGACGCCATGAAAAATCATGATGCTTGGCTTGCTGTATGGGGTGTGGAGATTGGATGTGATGAAAACGTGCTCACTATACTCACTCGGGAGTCGGAGGAAGAAGTTATACGGATATATGGAGACTTTGGACCGGATGATTTTCTCAATCCTCCCTACTCCTACCCGGAAAAAAGGACATATGTGAAAGTTCATGATTGTGTTGTAGGATTCATGTGTACATGATCTAGTTTCGGCCCATGGCATTTTATATATGAAAGGTCGTAAAATATATTAAAACTTTAGTTTCTCGGAGAAATTTTTTTTTCCGCATTCTTTAAGAAAACTTTCCGAGGACGAAAGTATGTCCTTAAGACACTCTGTAATTTCGAAAGGGTAATAAACGAGCTTCAAGTATAGGCATAACTTTTCTAAATTATGTGATTATAAGACATAAAACTGAGACTAGTTTATGGTTAAAAATAAAATTTTCTGAAGAAATTTTGGAATTTTTTGATACTTAAAAAAAAAAAACTGTTAACCATAAAATATATGAATTATTTACTTGTCATCTGCGCCTAAGGTTACGTTTATATATTCTATACAAGGGAAGCAGTTGCAATGGAAAATAAACAAGTTTTATATCCAATTCGTGTAGATAGAATCCATTTTATTAGATATATGTTCATAAAAGAATAAACTTTTACTTGATCCACCCATCCAAGTTTAAACCAAGCTATACAGACGTAGTAGGAGAGATTAGATTATTGACGTAAGCTGGAACGGACTGTGGCTCCCATGTCTTGTTATGCTATAATATTTGAACTTTAATTAGGCTAGCAGTTCTTGGTGAATGCTCTTGAGTTGAGGAGAGGGTAATTTGGAATGGTTCGGTCTTAAAACTTAGCTCTATAAATCTTCACAGATGACTGCAATTCAGGCAAGAGAGTGATGGTTTTTTTTTTACCTAACAATTAGATGGCGCACTCGCTTGGTATGGTATATCCAAGCTTCTCAGATTGAATATTTTGCTGAATAAATTAACGCTTTCAAAAAGTGGAGATTGTGTCTTGCATGAAAATTGTATGAAATTCGCGGATTTTGTCAAAATGCTAGCGTTGCTTTCAATTTCTTATCACGGAAAGTTTAAAGTAAAATGGTTGAAAATATTGATTTGAAATATACTAAGAAAACCCTATGCGAAAGAATAGTTCAAGGAATGGAAGAAAAACCATACGTAAATTGTGACATAAGACAAGTCTCAAACATCTACGCAAAGACAAAAGGATTTGAAATAATCATAGTCTATGGAGACCACTGTACAAATTTCTCAAGACTAAAGCTACATAGTAATAGCACAGCAAGTAAGACGGCAATGATACTGTAATGAATAGTTGCGGCGCCAAAACTGACAAAACAAACTTAATACAGGATAACACCATCAGAGCTGGGCAAGTATCAAAGAAAAAATACTTGTACAAGCACAAGTACCAAAGAAAAAATACTTGTACAAGTACAAGTACGAAAGAAAAAATACTTGTACAAGTATCAAAGAAAAAATACTTGTACAAGTACCGCAGGTCTGAGTACTTCAGCATAAGTATAAGTACCGCCTAATATATAAAAAGTACATGTACTTTTTAAAGTACTTTTTTTAGAATCTTTTTACGTTGGTAATAATATAATGAAGGTAATAGAGTTTAGTCAGCATTAATAAATAAATATCTTTTGAAAACTATAATATATACGTAGTAACCAGTGGTTTTCAAGAGATATTTATTTTTTAATGCTACGCTCATAAAAACTGTTAGTCGGCCAAGTACCCGATGTCGCCCCAATAATGCATAAAAATTCTAAGGAAAAAATTGAGGCCTTCCCTGCATCTAGTCGAGGCATCGTTGATTTTATATAAGAGCGAGCCATTGCTGGCTTTACCCTTGGTTACGTCATCAAGTGGAGACATCGTCGATTTTATATTCGAGCGAGGCGTTACTGAATTTTGTTCTATTTGCTCAGTCTTGTTTTCATGTTATTAGTTTGGCTAGGGTTCTACTTTGACGCGTGGGTACGGCACATGCTTTGACAGTTTTCTTTAAAACTAACATAAAAGGAGCTGCGCAAGAGATTGTGTCTGCTTTTTTACGAATAGTTAGATATTTTTTTATATGTAGGTACTTAATAGACTCAGCAATATTTAGGTAAAAATATTGGTACTTAAGTACAAAACTAAGTCTTAAATACAAGTAAATAGAAGCAAGTACTAAGTAGGGCATTTCAAAAGTATTAAGTAAGTAATTAAAATGTACTTTAACTAGTACTTAAATCCTTTTTTACTTAAGTATTGCCCAGCTCTGCACCATATCTACATATAGGAATTTAATTTAAGGTCTGCAGATACTCAGATACCGTCTTCCAATAATTTAACAAGAAAGTTATGAATTTGCAGCATATCTAAGAGTTATGAACGACTTTTTGACTGGGTAAGGCTTGTGTATATTAAGCACAATCTGAACCGACAGCATTTAATTGAATTGATAACATTTAAGTTCTGAATCAGATCAATACAAAAGATAAGACAGGAAATTAACTGAGTCATGAATCTGTGGACATTGAGAGCAAAAGAAGAAATTGTTTAGAGAATCCAACTCAAGATTATAATTAACAGTCAAAATCGCAAAAACTAAAATTGAGCAGATCTTTCCGAATTGTCATAGCTTATTTTTTCATTGCTTGCTCTACTGATTATCATTATTTAATGATATACTGACACATACGTACGAACAGCTACTACTTTTAAGATAATTTCTTTCGTTAATGATTTCTCCCTGAGTAGATGGTATTTTCGTATCCGCATTCATATCCTAATCTTATCAAATTGATACACCTTAATTTATTTGTTTACTCCCTAGACATATTTGTAACACAATTTTAATAAAAAATATGCCCTCTGGGAATGTGCAAAAAATACTTCAACTAAGAAAGTCTTTAAGGCACATAGACAAATTCTAAAAAAAAAAATCTGAAGAATAATAACATGCCTAATCCTAATTATCCCCATTTCCTGAGTTCCTTGATTTTTAATTCACTTTTCCGAAGAATCTTATATGTTCGATTATTTTCTTTATTGATAATGTTTTTCCAAAAATTTAGTTCCAATCTTCTTCTAATTGAGCTGGACTGTATGCTTGAAAGTCCTTTTTTTTTCTTAATACTTTTGTTAAAAGGTTTTCTTTAAAGGCTAACAATTCATTTAATTGTTCACCTTAAAGTATTTTCGATGCGTCAACTTTTAATATATATCTTTATTACTGCAACCAAGACTACTAAGCCTCACTGACATGCGCACTAATTCTTGAAACCAATTGAATTGACATATACATATGTATATCTTGGAATAGAAAAAGTATAAAACTCTTCTCAAATTAAAATGAATAGAAAGAAGAGATTACATGACAGTAGCAGAGCAAAAAAACCATAGTCGATTATCAGTTTAGTTTTAGTGTAATCGGGGGAGTTTTTTTTTCAATAAGGTGGGCACAAATCAGTGACTTTACTCATAATAATAAATTTAAATAATTTCAGTACTTACCTACATGCCATTTGAATATGTACTCACTAGAGTGCCATCAAATTTTAAAGATGTTGTCTGAAAGAATATAAACAGGAAGTTATTAAGGAATACCCTACTAATTAAAATTTAAACAATTTAAAAGGGAGCCCATTTTAGGTACAAAAACCTATCCCAATATTTCTAAAATGGAGCAATCCCTTTATTTTATAAAAATGTATCTAGAACTGGTGGCACAAATTGTTGCCACTGACTCTAGGAAATAATGAACTGTAATATATTGGTTATAGGGTGTGTCGTTGACTCATTACCATTTCGTAATGTATGGTAGAGGAGATTAGAGTAGATAGAATCATAGCTGACTGGGAGTAAATGGGAATCAAACTTCCTTTACTTATCGTAAAACGCTTCCAACAATTTTAATTTGTTTTTCGTATTACTGCAGAAGTACAAATTTATAAAATTTAAATTAATTAAATAAAATTTAATTTAAATTCCCGAATTTCTGTAGCCCTAACTTGCACAGTTTCAAAGATACAGGATGTTTCGTAAAAATTAAAAGATAAAGATAATAATAAGCTTAAAATTACTTATCACTTTTATTAAATCGCTTTTTACTTATGAATTGATTAAATATTTTATTTAATATATTATTTATATTAACCATTTGTTTAGTAGATAATTATTTGCGCCCAATTGCCGATGCATTTTTACCTCATTTCAAAGAAAATAAAAAGTTTTAGTTGAAGCTTAAAAAGAAAATATCTCCCCGTAGTTAT
The DNA here is from genome assembly GCA_963924295.1 of Dioctria rufipes. Taxonomy (NCBI): domain Eukaryota; kingdom Metazoa; phylum Arthropoda; class Insecta; order Diptera; family Asilidae; genus Dioctria; species Dioctria rufipes. The sequence continues at coordinate 25,996,622 of OZ002744.1, read as the reverse complement.
ACAGCGATTGAAGTTATGACAAACAATTTATTCAAAACGAAATTAGAAACTTAAAAGTGGCGGCAACTGAACATATTGTTTTGCAGATCTCACTTTTTGTATTTCTTATTAATTTAGTTTTCTAGACAGCTACATTATTTACATATTCGGTAAAATTTGTCACTACAATTTGAGTGTGATATTCAGAGACATACATAGATATGTAAAAAACAATCAAATATGTACGAGTCTATATTTCTATTCGGGGGCACCACTAGTGTGACTGCCAAAAAAAAGGTGATTTTCGCCAATTCATTGAAAAAACATAGTGCATCGAATGTTTAGAAATTTCAAGGATATATTTGTGTATAAATTATGTATTAACAGTAATTTTGTGAATGAAAATATTCAATTTTCAGCGAGTTATACGCCCTCTGCCGACTCTCAAAAAACAAGGTTCCCCCACTGTTGCAGTGATTGCGGCTTGCAGAGTGCCGGAAATCAAAAAAATAGAAAAAGTCTGTTAAACTAGATGATATTGTTGCCTGTGAAATCCAACAAAATGGCGGGGTTTTGAAAAACAGATCCAAATCACACTTAAAAATCGGCATGGCAAATTAAACCAATCGAGTAACTGGCGGGTCATGGTATGAAGAAACAAATACTAAATGTGCTAAAACAAGATTCAAATCGATCGGATGATTTGTATTCGAGTTAGAGCTGCAGAAAATTTGAAAAATTTCATTTTGAAAAAAACACTTAGAAAGATAAAAATACTTATTTCATTGTTATTAAATTGATAAATATCATACCTAGATCTAATCTGCTATTCCAGTCAATGTACAAAAAATTTGACTGGCATATATCTATATACCTAGAGGTCGAGAGTAGCGTCCTAATACTATTATAATATTTAGGATGCCAACAGTGCTGCTATTTAGAAGGCTGTAGTTCAAAAACTATTTAAGATACGCACTTAAAATTTTAGTATGTTATTCTTAGAGGTATACAATATCGAAAAATGCACAAAATCGATTTTTTGAAAGTGTCACACTAGTGGTGCCACTTAAAGTCCCGAATCCAAGAATATGCAGTGGTGCACATGCATCAGTTGGTATAAAAAATAAAGAAATCTATCAATTCCAAATGATTGACGTTCATGAGATTTTCAATATAGAGGAAGTATTTGACAACACTCCATACTAACTCATTTATCAAGGTATCCAGAAACAAACGAGGTATTAATACCAATACGTGCGGATAATAATCACCAAAATAGCAATAAAAGACCCTAATAGTCGCGTCTTCTAAAGGTATCTTGTAATTTCCGGAACTACTATAGGGTCTGCATAAACATAATTGCGAATTCTTGCAACGAAGTTGTGCCAAGCATTACTTAGAAAGAGCGCAAAAAAACAAAAATAACCCCTACACTTTTTGGTGAAAAAATTTACTTTTTCATGGAAGTAAAGTCTCTGAAAATTAAAACTCATATAAAACTGTCTTCTGACAAGATCAAGATCTCACACTCCTGAAACCCTATGGAGATTGAAGCCTTAAATAACTAAGGACTGTCCCAGAAAGTGCTGCACGGTAATAACAAATAAAATAAAGAAATGCTCGCCATTAATTTTGGCACAGTACTGTCCTCGACTTTTTTGCTGGCCGGTTTCCACATTAACGTTCAATTGGACGAAACTGTGGCACATTTGATGGATTGGTCAATTTGTGAAAAAAAAATTATTTTGTTCTGTAGATACTACGTTATTGACCTTGTGGCATATTGACTTGTGGCTATATCTGTCCAAAATAATATAGACACATTGTGTGACTTAATAAAAGGCAGCAAACCTTTTTTTAAACATTCATTGATATAAATATCTCTATTTATACATCTTTCAAAAAACAAAGTCTTGTTTCTGCATCCACATTGGCAGATGCCGTGCCAAACCAGAACCTTTTTGCCGTATTTTTCTACGAATACGTATTTTTCAACATCAGACACCTCTGTTTTGTTTTCTGTACTATAATATTGAGGTCCGGGTAGGGTCGAAAGATCATACTTGAAGTAGGATTCGTCGTCTAAAATTAAACAAGCACAATTTTCTTCACACAACGTCGCGTATAGTTTTCTTGTGCGTGTTTTTGTGGTATTTTTCTGTTTCACTGTCCGTTTTGCACTTTTTTGTTTCCTAAAAGTTTTTATATTATGTCTTTTCTTAATTCTGTCCACAGTACATTTCGAAATATTAGATTTTTTTGCTACATCCTGCACAGGCGCCGACTTATTCTTTTCAATAAACTTAAACACCTTTTTTTCCATAGTTTTATCTGTATTCCCTTTCGGCCTACCTCATTTCGGTTTTACCACAATTGTCTTCGTTTCCAAGAATATTTTGATTATTCTGCTAATTGTCCAACGCGTTGTTTTAACTTCTCTTGCAATCTGGGAAAATAATTTTTCTTTATTTTCCAACGATTTGTGCAAAATTTCACGGCACACGTCTTCACATTTCGAACTCATTTTGAATACTTACCGATGATTTTATATTGAAAATAGGTAGCTGATTTATTAACCAGGTTTTAGTTTCGAGGATCCAGATAGCAAAAATGAAATTTTATGATTTATTAAAAACCGTGCAGTACTTTCTCGGACAGTCCTTATAAATAACTAGGTCAATTATCACTGGCGACAAAAAAAAAATACAGAGATTATTCGAGTGTAAAAGGAGTAGGTATAAGGGATTGCATCAACCTTGAAGATATTGCCAAGTCTACTGCGCTTATATTCACAAATGCGTAAAGTAACTAGATCTAGAGCCTACAGCCTTCTAACTGTCGAAGTTAAAAAAATGTCAAAAATGTCTGATCTCTAAATAATCAAAAATGAATACACTAAATTGTAGCCACATTGATTTGAGTTCCTATATATTGCGGAAAATGAAAATCATATAGTAAACTATAGTAAGTAAAGGATTTTCAGTGGAGTGCAACCGACACTTTTTTACGGCGCCTCCGTCGTCTTTAATTGCTGAAAAACTAAACGAAACCCCACTGGAAATAAAATGCAATCAAAATTATTGTCAAATAACCATTCTAAGAAAAGAACTTTCTGAAATTTAACAGGAATTACATAACCTCGGCACCTGAAGGGGTTCCTGACAGAGGGCATTGACAACTCAACAGAGCATCTGTTTGAACTCTGAACACAATTAATCTTTCCAGAGACAATGTGTGCATATTGTGTGAAGAAATCTGCAAGGCACAATCAACATAAGTGCGAAGAGCTTGTATACAGGCTTCTTGGTCACACTTTCCTAATAAATCGGAAGAAATGTCTAAAGGCTGAAATACAATGAATACGACACGTCTGCGAATTTGTTTTTTTTTATATATTATTTAAAAAAAAAAGTGTAGTTGCATTTAAAGCTAATATGTATGCACTTATGCCATATTTATAAGGAAGGTATGCAAAATTTACCAACAAGACGAACTGTCAAACTCAAATATCGCACTGCGACACGACAATTTTAGAAATTTGCTCTACTTTTTGTCGACGACTTTATCGCGTCACAACATTTGCTTCGCCCTAATGTCGCAACATGTATTCGAAAATGATTTTGACGTCGACGATTGCATGTCGCATTCATTGTATTTCAGCCTTATAACTAACTCTAAAACTACTCGAGTTCACATATAATATGTAACTTCATAATTCTCAAAGGTACAGTGAAGAAAACTACAATAAGCGAACAGTTGAATCAGTCACCATCTCCTTAACTAAAGTCTATAACTGAAATAGTATTTAGTAAGTTCGATTATCCTCTGGAGAGGAATACCTTCGTTTTCTTCTAAATTTTTGTCATCTACGCCAAGGAATTCGGGAGGAATTGGCACTTTTCGAGCATTCCAAAAAGGTTGTTTACAATAATTTAGACATCGGATTATATGCATTTGCATGTTTGCATATGCAATTGCATATAATTGCATTTTTGCAACGTTATTGCATATTATTGTACTTTCTCGTTTATAGTGCATAATTCGGCATAAAAAGTTGCGTTTATCAATTTCAAATGCGTTAGATAGTAGGCGAGAAAGATGTTAGATGAAGTTTGTTTGTTTTGTTCGGTTGTGTAGTTGCAGCGGGAGCTCCATCAGCGTAACGTGTAATCGACCGTGCTTTGTCGACATCGTCTATAAGGTTAAGACTACCTAGTCGTGTTTATTGTTGCATTTACTAGTGTGTTCGGTGCGTTCATTATCGCGTGAATTAAAAAGTTCCCTATCTTGTTTTTGTTGTATTCACTGTTGTGTGTTGTGCGCTTACTATCCCGTACTCGTTCACGAAAATGCCACCCATTAAAAAGAATTGTCAGACATTAATGGAAAGTTGGATTAAAGGTTACCCAGGCCAATTTACAACTGATGGTGCAGTAATACACTGTAAAGTTTGTAGCAAGAGTATTACGTCTTCGAAGAAGTATCAGATTGACCAACACGTAAATACGGCTTCTCATATAAGTAAGAATTTTTATCAATTAAAGTGAGAAGAATTTTTATCAATTCAATTTTTCTCATATAGGAGCAAGAAATAAGTTCTCGACCAGTCGTCAAGAACTTCTGATGCAAATCACTTCTTGTACTTCGCCGTCGTCACAGAATACTGAATTTAGTAAAGATTTGTGTGAGTTATTTGTCGGTTGCAATATTCCATTTCATCAACTCAATAACGATGTATTCAGAAAATTCTTGAAGAAGTATTGTCTCAATTAAGTAATCCCAGAAGAATCAACGATCCGTAAAAATTACCTGCCAGCTATTTATGAAGACGTTTTAGCAGAAATTCGGGCTGACATTTTAAACAATTTTGTGTGGATATCAACTGATGAAACTACAAATTCATGTGGACGATATATAGCCAATTTGATAATTGGAAAATTAACAACTGAACGTTCTACTTCACTCTTGATTGCCTGTAAGATCCTAGAGAAAACAAACCATTCAACTATTGCTCGATTCGTAAATGATTCCATAAAATCAACTTCCGAATTTGCCACTACCTCCGGAGCTTGTAATAACGCGATGGGGTACCTGGTTGAACGCAGCACTGTTCTATGCTGAGCATTTTGAGGCCATAAGAGGAGTAGTCGGTCAATTTAACGGTTCCGATGCACTGGCCATTGCATCATGTCAGCAAGCATTTGAAGACCCTTTAATAAGGAAAAATATAGCAGTCATTAAAACGCACTTCAGTGAAATATCCGAGGTAATTGAAAAGCTCGAGACCAAAAATCTTCCTCTTTGTAATTCAATTGCAATAATAGAAAAAATGGTGGATCTAATCCATGCACTTCCGAACACATTTTCATTAAAACTCCAAAATAAGTTAGACACTGTTCTTGCCAAAAATCCGGGTTTTGAAGCAATTAAACAAATAAATGCTTACATTAATAGAGCAGGTCAAAGCTTACCTGAGGTGATTTCTGCGGACATGGCGCAAAATTTTAAATTTTGCCCTGTTACATCGGTAGACGTAGAACGATCATTTTCGGCCCACAAATTAATATTAAGTGACAAACGTCACAAATTTCAAATTGAAAATTTAGAGAAGTATATTGTAATATACTGCCATAAAAACTATAACTAATTTTTAATTCTTGTGTGTTTTGTTGATTTTGAATATTATTATTTATTGGATTAAATTATTTTCTAGATTTAACTTGTATATTGATTTAAACATTCAAAAAATGATCTCTAACAAAGTTTTCCCTTTTTTGATAGTGCATATTTTGTGCATATTTTGGCTTTTTTTTGTGCATATTTGCATGCATATTTTAGCAGTTTGATAGTGCATATAATCCGATGTCTAATAATTAGTATTCAATTATCGCTGCTTTATTCACACAGAGTACACAATAAAAAAGTTTCCCTAAAGTGAGTGGCAACAATTTGTGCCACAAAGCTTAAGTTTTTTTCGAGAAGATTAGGGAAAGCTCCTCCTTAAAATGTAGGAAATTTTCAAATGTTTTTGTTTTTTTCGTTCTAAAATGTAGGGAATTTTCAAATTTTTATGTTCCCCTCCCACTAAAATCTAGGGAATTTTCAAATGGTTTACTACCTCTCCCCCCCCCCCTAAAATGTAGGAAATTTTCAAGTTTTTGTTTTTTTGTTTTTTTTTTTTTATTATCTAAAATGTAGGGATTGATGATAGTACTATACCTTTAAAAAACAAAATGAGCTGAATAGCTCATTTCTTATGTGCTATGGCACCATGCTACCATATGTTTTTTTCATTAAAACGTATACCTTGTTCACATGAAGCGGGGTAGACTAGATTAGAAGTGTTCTAATTCGCATAGTACCAAGCGTTCATAATAATAATAATTCATAATAAAAACAAAAATTATATATTTTTTCCGCGGATGGGAATCGAAGCAACACTTGTTAGAATCGGTCAAAGATGAAGATTAGAAGAATTTTTAAGAACTTTTATTTTTAACGATTCTAAATCAAATCATAAATAAGCAAATAGGCAAGCGGAAGGTCCAGGTTTCAAACCCCGGACGAGGCGGTTGTTTTTCCTCTTGTATTTATGAATTGATTTAGAATCGTTAAAAATAAAAGTTCTTAAAATTCTTCTATTCTCCATCTAGGTTATTTTCCCTAAAATGTAGGGATTAGGTAGTAAGTACACCTTTAAAAAATATAAGAATGAGCTGAATAGCTCATTTCTTATGAGCCATAACTACCATATATGTTTTTTTCATTAAAATACAGTGAAAACTCTCTATAACGAAACTTTCTATAACAAAATACTCTCTATACATAAAATAAAAACTAGTTGAACGTGGTTGGTTGGCCTACGAATCAATATATATATTAATTCACTCTCTGTAACTAAGTGACTCACTTTCTGTGGTAAGTTGCCAAATGCTCACAAAGGAACCAATATTTTCGGGAGTAAGTTCTCAAAGTTCCAGGTATGTCGGTTTTGTGAACTTCTTTTGTTTATTGTGATTATTGTCTTTATTGACCACTGACTGACTCTGTGCATAAAGGATGATTTATATTACAAATCCGCTTATTGTTTTCAACCAATGGAAACGATTTGCTGTCGCTGTTTTGCTGCTGCCGTGTCAATGTAAGATTTTAGGTACCACCAAGTCAATCAGTGATAACCTGATGTCTGATACCTGTTTATTGTGATTTATTTTGTCCATACATACATTTTTTTTTGTATTTTTTTACTCATTTCTTATAACGAAAATTCTCTATAACGAAACACGGCTTAAGAAGGGATTCGACCATTGTAGCCGATTTTCTTCAAATTTTGCGAATAACTTACAATTCGCTCGCAAATCACAAATATCAGAATTATTTTTCGCCGAAACTTATACTTTCGGAGATAATTAATTTTTAAAATCGCGAACTTTGCACTGCACTTTCACAACACATTTGGCTCGGTCCCTTGGGTTTCGTTATAGAGTTTTCACTGTATATAGGTATTAAGCAAAATAAACGGCTCATATATGACTTGTTTTCACAAACAATGTGTGAATTCTATTAACGAAAATATATTTGTAAGTGTTTCATAAAAAATGTAGACTAATACCAAAGAACATATAACATAACATCTGTTAGATATTCTATGCTAATACTTAATTTATTTAATGTTCTCTTCCTTATATCCAAGAAAGTTTAACATTTTGGGGAATTTTACGTAGGTTTTCTGGTGCCAAATAAATAAATTCATTGAATGTTTCATTGATTTGGGAGAAATTATGCTAACTTTATTTCAAAGAAAATTACATTTATTTTTAGGAAAAAACGTACCTTAAATTTAGGGAATTTTCCTATCTTTTTTACAGTGTACCTATTTATTTAATCTAACTTCAATCTTCTGTATCACATTAAACATCACAATACTAATAATATTGTAGGAAAAAATAAAATTCATCTAAGAATATCTATAAAACCAACAAAGAAACAGAAGTAACCTAGACTCCCATATCAAAAATTTAACCCATAATGGTGCTATACTACAATGTATTATCTACCCCACCTAAACTGGATAGATCTGAAATAATAAACTGTTAATTGGAAGCTGCATCATATGGTGGACCTTTTACTAATTTCAGTTTTCATTGTTTTTACAGTGTAAATACATAATTTAGCTGAAGCTGCTGGGAATCTCTTTGATTTTTTACAAATACGTAATCCTTTTTTCCCGAAGTAATTTACACTTAGGAAAGCGAAAGAAACTAATGTTCTAATTAAATGTTTTACCAGGTATTAGTTTGCAACTAAACACATCATAATTCACTGTGTCCTTCAGTGAGTATAAAATAAAATAAATTTGAAAAAAATCGCTTGTAAAAAGTGCCCTCCAAGTGACGACCTAAACAAAGAAAATGGCACTGATACTTTTGCGAAGGTCATACATACATTATTAATGTTTATACCATGGAACTTGATATTCATTGCGATTCTAAACCTATTGGCAAAAAAAAAATTTTAAAAATTTAAATTCTTAACGCACGCAGAGTATTTTGGAATAATATTTCGTAAAAAAACAAACGAAAGATACGTTTTTTCAATAAACCACCTCCATTAGCTCTTACACAAATTATTTTTGCTAAATGCATTTCGGACTAAAGAAAACCGGACATTTTGAGTAGCTTTTTCTTTCTTTCCTACAAAAAGCTACTGAAGATGGACAGGTTTTAGTCCGAAACACACAGTATCTAAATTTTCAATACCTTCATTTGTGCTTTATGTATAAACACAATTTTTAGGCAAACATTTTTTGAATAATAAAAGAGTTTTTTTTATTATAGGTATATTAAATTCTGTATCTGAGAAGCTCCCATTTATCTTAAATTTTAGTTAAGTATTTCTTCATATTCTTTTTGTTTTTCAAAAATCTAATTTCTGATAATTAAATTGATTCAGTTGGAAAATTTTACTTCCCACATAATACTCGTCCGTATATCGAAGATTAAGTAAAATAACAAAAAAAAATCTCAATTATCCTTACCACCGGAGATATGCTTCGGATCCTTTACAATAAAAAAAAAGGGAAATACGTAAAAGGAACGGCCAAAAAAAATCAACTCGACTTTATTGGAGACATCGCCATATACATTCATACAACCACAATCTCATCTGTTTCTGGAAAATCAATGATGAAAAGATTTGCTCTTGGCAGGACAACAAAAACCACAGCAGCATTACGATATACACTGACACTATAAAGTCCATCGAAAAATAGGTACTACATGGCACTAGGTATATGGGGTTACAGGAACTGCTATGGAGCGCACTGAGTAGTATAGAGGACACAGAATCGTCAAGATGTAGAAATCTATTGGGGGGCTTAATGGATCCGCGTGGGAGAGCGGAAAACTACACGCGCGATTTATCGAATCCTGTGACGACAAGCACTCACCAGGATTTATTAGTGTGTTGAGTGCCCACTGCCATACATAGATATGTATGTATATGTATGCATGATAAATTTTACATGTATTTGTGCAGGAAAATGGAAAATCAAACCCCTCCACTAAATTTTTCATTGGTCGGTCGTGATTTTTGTGCCGCCCACACTTGCATCGTTGTCATGACAACTCTGAAAATTTTCACCCCCGTGTCGACGAGTGTCGTGAAAATGTATGTTGTTAACCCTCGACCCTCACAGTTTAGTTTTCCACTCTACAGAATCTCCGACTATTGGCAAAAATGGAAACTGTAGTAAGCAAGGAACTGATGTGAAACATCAGACCGTTGGGGATGCCCTGATTTCAAAGATTCTTTGGGATTTCTCTCATCTTCCTATTTTTTTTTCGTCCGTCATCCCTTCGCGTCATCACATCCAACGGGAGAAATGTCCGCACGTACGGAAACTGGAGAGTGTTTTTATGTATTTCTTTTATTTATTTATTTTTTTTGTTGTTGTATATTTCTACGGCAGTTAAGAAAAAGAAAGGAGCGAATATTTCGGTTTTTTTTTTCGTTCCAAGGGATCCAAATTCCAGTCAGACTTGATTGAAATTTTATTATCCTTCGCGGCTCATAAAGATTTTAGGAATGGTGAGTAGTATAAGAAGCAAAAGGGGCTTGCGGGTAGCCAAAGAGATATTAAATTTTGTGTAATCATTTATTAATCCCCAAATCAGAGGAATCATAATTACGGCAGTAAAGTTTTATATATGTACGCCACCTACCTCGCCTTTCTAACCAGATGATGATCTTCTGGAAATGTCATAAAAAGTTTGGTTTGATGTTGTAAGTGGAATGTGTAAAGGACTTATGTGGAAATTAGAATTTTTTTTATACATTTCATGATTAATGATTATGTGCAAAGGATGCTATCACAGACTTTGTAATTATTATTTTTTTATTGTTTTCTGAATAGTATAGAGTATATAGAAGATAAAAAACAATCAAAGTTAGTCCCTAATAAATTTAAGAAAAAACCAGGTCAACTTGTCTACGAACTATATAGTAAAACATAATATTCTTGCTCCGCACTAGACCATCATTGATTTTTTCGTCCCACCAACTACCGAAAACACGTCCCGACATTTGTTATTCTTCAATTTCAAGTTTCTATCTGCGCCATAAAACAACTTGTTCCTTTTATTTTTCTTTGCTTTCCAACGTAAAACGTATTTGCCGAACTTCTGCAAACGTTCCCAAACCATACGAAATACGGTGCCATAAATAAATAAAAAAAATCTGTGAAAATCTTTTCCGACAACTTTTCGGAATATCCTTTTTCCTTCAAAATGTGTTTCGGCGCTGATAATATCGCTTGGTGTTTCCGCACTGTGGTAGTTGTAATATAGTTATCGTTTCCTATATCACTCCCCTTGCCTCAAAAAGGCATGGTGGAAATATATATGAATAGGAACACATTTATAAAAATAAATTCGTTATATTTTCTATATATCTGTGAAGGATGTATACCTACATAGGTATGTATGCGTGAGATATCTTGTTATCTTTTTATCCTTCACTGTATATACATATACGATTAAACTTGGTTAGATGTGTATACTTATGTATATGGATATATGTATATATATATACATATATATATGGAGTTATACGAAATAAAATCCTTACAAATGAAATCCGAGAAAACTGCTGCTGGATGACGACGAAACAAGGATTCGAAAAAAAAACAAGGACAGTGAAAAAAGGAAGAGTAGCTCCCCAATCTTTACTTCTTCTATAGTATGTAAGTACGGTGAAAAGACCTCATTTCGTTGAATCCGAAATCCCAGGATAATTTAGATAAATTAGAACGGAAAAATTTGTACGTGATATCCTTTTTTACGAGGATATGTGATTTCATCTCTGATATGGCACCGTTTTGGTGAAGCCAATGTGGTAATTACGTACCTATATACTGAACTTTGATAACATAATGAGGGGAAGACTGATATACATATGTGTCTAAATGTATATGCAGATAGTTAGGTATTCCTGGTAATAATATCGAATAAAGATATATAACATTAATAATAATTGTATGATATTATCATGTTAATTAATATATACATACTACAAATCCGTCAGATGACTCTTATTTTATATAAGTAGTAGATCTGACCCAGGCATTTTTAGTGGTTATGATGTCAGATTTTGGTCAAAAACTTAGACTGGCAAGAATCGTTATTTGGACATTTTTTATACTCTAGATGAAATCTAAAGGGTATACTAACCTGGGGATTACACGAGGAAGTACAACTTGTATGCAAGCCTTTCAACGCGTTTTTAAATTTGACAACAGACGGCATTTCGCTTGATGTCTTATCATCTTGCACGCAAGTTCATTTTAAAAAAATGTCATTGAGACGTAAAGTCTTGTGTACATCGGCAATTATAGCAATAAGGGAAGTAGCATAATAAGAAAAATAGAAGAAAAAGGAGGAGGAAGATGTTGGTAAATGATATAATGTCTACGATTCTAGACAACCTAATTTAACCGGTATAAATTTTTTATCTTTAAAAAGCTCCGCTCTCGAATACTTTTTTCTGCCATCTTGAAAACTGTGTAATGTCAACTTAGTATCACCTGAGCTGGATTTTTCTGCATGACAGTTCGCTAAAAGCTTATCTAACTACATGGCATGCGAATTACACCTGCAAAAAGCATGGCAGCAAGCTGTACTTCCTCGTGTAATCACCAGGTTAGTGTTTCATTCCGTTTGTAATGTATAGAAATAATGTTGGTTGAGCAAAATAGATGGACACCTATTCGTAATATTAAAAGATATTTTGATTTTTACATTTCTGTCCGGCCGTCTGTCCATCCGTCCTTCCGTTCGTCTGTCTGTCCGTCCTCACAATAATTCGCGAACGCGTTCACTTAGAGAGCTGAAATTTTGCACACCGCGTTTAAAAAAAAATCAAATTTAAGTTCGAAAATGGGACAAATTGGGTAACTCCTTCGTGGGGTTGCCATAGAAAAATTTCGTTTTTCACTACATATTTGGACACTGCCTGAGAACACGTGTACGTAGAGATTTGAAATTTTCTTCACGGCATTTTCATAAAAAATAATCACTCCTAAACATTTTTATTGTACTAAGAAGCTCTTCAGGATATGAAATCCTATTAAATTGGTTATAATCATTTTTACTGTCCGACCGAACCGTTCTAGAAATTGATGCTAAAGACCTCTTCAACATTTAAACTTGCACGGAGGTGACCAAGGCTGTGTCAAATAGCAAGGTATACTAATGATAAGTATATGTATGCCAAACGAGCTAAACACTGGCTAAATTCTAGTTTGCATTGGAAATTTAGCAAGCTAATTCCAGGGTTGTGCTAAAGTAAAGTAGAATTTAGCCAATTGTTCAGCTGTCACTTTCATTTCTATTAAGCAAAGCAATTATGTGGCGTTTATTAAACTTACTTATATCGCTTATAACCACTCGCTCTTGTATTTTGGTCAAATATTGTGCAAATATATACAAGAAATACTTTTAACAAGCTTTCAAATTAAAAATCCATTTAAAAAAACGAAGATTTAGCAAGCTCGAAATTTTACTCAATGAAAAAGTAGTAAATTTAGACAGCATTTAGCTCGTTTGGCACACAACCTAATTATACTATAATTTTCCATTTCAATAGATAACAATAACAAAATAAAAGAAACGACTTATATTTAAATATTGAATAAATACATTATTAGATTTAAGACATTTCTGATGTGGAAAACAATAATTTCAAGTCCATTTTCTGTAATAGTTTTGTTTTGTTTTTTATATAAAAAATAGTCATAGTGGGGTGTAAAAAATATGCAATTGAAATCGGGCACAGTTTTAATGTCTTTTTCGGCGAGCTGCAAAATTCAGTATAATATTGTAACTACTAACACTGGTCAAGACTTTGATTTGGTGGGAGTCACAAAGTAGAAAAAAGGTAATAGCAAGCAAGCTAATATTATTGAAACCATTTTTGAGAAAACGTATTATAATGAATTTACACGAACTTATACATTTGCTGTTTCTTTAATTTTTCGGCATTCAAAAAAATACCTGAATTTGGCATACGTCACAGCATGAATTAACCCGAAGTTTTTAGCTACTGCAACATTTTTTCAACGAAAACTGACAGCTGTCATAAGAACAGTTTTATAATTTCCTTAAAAGTTTCGACAAAAATATATAAAAAAAGGTTTTGGAAACTGCTAGCTTTGGTATATAATTATAATTTTCGAAAATTAGATGAATTCTGATTTAAAATAGCCGATTGGCGCTGCGGGTTTTGCAAATACACTGAATCGCGTAAGGCCTGTACTGGAGGATTTGGAGTGAATTCAGCGTACGCTATATTGTTTTCCTGGCAAACTTCCGTTTCTACAGACTGTTTAGATCACGCGCCAATTCCACATTTCACCAAAACTATATAGGGTATAAATTAAAATTCTTAAATGTTAATCCACATGTCTTCTTCTTGTTTTTAACGAACTTGCAGAAAAGCCGTTTGCCTACTTTACCATATTTTTTACATATTTTTCTCACCACACGAGTAAGTTTCTACCCAGAAAGTTTATACACGAAAAGTACGCGAATATTAACGAAAGAAAACATTTAAATCAATTAATGTTTGGAAATGTACTAAAATAAAGGAAAAACTTCGTAGGTAATTGCGGCAATTTCATTATATAATAAAGGTAAAGATATACGGTGAGAGACTTTTGGTCTCTGGTCTCTGGTCTCCAAAATGTTTACACGGCAAGAGACTTTTGTCTCTGGAGATAAGTGAAAAATATTTTCCCAAATGTAGAATCATAAATAAAAATGTAAAATATCTTCTTAAGTCCTCATATACAGGGTGATTCAGATCAAGATACCTTCCGGTATACCACGTGATCAAAAAATTGTTCCACATACCCCCCTTAGAAACCATCCTTTAGGAGTTGTGGCCAGTTGAAGATTTCGCCAATATTCGTGAGAATAAATGAGTATAAGTTTTGAACCACCCTATAGATTATTAAATAGCCAAGAATGGTAGCTGTCGAAAAGTTTATTACTCTGTATTTTTTAATTAAGCTTCTTTAAATTATTCTCAAAAATTTCCAAAATTTTGATTTTTTATACACAAAAGTTTTTGAAATAAATAACGGTATTTATGAAATTTGTGCGTAAAAAAATCAATGTTTTGGAAATATTTGAGAATAATTTAAAGATGCTTAATTAAAAAATACAGAGTAATACACTTTTCGACAGCTACCATTCTTGGCTATTTAATAAGCCAAGAATAACCAAAATCTATAGGGTGGTACAAAACTTATACTCGTTTATTCTCACGAATATTGGCGAAATCCTTAACTGGGTACAGCTCCTAAAGGATGTTTTCTAAGGGGGGGTATGTGGAACAATTTTTTGATCACGTGGTATACCGGAAGGTATCTTGATCTGAATCACCCTGTAGTTTTTTTTTTTTTATTACAGCTATCCTCCTTTCCACTGCTCTCTTTCCATCCATCTCTCTAGTCTGACTATTAATTTTTATTATATGAGCTAATTGGACATTTTCACAGACAGCCAAAGTTTGGTATTAGTGAAGAGCACACAGCGCTCTCTCTTGATCTCTAAGGCTGATAATTCATCATACATAAATGTATGTGTGTGTCGTAAACACTTGATGTAACTTAGCAATTCATGAAATGTAACAGTTTGCGCTTAATTATTTTTTACACAAAGTGTCTGAAATTTTTAGTCACTTCATGAAGTGCTACAACCGATATAACCGAATGCTAGGAGAGGGAGATGAACGGTAAAGGAGGAGGTCGCATCCAGACCTGCGAGACAGCCATACACACCCACTCATACACGCGCAGCTCGAACATACAGTAAAACATACACACACACCGGCTGTAGCATAGCTCTCATTTCGCCCTGGATATCGTTGAAATATGCTTTTTAGAAAAAGCACTCTTCAAACAGATATTTTCACTTATATCGTAGATTAATTTCCTTACTTAAGTACAAATCTGGATGATAATAGCTTCAAAACGTACAGCAGTTTTTATTAGTAGGAAAACTTAGTTAAAATTAGTAAAAATCGTTGTAGTGTCTACACGCAAGATTTTTGTTTTTTTTTTTTAAACGCAATAGAATAGTCTTGGCAGTTTTAAAACCAAACAGGTACAGACTCATAACAGACTAACGAAGTATGCCCTCATTAACATCCCTTGAAAGTCGTAGAACTTGCTTATAGATGAGAATATGAAATGTACAGAACACTTTTTATAAAATATTTCTATCTCAGTATTCCTGCAAGGCTGCCACGAATGCAGCAGGCACCTTTAAGTTTAATTAGCGCTCGGTGGAACTTGAGGCAAAAATCACCTCTATGCACATGTAGAGTTTAGAAAAAGCATATTTTTTTATTTTTGACTAGAATTGATATCAGATACTAAAAAGCAAGAGATAGTAGTAGAAGTAGTAATAAAATGCCCTTTATAATTTTTGTTATAGTTTTATTTTCTTGTACAATTTTCTTCGGATCCTGAAAACTTTGACTTCTTTAATTTTTCAAAGTTTGTATTTAATTTCTGTTAACATTTTTCTTTACTTTTCTTTTATTGATTTTTATTAAAACTCCGGCATTATTTAAGTGGACTTTTATTTGAATCAGCCTATTGACGATATGCATATATTACACTATAAGCTGCTTTAACTAAAAAATATTGTTCATTGCTATAGTAGCATTCAAAGCAATCTTACAATGCCATCATAAAATGCAAGATTAAAGAAGTATACGTATAAAGGCTTAAATACAATGATGCCGACACAACATTTACCTTATTGCAATACCATGTTGCTGTACCCAATGACGCCCACCGATTTTGTCGGGAATAATTAAACTCTTGTCGTCATTGTCGTCGTATTTGATTTTGACAGTTCAGAGTAATGAGAAAAAAATGTCTTTCGAGGAGCAATTAATTAATTTGGTAAAGGAAACGAATTATTTTTACGACAACAGAAATCCCCAATATCGAAATACATATTTAAAATAAAAAAATTAAAAGAAATTGGAGAAAAGTTGAAAATAAGTGATAGGTGATATTCTATAATCCACATAAACTCAGCGCTAATCATTGTTTATTACACTTTTACACATTTTTTTTTATACCTTTCCCATTTTGTTAATAAACTTCAACAAGCTTTTTAGCACTTACATATAAGTCAACGAATATAAGAATGTCAGTGTCATTGAGTTAATTCGACCGCATTTACGACAACAGTGTCGGCATCATTGTATTTCGACCTTAACGAAAATGAAATTTTTCTAATTATATTTTGACATTTTCCATCCTACCCTCGTAATCACTTAATATATATCAATCTACATTAAAATCGACATAAATCACAAATTCATTAACTATTACTTATATAGTTTTTGATTTCTAACTAAAACCGTAAACCCTCCAGAGAATAAATAAGTACAGAATCATCTTCTGTCATACCGAACAGAAACAAAGTACCTACTCCTCATTCCTCACTGACAATAAAAATCCGATTATGGACGTCATCTGATTCGACTTAATGAGCCCGCAATAAATAATAAATCGTCCTTCCGTAGAGATCCGTTTTTAATATCATTCAATAAATTCATGAGGATTAAGGAGTGCTATTTGCTCTGAAATACCAGAATGAAAAGTGATGGACATTGTACGTAGGCTAAATATATATATATATAGTAAATACAGAACTTAGGGACTTCCCCTTCAAACAAAAGGTTATAATTTGACAACGCATTAGGAGGGATAATTTCTGGTTATATTGCTGTTGAAAGGACTGATGGTGTGAATAGGATATCTTTGAATGGTATGTATGGCAGGAGGCAGCTGAAGGCCAAAGGACAATTTTAGAATATTTCATAAAATTTCATAATGTTCCAGAAGAAGACAAATTAAAGCTGGATTAGGATTTAATGAATTTCAGATTTCGAGTGTGGGAAGGATTTTGATTTTTAGATTATGTGAATATTTTGATTAATGAAATGGGGGAGTACGGGTATAGGTATATAGTAGTATTACATTTAAAAGATTCAAAAATTTGTCTTATTTAGATTAAGCTCAAAGAATTAATAGTCAAGACATGTATAGACATATACAAAACAATTCTGGGTCTTTTGGATAGAATTAATATGATAATAGAAAAAAATATAGGTATAGCATTTTCAACTCCAAATCACCTTTATTTTAACCTCGGTAAATATTGCCAATTGTTTGCGGACGTCAATTAAGATGGGACCGCCTTTTCATGGTAGAAAAGGTTCAATTAGGGCTAATATAATGCCGCTTCCTCGAATTTAATGCTTCAGTATTGTTAAAAAAAAATACTAGCACATTATTTTAAAAAAATACTAGAGCATTAAATTTTGGGATGTGGCAATAAATTAGCTCTAATTGAGCCCTAAAATATTATGCAGTGAACACTTTTGTGACAATACTATATAGTGGGCGCCCTAACTTTTAATAAAGCTGGATTTTTCATGGATTTAAAAAAAAAATACTAGAGCATTATATTCGGGAAAGTGGCTATAAATTAGCAATAATTAAGCCCTAAATGTTGATGTATTTAAAACTGTCCTGAACTCGGAAGTGGATCCAAAAGGCATGAATGGAAAATGTATTCATTTTAACCGGACCCCACTTCTAGACGGACGCGGATATTAATTTTCCCTAGCTTTATCCAATTTTCTCTCATGTACGTGGACGGTTTCTTAGCAATTTTATTGAAATTCATTTTTTACATTTTTTAAGAATGAATAAATGTTCATACACATATACTATATCTGTTTTACATATAGGGAACGAACAAGGATTGTTACAAGAAACTAAGTAAAGATTTTTCCAAGATTAACCGTTGAAAAGGAATAATGTATGCTTTAAAAAGCAAATAAAATGCCAAAAAATATATCTACATTTTGAAAGAGAAACACCCTCTTCTATACCATTTTCATGTAAAACTGAAAAAGATAAGTAGTCATTGTACCTATATTCCAAGGTCAAAACATATTCGTATAATTGATCATAAGTGCATACAGTGATTTAGGCAATGAATGCATAAAAATTCGTTTGGTAGAACCAACAAGAATTCATTTAGTTGAATGGAATCAATCAGAATGCAATTAATGTAAACAGATCACATTGTTGTCACGGACACATTTGATACTTTTAGAAAAAGAAAATTTCGTAGTCTTGAGAGAAAAATTTCTACCTACATATCTCTTTCTTACTTATAAAGTTTAAGTACTGAACATTTGTCAGCTTTGTTCAACATAATTCAATCGTTTTAACTGTATTGTCCTAATTTAACGAAGAGACTAACCCATTAGGATCCTACTGATTCCGTGACCGTAATTGATCTATTTTGTCCTCCCTTAAAATAGTTAAGCTAAATTTAGCTTCTTTACGAGATCGATTATTGCCTTTGGAGGTTATCTTGCAAACCTTATTAGGAGTGATAAATGTTTCTCCAGTAATTTCCATTGTATACTTTTTTACACGTTAATCGTGAGTGCACTCAATTAAAAAGTAAGTGTGATTGATAATCTCGCTCTATATCAATATGTCGTATCACACAATCTCTGCAGAAACCATACAATTAACGATAATTCTTTCCTATTGCCTGATGACTGAAATAAAAAAAAAAATATCTCTTTTCTTTTAGTTGAAAGTTGCCAGGAAGTTACTGGAGGAATATACGAAATACATTTTCTAGAAGTTTGAACAAAATTCCAAAGTGGATTTGGTGCCAATAGCAAAATGGATAATTATTTATTTGCTCATTCTGTAGAAACCCTTGAATTTTTCATCCATAGATAACTCATTAGCGACAATTGCTGAACTATGCTGCAAATTTTATATTTTATTTTATAAAATGGCAAAATCTAACACCTCCTTTGTGGCAAGCGCAAAAAGTCACCAAAAAGTTATAAGTTCTTCCTCCGACGAAGAAATTTTTAATACTGGTGTTGCACTCAATACCGTGTCAATTTGAACAACATCGCAACCTAAAGTACACTGTAAAAAAAGTAAAAAAATTCTCTAAATTTAAGACACATTTTCTCTGGTGGAAAGGGAAAATCAATTTAATTTCCCCAACTCAATGGAACATTCAATGAATTTAGATATTTAGCACCAGAAAACCTATAAAGGTAAAATTCCCGAAATGTTAAGCTTTCTCGAATATATGGAAGAGAACAGTCAATTAATTAGGAATTATTCTGCATTTTTTTGTGAAACGCTTACAAAAATACATTCCTTAATATAATTCAGACATTGTACCTCCATTTTAAGTACAAAAACCTATCCCTATTTCTGAAGTGGAACAATCCCTTTATTTTATAGAAATATATAATTTTATAATATATATATAATTTTTTTTACTGTTTAAGTACTGCATAGCGCGTGTTGCATACTGCATCATACTTCATCAGCGTGACCGCCGGGTACTATTAACACACATGAAGAATTCTTACGCTGAGTAGGCAGTTGGAATGGAAATAGTCAATATTGAAACTGAAGCAGAAAATTCAATCGACTCTCCCAGAAAGATCCATAAAGTATGTTAGTCGTTACAAAATTTTGCTCTAAAAACAGTGGATCACGAGATTCTTAAGATGATTTCAAATTTACGAAAATGTGATTACTTCTGGGATATACATATGTACATACTAATATGTATTTATATTTATATTCGCGATGAAGTCTATAGGAAACAAGTAGGTACTGAGCTTACCACTCCGTTTGTAACGCCTAGAAATAATGATGGTAGAGCAAAATGGATTGGACACCCACGCATAACATTTAAAAGTTATTTTGATTTTTGCATGTTTGTCTGTCTCTCCGTGCGATAATTCGACAACGCGTGTACTTAGGGGACTGAAGTTGTGCACACTGCCCTTTTAAAAAAAATATGTAAATTTAAGTTCGAAAATGGGACAAATCGCATAGCTGCTTCGTAGGGTTGTTATACAAAATTTTCGTTTTTCACTATATATTTTGACACTGCCTGAAAATACGTCGACGTAGAGCACTGAAACTGAATTTTTTTTTTTTTTTTTTGCTAAATCGGGCAACCCGTCTTGGTGTTCCCATATAAAAATTTAGATTTTTTACGTATACTGTGAAAACGATCAGAATAGGTACTGAAAAGTTCTTCAGAATATAAAATCCTATGAATTGGTTATAATAATTTTTACTGTCCGACAAACTCTTCTAGAAATAAATATAAGCGAAAAATCACTTCAGCAATCAAACTTACACAAAGAGATGACCATACGAAATTACATTCATCCAGTGTACCGTAAAAATTGGTACTAGACCAACTCTATAGCTTTTTTACTTGTTGTGTTTTTATTTTGACTCGTTCAATAAGTATGCATCAAAGCGTCGCGTGTGCCGGTTTTGTAATGGATACACATTGCCTTAAGACTGAAGTACAATGGACGCAAAGGAACGCAACGGAAAGCAGAGAAATGCCAAATTTACGTAGTAAAACTGAGGTGAACGCTAACTGCTTACAATGGATGCATACTTAATTTAAAGTGATATCGAAGTTTGGGCCAAAATTGAATCAAAAAACTATGGATCAAATTATAAAACTCTATTGATTTTGTCTTTAGGAACATGAAAGAAAATGAACTACAGTAGTTTTTTTAAACAAACAAGAATGAAAATACCAGTGTACGAATTATTGTTGAGCTTGTTGAAATCCCTTGGTCTTTATTATAAATGGTTTTATTTTCTCATACTTTTCTTACTTTTGTTTCTCTTATTTTATTACACACTTAATCTGCACAGTTATCTATAGCGGGAGCAAGATAAACAATTCGTTAACGCAAATTTTAGATTATGTTCATCATATTTTATCAAACTTGTTATCTACGACTGCGATTCCTTCTTCCACTGTGCGCAACTCCATTTGAGAAGCATACGAAGTAAACCGGTTTGACATTTCTCTCCGTTCCATTGCGTTGCGTCTATTGTAATTCAGTCTTTACGATTAATTGGGTTTGGGTGCAAGCCCTTTAACTTTTTTAACTTTCCGTACACTTTTTCCCGAAAATAAAAATTGCTTGACAAAGTTGCCCCACAGTAGAAAGTAGACCTACTCAAGTACAACTTCAACTTGGTCGGCCTCACCAAGTTTGTCATTGGGTGCTAGATAACCTAATGTCATATATTCTACAGAACTGTCAAAGTTGAGGCTGAGGTTGGAGAAGTTAGCACTGTGTTTCCCGCTTTAGTACGACGGGCGTTCACCAATGGTCACATCATTCGGTTCACACCAGATTACTTACTATAATGACATTGTGATGCTATAATGTACAAGTAATATTATATCAATATCATATACATTCAATCAATTATAACTTTAATTTAATTTATAATAATTCGTTTTATTTTTCTATTTCTTCCAGGTGAAAAACCTCACAAATGTCAAGTATGCGGAAAAGCATTTAGTCAAAGTTCCAATTTAATAACTCATTCAAGGAAACATACAGGCTATAAACCGTTCGCATGTGAACTATGCCATAAATCATTCCAACGGAAAGTTGATTTAAGACGTCATAAAGAAACCCAACATACAGACTTACGACCTCTCATAAACTAAAACTATGAAAATTTATCATCAGGTCTAATTTACAAATAACAACCAAATTAAAATACCAAAAAGAAATTCTTCGTTCATAACAAAAATATATGAAAAAGTACTAGCAACTCTTTTTTTTTGTTTTTGTATAAATGTGCAATTTTTATTATAAAATAATAAATTAAATAAAAAGCCAAAAAAAAAAAAGAACAAAAATTAGTTAGTGTCAATCAAATCAAATTTCATCGTACAATCGGTATTTACTTTGAACATAATTATGTACGTAAAGTTGAAGCATAAACTACTTTAAACTTTTAATTCTTTATGTTTTTTTTTATAAGAAATTTTGTTTATATTAGCGAATAATGTAATTATAATTATTTAAAGTTTCTTTTCAAACAACATCCTACTAAATATAGAAGTAATTGCGTGGTGCTAGTAAAGAATTAAAATTGGGTAATTTAAATTAAGATCTTTTCCTTGTAACTAAATTTTCATATTTTGTCCAAATCATACTTTTGTGCAATTTTTAACTAATTAATTATTATTGTAAAAAAAAAACCAAAAAAAAAAAACAATTATACATTTTGAGATTTATCATTCCAAATATTTAAAATGCATTTTTAACAGATGATATAAAACCTAAGCGAGAAACCTTTATACATAATATAATAATAAAAAAAACAAAGAAGATTATTAATTCCAAAGATAGAAACAATGAGATTTTGTTGTAAATATTGTAATATAATATTTCTAGCTCTTAAAAAACACACGTTTCCTAATAAGATTTACTCTTGTAATTTTTATTTCTTTTTTTATATCTACTTTTTTCAAATATGTATAGTTTAAAAGATTTTTGTTTTCTATTTTTTTTTTCCATGAAGTTTTATTTTTCTGTTGATTTTATCTTTGTATACTATTTTGGTTTAATTATTATTAAAGAAAAATGATTATATTCAATAATATTACATTAAACAAAAAACAAACAATTAACTAAAAAGTCAAAATTGTGAAAATAAAACTGAGATATTATACGAGATGCTTTTCATTTAATTCATTTCTCAAGATAATATAAGGAATGGTCTTCCTTCTAAGAGCTTATTGAGACTACTGGTGTTCGTAAACATGAAATGTTTGCTTATGCTAACTGCTGCCAACAACTGCAATATCTTAACGGAAGGAAACCTAGAAGGAAGTGCTACATATTTCGCCAGTTAAGGATTACTAATTAAAATTATGATGTAGCATAGAAAAACATGAAGGAAGACTACATCACTAAATAAAAAATTATGGCTTCATTGATTACGTTCTATATGAAGTAAATCACACTAGATCATCCTTCTACTAAATAAATTAGCAATAGGTGGGATTCATTTGATAATTTCATGATTAACATTCAATAGCTGGGGTGAAGATAAGATAAGATAAGATGTAACCTTGTAATTTAATTGTATATCCTACACAAATAGTTTAGGGCTTTAACCAGCTTAGAGTGGATTTCGAAAGATAATGAGTCAGCAGAGAGCCAGAGTCTACGAAGTATAACATAAACCTTACCTACCTTTCATATGTTGGTTCAAAATAATGGCTAGATTTTTAACTTTAGGTACCAAATCTAAAATTGCACCATCCAAGACCATAAGAGATAAATCATGTGGGTAAAAAGTGCCATTATAGAATACACACAATCACACTAGATCATCCTTCTACTAAATAAATTAGCAATAGGTGGGATTCATTTGATAATTTCATGATTAACATTCAATAGCTGGGGTGAAGATAAGATAAGATAAGATGTAACCTTGTAATTTAATTGTATATCCTACACAAATAGTTTAGGGCTTTAACCAGCTTAGAGTGGATTTCGAAAGATAATGAGTCAGCAGAGAGCCAGAGTCTACGAAGTATAACATAAACCTTACCTACCTTTCATATGTTGGTTCAAAATAATGGCTAGATTTTTAACTTTAGGTACCAAATCTAAAATTGCACCATCCAAGACCATAAGAGATAAATCATGTGGGTAAAAAGTGCCATTATAGAATACAATACATTGGGACTTGTCAGGGTTTAGCTTTAGGCCATTAACTTTGGACTAGATATTGATTCTCTCCAAATCGTCATTAATACGAGCAATACAATCCTCAAACAAGCCTGCTTAGGTAGACCTGCACAACGTCAGCATACATGTCCACGCTGACGTCCCGTACGGTTTGAGGGAGATTATTTACAAATAAACTAAATAACAAAGGACCCAGTATTGAGCCCTGTGGAACACCAGACAGAAGAGGGAATGAACAGGAAGTATTATAATCCACTTTTATCACTTGCTTGCTGAAACCAAAGCAGCAATTGAGTTTCCGAAGCAAGATCCCAAGGTCAACGCTGTCAAAAGGTTTCGAAAATCGAACAGCGCCAAGGCAACCCAGTTGTTTTGGTCTAGAGCGGCGCTGATGTCAGTGGACACTCGCAGTACTGCAGTTTTGCAGCTATGGTCACAATGAAAACCAGAATGCCATTTGCCTAGGAGCTCCCTCGAATGCAGATTCATAAGCTTTTCTAGTATTTTCGATGAAAATCATAGGATACTTATAGGTCTGAAATAAGAAGGGGACTGAGGAGAACATTTTTGGGGTATTGCCAACACAATAGCGGTTTTCAAGCCGCTGGCAAAAGACGAAGTCAACAACTTAACGAACCGCGGAGAAATACTTTCTGGACCGATAGCACAAGACTTGACAGAAAAAATTACATGGAATATATCCAGTAAAACTGCTATAACAGTTGCTGCATTAAATTTTTAGTTTTTCACTAGTTTTTATTTTAGTTTTTACAAACACACCTATATGTAGCTCTGCATTAAACATCTTGAATAAAATTAATATGACAAGAACGAAATATTTCTGGCGTCCAGACCTGTACATTTTATTTTATATTAGAAAATATTGCCCTATGGGTAGGTAAATAAAAACACAATTCAATTTTGGGAATTGTAGGCGGACTGATATATCGAAAATTTCTGCGTTATAACATTATTTCAGAATCATTAAGTTAAATTTTTTTCCTCCAAAAATAGCGCTAAAAAGTGAAAAATAACTTCATTTTTATATAAATTTAAAATTTTTGAAGTCGGCGCCAACATTAATGATCTGCAATTAATATCAGTACAATTATTGTATAAATAATATTTTGTAATTGTATAGATGTGAAAAAATCATAGCATAATACATAGCATAAATTAATGCAACAGCATTGATTAATTTTTGGTCTCTAAACCAAGAGCAGTACAGAACACAGAGTGTATTATTTTAAAAATTAATTTCTACAAAACAAGGCCGTATCTTAGAACATATAACTAAAGGAAGCAAAATATCGTATAAAAACCCTCTCGGTGTGAAGAAAACTCGAATTTTGGGGCGAAGGAGCGGAAAGACTAGAAGAATTTAACTTAGTTTAACTTGCTAATGTCAATTGTGTCAATTCAAATTGAACGTCAGATTTGTGCTTTTTTTAATTAAAAAACTTTAAATTTCTTCACTTATTGTGTTAATTTTATATAAAAATATTTGTAGTGACTATTTAGTGATTAAGCCTCGGACTTAAGTTCATAAACGTCTGAATATTTCAAAAATGAATTGTGCTGTACGGTGCTGTATGAATAATCACCTAAATAATCCCGGAAAGACGTCTTTCAGGCAAGTTGAAATCCTAGAAAGTAACTTTTCGCAAATACGTTGAAAAGAAGTGTAAAAAAGAAAAGGGAAAATATCAAGATAAGTGTTCAAAATATTTCTTTGTTTACGTTTATATTTTCTCAACGTTTTTTTGTTTTTTTTTAGTTCTTGGCATTTCACAATTTTGTTTTATTTTAAATAAATACGCCAAAAATATTTCAGGTTTACTACTTCCATGAGCATAACGAATATATAAATAAAATTCTACCACATATTGAGAAATGCCGCAATTTTTCGAGCTTATTATGTTTCCCCTAACTTTATGCTCCCATACAACGTTACAACTGATACAGCATAAAACTAAACCAAAGTAGAGAATTTTCAAATTTTCACAAAAATTCCTTTAAGTTTGTAACCGTGAGGAATAATTTCTATTATCCATGCTTTACTGGACGCAATGAGCCTATTTAGACCGGACTATTTAGGACGAGTTTAAAATAAGTCGACTTACGTAGAAATAATATGCAGTGCATGCCATACCATATTACGAAATACTAGACCTACTTTAATCCGGTATCTGATGCGGTATTGACCTAAAAAATTAGTATTAAACATAGACATAAACCCCACTTAAGGAAGTGTTTTCAAACTTATTCATTATTAGAAAGAATTTTTATTTACTTTTAATGAAAATGAGTGGAATTAAGAAGGAACTGGTCAGATAAAAGTATTATAAATGATAAAAAATTTAAAAATTTTCTTCAATGCTACAGTCTCTCCACTTGTGCATGAGGTGTACACTTAGAATATAGATCATACAGAAAGTGTTGATACCTGTAAAATTCGTGTGCAAGAGCGTGGATTTTTTCAGAGGATCATGAAGTAGGAAGAATATATTGAAGAAAGAGATAACTAGAGATACATTATGACAAATGTAGTTTCAGTTGTCAGACGCTGTTTTGCGTAATTTAAATCTTATGATATGAACTAAAAAGTGAAAGAAAATTTGGTAAAAACTATTTCTAAATAAAGTAATAAAGTGATAAACTCTCAAGCGATGTTCAAGTATTTACAACATGAGTTCAGTGAAAAATTGGCACAGCAATACCAATGTGCGACGTGGGAAATCATTTTTCAGGCAAGTATATTTATGAAATATTATTTTATGTACTTTACACACATATTTGTATTAAATAGAAAATACATAACAAAAGGGATGAAATTTCGAAAAATTCCATCCTCCACCGAGATTTGCTTAAGTTTTTGATAGCTGAGAAATTCCTGAGGTTCTTGGCGTAAGTGACTCCGACTAAGAGCATTTGCGGTGGGAGTAAGCACAGTATTTTCAACCATATATCTTGTTGCCCCGCTCTCAATATAGATTCTACTACTACACACCTGTACTGATCTTTCATTACAGCGGAACAGATACTAACACAACCAGAATTTTACTATGCTAAATTTGGCTTATCACAGTTCATGTATTCTCTATATTCTAAAGGTGTATAAACTAACTCAAAATATTATTTCTCATTTTCCTCGTGAAATAGTAAGCAGATCTGAAAAATTTGAAAATTGTCAAAGCTTTAATATGAGCTGACTAAAAGGCAGTCGGATAGTACTACGTAAGTCGACTTAAATAAAAATAGTCTTACATAGCTCCAGCGATCTAAACGTACTCAATGTAAGTTCAAAATCGGAATTTTTCTATTACAATTGTACATATGGCTCACCGACTGCAATAGTGGCACAATTCAAAAATCAAAGTTTCGAAATAATCGACATAACAAGTAGGGTCACTAACTAGGTAAGATATGTAATGAGCTGCGTTAATATTATCTGGCCTTAGTGTTTTAGGGCTTTAAATTATAATGATATAATATATTTTGGCCATATATATATGAGGTGAAATCTTCCACTCTTTTGGCGATGTGCCATTATTGGAGAAACGAAATGCAATAGTTTTAATAAAAATATTTAAAAAAAGAAAAAATGCATTATTGATGGGATTTAAGCAGACTAATATTTATTTATTTATTTATTTTATAATAAGTTCAGACGATAGCATACAGATTAAATCTATTTATATAACTACCGTTAAATAAAAAAATGATAAATTAATTAATACAAAATTCAGAAAAAAACTAAAAAGGAAGCTCTAATTAATTAATTAAAATAGGTATAAATCAAAGGATTGATAAATGATTAAAAAATAGCAATAATAAAAAATAATAAAAATAAAAGAGAAAATAGCAAAAATTCTAAAAGTAATAAAATAAAAAGTTAAAAAAAAAATAAAAAGACAATATAACTAATTCATACAGAAAAGAAAAATTCAGATTGTGAGAAGGAGGTAAATAAAACAGGTATTTAACAAATGTTGTATGTACAATATAAATTTTATCTTACTGCACTATAATTGAAATGTAAATTCAAAAGAATACTACTATGTAATACACACATATTTAAAAGTGTGGGAGTAAAATGAGCAGTCGTCTCAAGTCGAAGGAATAAGCTTTGTCCCGCTCAATATTACATGTTTAAACTGACAGAAGCTATACTGACCGAACATGTCTATGTGGTTAAAGAATTCATTGTGATTTTTTTTGCTCTATATAGTGTTGATTTAGTTCTTAAATTTATTTTAGCAGCCGAGGACGCTTGATTTTGTACAAAAATATTCCATCCATGTACATTATACGCTTTTCAATAGATGTAATAAAAATCATGCTCAACCTTATAGGATATTCTACTGTAATTAGACCAAACAGTTTATCGTTCCGCAGCTGTTCAATACATATTTTATAAAAAGTATTTCATACAGGAGTCGCGTATTCTCATATACTGCGTATTAGGGAATTGAACAATACAATATGGAAAAAAAAAAGATGTTTTAAAAGGCTTACAGGCTCTAAAACTGAATCCAAGCAATTTAAAGGATTTACTTAAAATATAATTAATATAGCATGAAAATAAAAGTTTATCATCAAAAACCACTCCCAGATTTTTAATTTCAGAAACAATTTTATAGTGTTTGTTGTATTACGCCGGTTTCGTAGGAACATAGAGCATCAAATTCTCATTTAAGTTCAGTCATTGGCACATATTTCGCGACTTTTGAATTGTGTCATTATTGCAGCCGGTGAGCGATATATAAAAGAGTTGTCAGATTTTATTCAATTTCGATATGTGCAATCTCTTGCACGAGCAGTGTTATTATGTCCTGTAAGCTGTCTCTTCTTTTTTATACAGCTGACCCGATGAAAAGTTAAAAATGAAAACAGATATAACAAACAAATAAAAATATAAAAATGCTTTACAAGCGCTAATATGAAGAATGTTGGTTAGGATGACTGGAGTCAAGACGCGTTAAGCTCTCATCATATTAGGAAAGCTAAGTAATATAATTTTTTTAATTTTTGTTTTTAAGAAAAAAATTAAGTATTTTATGTGCATCTAGTTGGCGATTTTGTGCTTTAGTTGTAATATATGTGCATATTTATAATAACAATATTCCTAAACTTGACTTTTTTAGATGGCTACATTTTCACGACTTAATGAGTTCACCTAGCTGTATAATATGCATGATATAATTATAAAGAATACACAATTGAAACCAAGTATTTGAGATAGTTTATACTATTGGCATGTGAAAAGAAAGAAAGCACAATATTTTTCTGGAAGAATTAGACATAGGAAAACTCTCCGAAAGATGGGTGACGTAATCAACTAATGGCGCTATAATGGATGCTGATATCATTCAAAAGTGTTTGAAGCTTTCTAAGAAAAATAAGACTGATTTTGTACGTCAATTAATAACCACAAATAAGCTTTAGGTATAAAATTATATATGGACCGAATCGAGTGTTTCGGACCAAAGGCATCAATCTCAAAAAAAAAAAAAAAAAACAGCTAGAAAGGTAACGACATTTGTCTTTTACAAAGGAAATGTTCGAGGACGGCTATTTTTCAAAGACCAAAGAGCATACCAGAAACGAAAAATACTTTGCTAACCTGATGGACCAATTGCATCAAAATATCTGCGCAAAAATAACAGGTTTAGCACATAAAAAAATCCCTACAGAAATGGTTAAATGATTGAATTGAAGTTCTACTTACATGATTTGGTTTCATGTATAACCTCCGCAGAACGTTGAAAGTGGTGTCAGGGGAAAAATAATATTGAAGTTAATAGCTCAATTACCTACCAACTGGCTATAGTGTGATGAGATCAACATCTCCAAAGCGTCAGGCCCTGATGGTCCTGTTAATTATAAGCTATACCTCATCCTTGGCTAAGCTTCTGCGCAAACTATTCTAGTTGTCTCATTCACCAGGAAAACTTCCAACTGTTAGTTGGGTGAACGGGGGGGGGGGGGGGGGGCGCTTCCATCCCTCAAATTATCGACAAATTTCGATCACTGCGATTCTTTCAAAGGTTTTTGAATCTATCATTAACTCCAAATTAATGATGTAAGTATCCAGATTTCCAAGCGGGACGCTCATCTGGAGACTTGTTGACTTATCTTATGAAACGTTGGAGCCGCAGTCCAGTTCTTTAAACCATATCTTAAAACACTTAGTCTCTCCTCTCCTCTTCTACTATGAATTGAAATTCTTTTAGTCTCTCCTCTCCTCTTCTACTATGAATTGAAATTCTTTTATCTAGTCGCCAAATACGGGTTGTATTACATAGATGGCGTTACATATAAACCTCATCCGGTGTGCCCAGGGTTCTGTTTTCTCTCCGTCTAGCATGATTTGATTTACCTTACTTTCATTAGTCTCGTTCCAGGGGGAATTCCGCATGCGTTACACGATGCATAACTAGATCATTAGAATTTGATAATATCCTCGCTTGAGGCAAACCGAATCGCGTCGAATTCAATGCATCTATATCCCAAAGCGCTCACAAATCATTAAAACAAGATCATCACTTAACACTTCCGTTTCTTTTGATGAAGCATTAATTTCTGATTCAGCATCACTAAGCATTCGCGAAACAGTTTACTTTCTTCTGTGTTTCTTCCGGCATACAATCAGCGTAGGTGTAAGGACGACATACATTGGCACTTCCGCTACTCTTCTCATATCCCCTGGTCCTTTCCTTATCTCCTTCCTGCCATGCTGTACTTTGCATCACAGGATATCCCATAAGCTTGGCTTAATAATATAAAAAATAAAATATAACACAAAAAGGTTTACACAAAGAGAAAATAATTTTACACGTCATTAAAAATGCACCGGAATAAATATTGGAAAATGTTATGCTAACAATTATCATAGTAAAATTTAAATAAGTTTTTAAAATCTCACAAATAAAATTCCACCATTTTATATGTTTTGCTACTGAGGCTATAGTAAATTTCATTATACATGCACATTTATATATGTTATACCGAAATTGATATTTTGCATAAAAAACAATCTTCTGCGGCAATGATTTCATATTTCAACGTACATACAACCACAGCTTGAAATTTTCTGAGGGTGTGTCCTATACTTCAAGCACAATAGACAATGATTTAACACTTTATAAAGGATCTTATTCAGTCCATCTCTCTCAAAATAAATGTCCCTGTCACAACCTTTTCTATTTTCATGATAAGGCCATCAGCACAAAAATCAAATATAACGTAGATGACGAAGATGACAATCACTTTATATGTATTTGGTGAACAGAGGAGAAAATCTGCTCTTTATATGTCGAGATAGTTACATCCTTCATTATGTTTCCTTATCCTTTTTCTCAGTTCACAGATTACAAAAACCTCCACGGGAATGGTACCATATGTCAATTTTCCCAAAAAGTGCGACGTTTTGCTTCTTCCCTATTGATTTATTTTTTTACATGGAGAGGGCTAGTCTTCTAATACATATACATCATATCCTTCTTTCAAGATTCATTTTGAGAATAAAAGGTAAAAGGATAAGATTTCCGAAGAAAAATAGCAAAATCGAATCATGTGATTTGCTTTAAATGGATTTTGTGGTCTTACTGCAATTCTCTGCTCACTCATAGCTGATTGTAGCAAGGAAGATGATATACACCAAAGGAACAGTATAAGACATTAACTCAAGATAGTCCTTCTTTATCGATATTACCTCCATCCTCTGGTTTAGAGATCATAACATCCTTAATATATGTATACATACAAAGGGCACGCGTTTTGTGTACCCAAGCTTGGAAATAAATTGACAATAATACCGGAAGGACATTACAATGTTTCCAAACATATGTCCAGTTTGTGTGGCTTGTTTCACTGAATTGGATTATCCTATTGGTAAATCCTTTCACTAAACATAAACAAATGCTAACGGATCTGGAGTTTATGCTTGTTTAGCTTTGTTGACGTCTATTGTTCTTTGGGTTGAATAAAGGTTACACATACCCTTTAGGGGTTTTGTGGCTGCTCTTTTAGCCATTGATTTGCAATCGGATAACAATTGTGCGGCAGTGTTAAATGGGGGAACAATGGAAGGAATGGAATTTGTTGTGAAATTTTCGTCGTTGACAAAAATGTTTTGATACATTTTTTTTGTGTGCAAAGTATAATGATAATTTCATGGTGAAAGTACATAGATACATATACACAGCATGTTCGGTAAATAAGTATTTAGTAGGATGGAATATGCCAATGGATTCTTTGGAGTGTCTTGATCACCTCTTCCACACTAAAATTTACGTTTGAATATCTTTTTTTTTTCACAGGGAGTGCAGTCACCTAAGTCCTCATAGGCTTTTTCAAGGTTATCAGCGCATCAAACTTGAGCACCTATTCCAAAGAAGACATTTCATTTTTTTTAACGATATCCAGCATGTCACAATTTATGGTCATATGCTTCAGTGATCGTGATCGAGTTTGAATGCTGAATTCTTGAAAAAACTTGATGAAAACTTTCTGAGTTATCCTTAATTTCGTTAGATTGTAAGGACATATTTTTTTTCTTCTAAAATGTGACCCGATAACAGGCATTTATAACAAAAAAGAATTACCTCAATATCTGCTTTCATTCAAAAGTTATTATAGTTAATTAATAGTATTACAATACATGAAAAGTGAAAAAGTTTAAGTTACACTTTTCAAGTGGATCGAGGGTGGGTGGACGTAGAATACAGCTGCCAACCGCCTTCTTTACATGTGGCTATATTCCTCCACACATCCACTTAATCTAATTCACACTATTATCCTCTCACAGGTATTTCGATATCCTTTCAAACGGCCGCGTCCATACAATCCCTTCGAATACGCACATACAAAATATATCATCACACACCCGGCCAATCATCCATCATCATACATACTGCGTCATTTTGGCGAGCACCTTATAATAACATTGGAATATTTTATCACCCCACCTCTGCATTCAGAAAAGTATAATAATACAACAGGTATCTACAAAAACATGCGTAGGAAGATTACTGATTTTGAACTAAAACAAATCTCAAAGTTATCGGGGAAGATAGAGCCGAAACACTAACTTCAAAATAGAAGGACTAATCCGGAAAAGTGTACTACTCACACTAATCAGGGCTCTCGAGATGAGAACTAGAGACTGTCCTTAGGAAAGTAAAGGAAAGTTAAGATAAGTGGAAGAAAAATTAAGCAATTAAATATTGAAAACGTAGTCCCAATATAAAGAAAAAAGTGTAAAAAGAATATGGAAACTAATTTAACAGAAAATAATGTAAGTGGAAAAGAACGAAGGATGTTTGGAAAACCACAAAGATATTATTAAATAGGCTCGTAAGAAACTATTAAAAACATGTATAATTTTATTAAGTCGGTTTTACTTTTTCAAAAAGGCAGGGGACAGGAGATCCCAAGCACGGAGCCCAAAGCGGCTCATTGTGCTAACCTGCTAAAAACCCTCTCACCAAAACCTTCCTCTTAATGAAGCACATCAGGTCTAAGTGAGCTCATCCACAGATAGTTAGGCAGACCCAAACGTACTCAGCTTGTTCCATGCAAAGGCCTGACAAGCACACAGAAAGTGCTCGGTTGGCTCAGGCTCTCCTTCCAGGCAGAACAGGCACTTAAGGCTGTCAACAACTCCCACCCTTGTTAGATAAGCGTCAGGCGAACTGTAGTCGGTGATGATGCCAACTACAGTTCTGCATTGCTTTCTTCCGAGCCTCAAGAGAAAGTCAGAGAAATTCCTATTAGGCCCATCAAGAAAAATGTTGTACACCTGGATACGTCAGGTTCGCCCATCTCTGTTTATGTTTCATACAAACATCCGTTTTGATGAGTGACCTGATCACTGAAGGTGAAGAGAAGTAGAGCTAGACCTAACGTATAAGTTCAGCCCTTTCATTACCCATGTGCCCAGGAGCCCACTGAAGAGACACCTTGTTGTGGATACACAGATGTCCACAGACGTCCTGCAGTCTCCCAGTAACTTGTGCATCTACTCCTGGAATGGCGACACGACTTTTATACGGAGATTATAACATGTTCCGAAGGCCACTCAGAGCCATCAAAGTTGCCTGACTATTCGAGAGTCAGTAAGAATGTCCTTACCCTTGATTTCCATATCAAGGGCTGCCTCGCTCCCATTGTGATGGCCAAAACTTCAACCTGGATGAAAGTGGTGTCCCTACCAAGTGAGAGCTCCAACCCAATGTCAGATTCAAAGTAATCACCAGCACAGACTCCCTCATTACACTCCTTTTTTTCTTTCAATATTTTTACAAGTTTGTTTTATTCGAAAAATGTTGACCCAAAGTTATAGCATCGCAGATTTTCAATGGTTGAAATTCTCGTTAAGTCTGAAGTTAACTAACCAATGAATGCGAAAATTAAAATTAATATAATTGGTTATAATTTTGTAACGAGGAGGGTCAGAGGATTGGTTAAACCTTTCTATGAAAGCCTAGAGTATCTCTCTCGTAAAGATCTTAGATCCCAAATTATAGTTTTATCCATAAAAACATAAAAAAATGTTCAAGTTTCATTTTGATGGAAACCGTCAGTAATTTGAAGAAAAGTCTTTGACACGTACGTTAACCACTAATTAAACTAGATACAAAATGCGTTGAGATTAAGGAAAATTTAATTTACGTTTATTTTAGGGCATTCACGCAGCAGGTGCTAAATGCTCTCAACCTTTTCCTCGTCCATAGAGACTCTGTAGAAGTAATTGAATGGAGCTTGCGCTCTGCATGTTTGCCAAAGAGAAAGTGTCCCGTAATAGCTGCAGAAGATTACGCACATCATTCCGGTTCCTCCTCAGCAGAAATTCAGTCTTCATAGGACAAATTTCGGGCCAAGGCTGTCTTAAAATCGCACATGAAGTCAGTTTTCCTCATCTTTGATTTGCAAGCTTACAGGCCTCTACATCCAGAATCCTGTTCACTGATTCTAAGGGCCGACCTATAAGTTCCTCCGCTAGACATATATTCATAACAGAACCCATTCTGGTAAGAGCATCCACTGCTTCGTTTCCAGGTATGTCACTATGACGAAGCACCCAATAAAGAATAACTCTGTGGTTAACACCCAGTTTCCCGAGCTTATAGCGATACCATTCCACTAGGCGCGATCTAATGATTTTCGAGTCCAAAGCTGCAAATGGCCAGGATCTGCGCCTAGAATACACTACAGTGGTCCGGTAGGTAGCATGATTCCTGTATTCGAAGGAATGCTGAATACAACCTGGCTCCCACTCCCACCTCCATTATCGAACCGTCCGTAAAGACACATATAATATCAGAAACATTTGCCATGCGATTACCATCATATTCCTCTCTATCGAGAACGCTTTCTCAAACTCTAATCTTGGAACTATGTAATGCGTATCTCCCGTGTACAGTCTCCAGGACAGATCTTCAGTATTCTGATATGACCAAGGTCTGTTGTTATCCAATAGCCCGACTCTTTAAGCCTTGGTGCACTTATTGCAGCTATACATTTCCCATGAATGTCGAGGGGGCAAGACTCGGAGCATATCCTCCATTGCTGCCTTGGTGGTTGTTCGAAGAGCACCTAATCTTGACGTAATTTACGTACAATTTTCCAAATTAGGGAAATACGTATGTCCTCTATGTTATAGGGAAATATTTCCAATATCCATACTCTTCCATTACTGACTTAAGTTGGACGTAAATTATTAGGTAATCGCAAGTCACATTACTCGCTATCCTAATTTGTTTCGAATAGATGTATAAACTCAAAACTGCAAACGAGGAAAAAATATCATTTATGAAGCAGATGGGATTACTTTTTCCTGCCAGAAATTCAACTTCAATTCAATAAATTTAACATTGTCAAATTCATAGGTTTTACAACTCTCGGTTTAATTTCTTCTTTTAGGAGGATACCAATTTAAATTGTTCCTGAAGGAACATACAAAAAATTATATTAAAAATTACAAATAGGGAGAATAAATCTTTGAAAAAGATATTTCTTTTGCAAAAGAGGGCGTTTCGTACCAGCAGGGATAGTATACTCATCAGTACGGCTTGATTCCTGCCTGCCGTATACGCCAAGGTAACAGCCAAGCTGAACACATATATGCATTTAAAATAATTTTTAAGTGTGAATAATATACGAGGCGAAATACTACATATTTACTTGAATGCCTAGCAAATATTTTAAGTGCATATATGAATTCAACTTGGCTGTTACTTTGGCGTATACGGCAGGCAGGAATCAAGCCGCACTGATGAGTATACGATTACTGCTGATACGAAACGTCCTCTTTGCAAAAGAAATTTCTTTTTCAAATGTTTTTCGTTTGTAAAGAGTTTTTCCATTCGATTCTCGAGCTGCGGATTTGGCAGCAAACTAGGTCAATTTTCATATTGACTAAATTCGCTATGACATTTATTTCATAGCAAAACTCTCAAATTACTAGTTTTACATTAATTTCAAAATTGTATAGAAAGAAATTCACTCAAGTTATCTGTAGTAAGACATTTTCCATTTGGAACCTTAATGTCATGCTTCCCCTATAAAATTTCTAAATTTTATTGATGAAGTGAAAAGCAAATCACCCCCTAAAGACTTCTGAGAGCCAGAATAGGAAAGAAGGCATATAAAATTGCATTCAGCACGAATGCAAGCGACATCTTGAACCCTTTGATCCACCATCCATAACTTTTACCAAATTTTGCTAACATTCCTCAATTTCATCATCATAAAAATTGGAATATTCGTCAAAAGCGAACATTTTCTTGATGTGTTACTCCTCCTCGACTTGATCTATTCTTCCCTTTACCCATCTAGGTACATATATTCAATATTTTATGATGTTTCAATTGAGTTGAGTAATACTAGAACTACCAACTCCTATATATATGTATAAAACAAATAAGTTGCGTATTTACGACTATTGCCACGGTCATATACCTACATATATATACCTACAAATAAGAAGGGTACGATAATATTTCAATTACAGACTACTTTGGTTCTATTATCCCACACCACTGGGGACAATATAAGATGCTGCTTTTGTACTTTACAAGAAATACGGGATTTCATAGACTCTCTCTCTGAGTTTTTGCTAAAGAAAGAAATCATATTCTTCCCTCTACTATAGGAAGGAGTCAGTTCTTAATGGTTGTGGTTTGGTGGGGTCGAATATTATAACTCGCTTGCCTTAAAGCACTAACATATTCTTGCACAGAGAAATTATAGCAGAAATGTCGACGACGACGTTGGAAGTCCTATCCATGGTTGTGACTTTATATTCTAGGAATTTGCATTTTGTTATTATTTTGTAGTAAAAGTTTTACACAGTCATAATCTAGGAAAAAAGTTTCTCAAGACTGGCTATGGTATAGCAAAAGATGCTTAATGGCAACTTAAGTGAAAAACTTCCACTCAAACTAGGAAAGGGATGCGACCTATAGCAATAAGAATTCTTGTTACTCTCGCCCCCTAAAAGCAAAACATATGCGGGAACTGTAAAGGATGAACGAAACAAGATGAAGATGAAGAAGAAGACGTAACTTGTTTTGTTATTATACTTTGCATAAGACAACCAGGAATGAGTGAGTGTTGTAATTAAAACTTAAGGAGTTCAAGGATGCCCATGGGAGGCGCAAATTAATGCAATTATTCCAGTTTTAACGAAATTATTTAGCTGATTAAGAGTTCTGCAAGATCTTTGTGTGCTATCGTTTTCAGCTTTTCGTCTTATGTCTTATGAAGTGCTGCCTTTCACTTGGGGTGTAATCAGTCTGGAGGAGAGTTTAATCCAGAAATCGACGTGTTGTACCTACCTACCTAGATAAAGCAAATGGCAGAAGTTATAACTCGAATTAAGTTAAAGTGGCTATTTCGATGTAAAACTGTTATACTGATGTTTATATAATATATATGTTTAAAAATCTACAAAGTTTTAACTGTATATTAGTTATATAGAGAGAAGGTGAATTAATTTGTCCGAATAAAATCGTATGAAAATTATGTTTAGATATAATGAAGAGATAGAAGTGAGTGAATAGGATACTGCGAAGATAAAGAGCATTTCAAAGGAGCAGTTAACATTAATTTAGAGCAAATGGCAAATATTAAATTCTGTTTTTTTTTTTTTAAAGAAATTTCAAATTGTTATAGGAATTATGGACAGAAATGAAATATTAAAGATAAAGTTGAAATATTCATATAATGTGTACGTGCGGGAATCAGAAAAGTAAAAACCCGTCAGTACATGATCATATCACAAGGTAAGTCTGACGATTTCAGCTATTAGAATAGAATAGAATAGAATAGAAACTCATTTATTTTCAACCCTGGACAATGGGCCACGTCCTAGAACGTTGGGTATTTCGATGTAATGATAGATTCTTAATTTATAGAAAAATACAAAATAAAATGTCTAGAGAGGCATTGTTATAGACTCCGAAAAGAAATAAAAGCGATATAAAAGATCTAAGCTAACCTTGCATAAATTAATACATACAGTGTTCGTTGTCCTGAATCATACTTACATAATTTGCGGACAATCTGATCAGAACAACTATCTAAGTATAAGTATAAATATAAATATAAAATATAAAATTTAATAGACTATAAATTCAGTTGGTTGCGCTGATAACTAAACATAAAGCTTGAAATGCACGTTGGTGTCTAATAGAGTTACTTAATTGACCTACGTGTGCCCTAAATAAAGTTCTATACTTGATAATTAGAATATAATAACTATGATTATGCAATTATGAAAAATAAAATTTAACAGACTACAAGACAGCATCACTGTATCTAAAATAAAATTTACTTTAAATTAAGCTGTAAATTTCTAAATTCAGTACGTGCTTTTTTTTATATAACCGTCATAACAATTAAAAAATAAAATAGAAACAAAATAAAATTAAATTAAATCTCAACCTGTGTAAACTCAGTCGTGGCATGAGATTGAACCAAAAAGTTCGCACCAACTTGATATGGTCTTTTACCTCCAAAATGCGTCCTGAATCTAGGTCGGACTAATCTGCAGGCCATGTTTTCTTGAATGTATTTTGGAAGCAGGCCATGCCTCCCCCTAAAAATGAAAGTCAAGGCGTTGAGCTCGTATTCCTTGTCTAACGGCCCCGGAAATAGAAGATTAACGAGTAAAGATACGTGGGATTGTCGTCCTAGTCTGAAAACGTAGCGCAGGTATGCTTTTAATGCACGTTTTACTAAGACTGTGCTTTTCAATAGATACATTGCCACATCTGCATAAAACAAAATAAGGGTAGATAAGTGCTTCTCCCAATTGAGATCTAACCCATGGAAGCAGGTGGTGCGAGAGAGCATACAAAGATCGTAGTCCAATGTAAACTCTTGAGCATATCAGATTAACATGAGCTTGGCAATTGAGGTCCGTGTCCATAAGTAAGTCCAAGTTTTTGACGTGTGGGGATTCTAACGAAATAATTTGATCCTGAAGACGGACCGGAGATAGTGTATCTAGTGCTATCTATCTTACACTGTTAGGGGAATATAAGATTGCCTGGGTTTTTTTAAGGATTGAGTGCAAGTCCATTACCTATGCACCAGTTATTTATTCATTTTAGGTTCAAAATCCCAGCTGCAATAAGCCCATGTAAGCCGGATGTTTGGGAGCCATCATAGATCTACAAATCATCCGCATAGAAGTGGAACTCTATATTCGAGATGGATGTGTTGACGTCATTTATGAAAAAGTTAGAAGAAGAGGTGTTAAGTCAGCCCCCTGAGGGAAGCACGTCATCATCGCTCTTGCACCAGAGCTTCGTCCATCCATCCATTTAAATAACTGGCCACAAATCCGCCTGCTGAGTTGGAGAAGCCAAATTTGGTTCGAAGTTTATGGAGGAACAGTGAATGCGGGGAAGAATCGAAAGCCTTCCTCATGTCCAATAGAATGTGGATTATCGTTTTGCTCTCATAGCACAGCGCACTTATATCTGTAACAGCGTTTACCACGTACGGTACGTGTGGAGTGATTACCCCTGAAGCCAGACTGATGACCCGAGAGAAGCTCACATTGATTGCCATATTCCACAATATGGGCCCTGACCAGTATCTCAAAAAGTTTGGAGATAACCCGCAATGCTGTGATAGACCTCCAGTCCGATGAAGAAGCTGGCATAGCTCCCTTTTGGATGGGCGTTATAAGACCTGTCTTCAAGCAGTTGGGGAAGATAGAGCTCGTAACTGATCCACAAAAATCGTATCCGGGTGTAGCTATTTACATAAAAGATATCTATAAAACCAAAATAATTGGTTCATCCCTCTTGCAGGATTTGGAGTTCTTAGCAGTGGAAATCAGTACTGGGTTGGATAAATGTGAGTTTTCAGCGGTATACTGTCCCCCTGAACGTTTCAATATTGAGAACTCAGCCGAATTCTGTGACATTATATCAAGATGCGTTCAAAATTACCGGCACGTAATCGTGGGCAGTGATTTTAACATTAACATTCTTCATCGAAACGCAAACTCTATCAGCTTCCAGTCATTGTTGCAATCACTAAGCTTGAATATAGTTAATTCTTTCCTCATCTATATGAATTCTTCTAATCCATCATTGTTTGATCTGTTTCTTACTACCGACTTAGAGCATGTTAACTTTCACAATCAGCTTAGTCCGCCGAGTTTCCTTGACCATGATATTTTGTTCATTATTTACGATATAGCCTTTCAACCCTGTGAACCTTCCTTCATTATATACAGAGACTTTAATAGTATAGACATCTCAGCCTTTTCCGAAGACTCCAGTAACCTTGACGGGGCGAATTCTACGAATGTGCATGTGCAAACCAGCAAGTGACTATTTTATAAAACGGCACGAAATCGTGTTACTCTCAAGTTAAGGAAAGCCAAAAGAAAATAATTTACGGTAAGGCTAAATTCAACTTTTCCGATTTCGACCCCGATGATCAAAATAATTACTTTTTACAGCAAGGACAGGAAATAGTAATAACGGAGGATATCACCGATAACACAGTCAAATCAAATAGATTAATATCAACGTCGCATTTCTCATTCCGGTGCGTTAACTCAATATAGCTCATCTGTGCTATTCGTTCGATATCAGTGGGTCCCGACGAAATACACCCTCGTTTTCTTAAAATTATCCTCCCTTTGATTATTGATCATTTGGTTTTTT
The DNA here is from genome assembly GCA_963924295.1 of Dioctria rufipes. NCBI lineage: Eukaryota > Metazoa > Arthropoda > Insecta > Diptera > Asilidae > Dioctria > Dioctria rufipes. Next base: position 25,955,253 of record OZ002744.1, on the reverse strand, counting down.
TGTTTAATTCGTGTTTGACTCGTTTTATATTTCCTAATAGATGGAAAATTGCAACAGTGCTGGCTCTACAAAAAAAAACTTCTCCTACTGACATGACATGACTGTTTTCCGCCCGATAAGCATTCTGTCCTTTCTCTCCAATGTTCTGGAAAGGCTACTGTACACCCAGATGTCAAAATTTTTAGAAGAAAATCCACTTTTAACCAAATGGCAATCAGAATTCCGCGCAAAGCACAGCTGTATTTCAGCTTTGTTAAAAGTTACTGATGACTTGATGCTTCTGCAGAAATTATCTACTCATTTTGGATTCTCCTCTACGGCTGTTCAGTTAATTCAAAGTTTCTTGTCAGACAGATATCAATAAGTAAAGGTAAACAAAACTTTCTCAGGCCTCCTTCCACTATCTTGTGGTGTTCCGCAGGGATCAATATTGGGACCCCTGCTTCAGTATCTTCATAAATGATCTGCCTGAAACTGTGAAGGATGTTAATATTCACTTGTATGCTGATGACGTGCAGATTTACTTCAACAGAGCTATTGGTCTGATTGAGAATTGCTTTGCTCGAGTAAATAGTGGCCTAAATAAGATACCATCTGACTCTCAATCCAAGTAAATCTCACTACATTATTATCAATAACAACAAGCTGAATATTAATGAATTTCCCGACATCTTACTTAACGATTCTCCTCTGTTTTTGGTAAGGTCTGTTAAAAATCTAGGTATAACTATAAATTCATCTCTGAAATGCTGCGATCATGTAGGCTCAATCCTTGGTAAGATCTACGCACCACGTCTCTCCTTTCAATTGTCGTTTGCTGGGATTCTCCATATTCAAATATCTTGAATTCAACTTACTGATTTTTCTATATAATCTGCTAAAATCAAAAAACCCAAGCTATTTGTTTTCACATATACAAAATCTACGTTCTGCTAGAAACTCAAATATTCTCTTGCCTCGTTTCCGTACAGCTGCTTATGAATGTTCTTACTTTATTTAGACTACTAAATTGTGGAATAGTTTACCAACAAATATTCAAAACGCTGGTTCCCTGCATTCAAGAGGTTATTCAAGGATAGCTTCTCAGTTCTTCCTTCGGTTGGCATAAATTAGATTAAATTTGGTTTGATTTTTATTTCATTTTACTTACTCTCTCATGACCTATTCTTTACTTTATATAGTTTTTCATGTCATTTTGTATGCTTATTATTAATTTTTTTTCTTTCTTTTTTTCTTTTAGTCTGCTCTGAATAGTTACCCTTTTTATTTTGTATTTATTTTTAGCTTTTTTTTTCTTTTTTTTTAATGTGTAGTCGCAATTTTACATTCTCTAATTTAGTTGAACGAATATAAGATTGTAGATCTTGTGTACAGATGAATTATTATTTTTTTTTGAATATATATTATTATTAATATTTACAGTTTTGCGAAGAACATGTCTATGATAAAGTGCTATAATTGTTTCCGAGCAGCTTAAAACAGTCGTTTCTGGATCTGCATTATTATAAAAGTCCGTCCAGTTCATTCTTTCCATTTCCACTGCCAGTGATTGGAGGTGTATTGCCGAAAAATTGTGTACAGAAATCATTATTAAATATATCTCTAATTAACTCATATTGCAATTGTTAATAGTTATCAGTTGAACGTAATTGAAATTGTACTTATTTTTGTAGAAATCTAATTTGCCAATTTAACTTGTAACAATTTATTTTCTATGCATTAATTATGAGCAACTATTGTTATTTTATAAGTTGTTAGTTAATTGCAATAAATAAAATTCAAAGATAAAGGAATCGAGTTGTTGAAAGGTGTGCCACCTGTTAGGGGGTATGCATTGTAGGACAAACACGGCGAAACCATTTCGTGGTTTTTTCATTATAATTAGGAAAGATAATTAAATTTTTCAATCAAATAATGATTCAAAACTCTAAGAGCTGTAAATTATTTTGGGAGTGTTGTACTTTTTACCTCATCTAAATAAGATATACCGAGGTTAAGGAACAAATTATTTTCAGAAAGAATACGTATAACATCAGAACTCCCCTTTCAATATCATCTAACCACCTATTTAATTTTTTTTTTTATTTTACTTAGTAATCATTGTGGACGACCAGAGATCCTAGCAAATACTGACTACACTAGATAGATACTCAGTCCGACAGCAAAAGTTTAATGGGTAACAAGTTCCGCATAAAGTATTCTAGCGCCACAAATCTTATCAATATGCTTGAGTTGACTGGCGCCAGTTTGAGGCTTTCCTCTTTGGATGTCATAAGGTCCTATTAGATAGAGAAATAGAATCAAAACTGTCGAGAGAATGGTATGTCCTTTTGTTTTTCTTTTGCGAGTTACATGACATTTGGCCTGGATGATATTAGCATAAAAAAGTAGAAGATATTCAGACTTCGATACTAAAATAAATTTTTAGGACTACTATAATATGTCTATAGATGACTAGATATTTGTGTCATGGAAAATAAGTATAGCGACTCTTCTTAAGATTTATTCTCCAAGAACTTAAATATTTCTTTACTTCACCATGCTCAGGGTGTTTCGGCTTATGTACACAACCATTTAATTTAGTTATCGCAATGCGTGAATATCGACGAAGTCATAAAAACCAACTTCTAATCTGATTCAATAAGTCTCGGGTTATTTCAAACTACTTTTACCCATAACTTTTTTAATCATCTGCTCTATATTCTGACTCCTTGTCTCCTGTATACCTTCTTCGACATTTACGCAAGTCTATAAGGTGACTACACACTGTCATATACTCTAAGAGGCCATTCATTTCCTGAAATCATTCAAGTTTAATTCATTTTTCATTAATTTCCTGAAATCATTCAAGTTTCTGCCCCAATATGCAGCCATTCCACACGAAACCGATCACCTTGGAGCCCGACCATCACCGATTTGGATGAAACTTTCACAGTTTGTAGGGAATCTTAGATCATATAAGAAAATGATAGGCTATGCTGTGTAAAATTAGTTTGCATGTGATAAGCATTTTTTTTGCGTCACGGAGGGAAAATAACAAGAGGGGTATCGCCTTGTTGTTCGTCAGTTCGACAATTCTGATTTATTTCTGACATTTCAGATTTTATGAAAACAAGTTCGGATTTGATTTTGTGTTATACAAGTAATTAGAAGGGATTCATACTTAATAATCGTGTGATACAATAGTGAAATATTGTTTCGTAAACGAGATTATATATATCGAGACTTCAGACTCCAGGCGCGTATACATAGGGAAGGTCACCGGGGTCATGACCCCCTAAAGCTATTATTATTCGTTCAGTGTTGCTATATTTTTTGTAAAAAATATAAAACATTAAGTTTCATTTGGCATTTGAAGCAGGAAAATCGGTTGCTCCATTCTCTAAATATGACGTTTTGGAAAATGGCGCTTCATAAAAAAAAATACACGAAATTTGTAACCACCCTATAGTGGAAATGTGGGTAAGGCATTGCAGGGGAAACAAAATTATATGGGTGTGCTATATTGGTATTCCCTGCAAATTGTGAAAGTTTCATCCAAATCGGAGATGGTCGGGTCCAAAATAAGCAGTTTTTCATCGTTTTCGTGTGGAATGGCTGTAAGATCCTTTTTACATTTCCAGTGGAAAAAATGGCAGTCCGGCTTCACTCCCAACAAAGCTGTGAAACTATATTTGTACAAATAATCTACTCGTCTACCACTTGATATAATGATCATGATCATATTGCCGCTCTAGTGTTTCTGAATTTTCCAAAACCTTTTGACAGTGTCAATCAAAAATATTTCGATATAAATTATCTTCTAACTTTTTCTTTTCGTTTTCAGCTACCGATAAATAGCAATAAGTTAAAGCGTTTATTACTCTATCTAGCTTTCTTGCTCTTCTTTTGGAGTTCCACAGGGTTCTACATTAAGGCTTCCATTATTCAACGCTTTCATAAATGCGCATTTGTTAGTATTTTTGTATTTTTTGTAAGGTAATTTATATCGAGCTGCTCTCATAAGTCCGACAACTGGCCTTTTAATGACTGAATCCATCTTATTCTCACACAGCACAAAAGTGTCCGTGGTTTGTTAATGAAAAATCCTGTTAGGATATACAAATTGTCTGTATGAAATTCCGTCCGCTCCCAATTAACAACTAAGGATATCTCTGGGAGTGACGAATGTCCGGGGTTCCAATGTCCCTGATAAATTCTATACCCTTCCCTTAGGATTTCTTGTGGTTGTAAGTAGGCACAGTTATCGCATTCAATAATGTAACATTCCCGCTGAAAGTGTACCTACCTAGGATGTCTTACGGACCTTCTAGTTTGTTTTCAGAATGTGCGGAGGAATATCTTATAATATTATTTGAGATTTTCTGGGAATGTAGATTTTTTTTATATGGGTAGGTATATAAAAAGACATAGTGGCTGGAAAGTATATTCCAGAGGTGTATGCACTTGCACAAGACATAACGAGCAAATTAAAAAATCGCGTTCTGAAAGTCACCGAAAAACTTTCCCAAAACAAGAAGAAATTTCAGCAGCTAGCTTAAACAACGCAATTCTCATATGTCTTTCTTCAATACATGTTTTGTTATTCAATTTTTGGTCTGCAAAAACGACACAAGGAAGCACACCAAGCGATAAATTAGCACTTTCGCCAGAGAACCACGAGAATCTAGAGAACAAACCGAAATAAATTTTGGAATGGGGAAAACAACTTTCCCATGATTATCCCAAAATTATTCGGCACATCCCGTATGTATTTTTCTGTACAATATTGAGATCGTTTCCATATACATAGTTTGTGGGATATCCCAGAGAAAAAGTTATGGGAAATTTCTAACACCTACCTCCTGGAAATAAATTCCTAAGTACATACTGAAATTTCCTGTTTATCCCAGGAAAGTTATGGGATCTGTGATAGAAGAATGGGATGTCCTTGGGTAGTTTTTTGCTCTATGGGTTATTGGGCTCTGTTACTTTGAATACGTCTCAAATGCCTAGTTTGAAGGAGCAATGTAAGTTTGTGTAAAATTTTCATATAAAGATTTACATGTATAATCTGATAATGTGGACTTTTTGCAATAAAAACCGAAGAAGCAGCAGCTGACAAAAATACTTTCTCTTAAAATTAAATTACTAAAATTGATAGCCTAATTTGATCTTGATCTATACCAAAAAAAAAATTTTTTTTTTTACTGAATCACATATTTCAAAAGTATGCTCGTATTTTTATAGACTATTTCGATTTTCCTAAGCAAATTTTCTCATTGAATAAAAAAAGAGAACAACTACAATAAAGTCTCCAAGGCCATAAATAAATCAGCGAATTCCTTTCAAGTAAATTCTCGAATTCCTTGCCAGACACAATTCAACTTCTTGCTCCTTTCTTGAGGAGTATCAGCCATCCTCACCTTTAGGTTATACATATATGCCAACCCACTAAATTAGGACAATGTACAGAAAGCGAGGCGATCAAAACTGAGTTAGGGGCTGCATTGCTTACAAGAATCTTCCAGTACCATAGTATGTATAGCAGGACAACAATGAAAAGGATTACTCCAATTCGATATATACCCATTCCAGCAAGTAAATGTGCTGTTACTCAACCGTTTTGCTATGCTGTAGCGCTATCACCTCACAACTTGGGAGGACACTCCCGATATAGTAGAATGTACTTATATACACATATTATATGGCACAACAACAGAGGAGTTAGAGGGTCGACGAACAGGATCATTTAAGGGTATTTAATCACCGTGTGACACAATGGCATGCGTTAAATGAATCCTATTCAGAAGGAGCTGGGTGGTCCATTGTCTGCATATTCCGACATCCCCTTTTGTATTGTTCTAGTCAGAAGAGGGATTTATCCTCTATCTTGGTTTCGAGTGGATAATAAATTGGGCTGTACAATAGTTAAGGAAGGAGTGAGGAAGGTGGGAGTATAAAGTGAAATTCAGGAAGAATAAAGCTTCCTAATATGGGGTTGGATATATTGAATTATAATCGAAAAGAGCATGTCATCACACTCAGGTTGCGAGATTCGAAAATAAATTCCGATGACGCATTGGTTCGGTGTGAATCGAATTATATATTAAACTCATGGAGTTAAGAATAATTGCAAAATTAACGAAAAGACATTTTCTATTTTCCCTGTCACTCTGGTTTAATAAAAATTTTCCAACTGAATATATTTTTATTAGAAAGACGAGAGATCCAATATTCAAAAACCCATTTCATTTCTCCCAGGAAGAAACCTACATGTCACGTTTAAGGCGGCTCCTTATTTGCTATGGACAGTAGATAGTGCTTCTGTTGGCGATGCGAGGGTTTTATTTATCTTATTTTATTTATTTTTTTTTTTATTTTTTTTAGAAAATGCAAGAAGCCAAAACGAGCTGATATGTGAGAACTTTTTCCTTGTCCATCACTAAACAGGTAAAAGGATATTTTTGCACATTTGTGCAATAAATTTTCGAATGTTTAAAAATTCATGCACAACCCATGACAGGTATTCTCGAAGATGATCCGTTCGGGAGAATTCAAAATGACATCTCGATATGCTGATTCTCCCGATACTTATCTCGCAAGTATCCCCATGTCTAGTGTGCTGTCGACCAAGGCAAAAGGTAGATATCCATACTATGTCCTGTTGTACATTTTTTATGCATATGAATGTGAAAATATCTTTTAAGGGTATAGTATTACTCTGGGAATTGTATAATATAAATGTGACCTCGACAGCCGAGAAACATAGGTAGATATCAGTTGAAACCGTTTGTCTCCACCCCTCCAACGAAAGTCAAGGGTTGTAAAGGCGAAACTCTTTCACCAAATTCAGTGCAGTTGGTCGTTGATTTTGTCAAAATTGAAAAAAAATTGAAATGAAATGAAACTTTATGAGAGACGGTTGGTCGTAAAACCTTTTAAGGATATTGGATGTCCTGAAATGTCCTTTAGGTTGGTTTTTTCATAATATATTTTTTCTTGTTGCGATTTTGAATGATTTACGGGAAATATTTTCTTTGGGATCATATATAATAAAGGTTGGCGATCTTATCTTTTATATACATATATTTTGAATATAAAATCCCTTGATACATATACACCTTTTGTATGTATGTACGAGTCGATACATATAGTTCAGATATTCGTCAGAAAAATATTTATGACATGGTAGGCCTGCTGATGGCATATTATTGATTCATTTGGGAAATATTCAAATTTATTGAGATTTATGAATCAACCTTTTCAAGTAAATTATGTTAAAAGATGTTAATTTTCATTGGGGTTATATGAGGTTATATGGGGACAAATAAAGAATTTATACGTTCTGTAAACAGCGAATGTGTGGAGCAGATTTCTGTGTAGTTATTGAAAATTTGTAGTATCTTTCTTTCTTGAAATTTTTACTGAGATACGTTCCCTTAAATTATTTCTCCAGGAATCTACGGGTGCTTCTTTGACGATTGATAATAAGACTTCAATACTATCAGCGATTAGTAACTAACTTAAGCATCAGACACTGAGTACAGGAATGACCGCATTAAAAATAGTGGTTGAGTAACAATATGTTTTCATGTTTACGTAAAGCAATTGCATATTGTTCCTAGATAATATTTAAGGAAGAAGTAAAGTAAAATAAAGTGGTTCCTAAAAGAGCGTACAACAAAAGCTCTCTTAAAAATACATATTGTTATGTGCAACAAAAAGAGACAAGTGGTAACATCTACCGGAATTGGAGAGTAAACAACTTCAGGTTCAGAGAATCGATGATGGAATCTTCGGGAAGGTTCAGGAATAGAATAATCAAGAAGATTCTGGAATAGAGAAACTCTCTAGAAGAAAAATTGTTCGTCCCGAACAACAGGTGGTCCACGGTCTTGATGCTCGTAGTATTGACACAAGCGGTCCACACGTTTGCCTCTTATGCCACGCTGAATCCTGTTTACCACGTCATTATTTCTAGTTACTACTGAATACGGTCCTTCTCAGTGTTGTTGTAGTTTTGGAGAACATCCATTATCTCGTTTCGGGAAGTACAGCCAAACACGATCACCTTCGTTAAATCGTGCGGAATTAGCACTTAAGTCATAGTGGGTCTTCATTCGATCAGTATTTGCTGCTAATTTCGTTCTCGTGGCCTCGTGCACATCAGCTAATTGTTGTTTGAGCTCCGATATGTAGTCTTCTGGTAACATTCGTTCACCTCTGGGAGAACCAAAATTTGAGATCGCTAGGTAAACGCATCTCCCTTCCGAATATGACCTTACCTAGGGGTTTTCCGGTAGTGTTATGAATAGCTATCTATATGACATTAGGAATATAGGAATATGTCGATCCAATTCGCGTTAATGATAGTCAACTACTTTCTTTAGATGCTCGATCGATATTCTGTTGAAGCGCTCTACCATGCCTTCAGATTGTGGGTGTGGAGTTGTTCTGATTTTTCTTATTCCCAACATTTTACAATATTTAGAAGCTGAATCGAATTTATCACCTCCTCATGCAAACAATCAACAAGGAAAACAAATATGGAATTATTTCGACTTTTTCGAGAGAATCCAATGGAAAGATTTTAAGCTTGTCTAATAATGTAGATCGATTAAAAGGGAGAGCAAACCAGACTAGCATATATGTATGTCCATACTACAGAATAAGTTTTACGAAAGTTTTTATGAATGGATAATCGAACTCTTCAGACCAATTCTTTGCTAATATACCTATAAATATCAAGTACATTGTCAGTAATAGCAAACAATTCTCGAGTTAAAATAAAAGGTACATCATTGATGTAAATAATACTACATAAATAAAAAAAAATAATGGCCTTAGAAGGCTGCTCTGAGGAACACAAAAAGTGGTATTTGTTTCGCAAGAAGGAATGATTCTCTCAGTAACCTTTACGCTTTACTACTTCGCATAATACTTTTTCGCAAACCAACTGCCCTAAATAAAATAATAAAAGTTGGGGATTTATTTGAAAGAATGCGGTTGTCATTAGTATTTGGATTGATGTCTTGTTTTGCAAATATTACAGGGCTGGTGTTTTCAGAGCCAAGAGTATGATGCAATTTTCAGAAATGACATGTTATATAATGCGTAGAGTCCCATAAAAAATAATGTTGACTTTATACTACTCTGAATTGTTCATCACCATGAGGATTTCTCTGAGGGCCAAAATTGATATCATAAACGTCAACATTTTCGAACATATTAGAGAACAACTTCGAATCACTTACCAGTCCAGAGGCTGGATTCTGATAAAATTCAAAATGACAAATGGGAATGACAAAATGACTTCGCAGGAAGAACTATATCACTATACCATAATTTCGAATTCCGACAAGACTTTTTGGCAGCGATGTCACTTCAGTTGTTAGATGCGTAGAAGTTTGTGGAGCTATTGAAACTAATTGCACATGATGTTATAAAATTTGCAATATCCGAAGAAGATCGGAACAACCTTAGACAGAATGTAATAAAAATAGTTCAACATGATTGGTTTTAGATTAATCCAGAAATTTGGCATACCTATACATGTATGTTTATTATTTTTATACTTAATCTTGTCGATATCATTTGAAACTTTTGTATTGGAATATGACAAAAGCACAGCGCCAAGGGTTAAGTGACTTCGACTCCAATAATTGCCCTGAAGAAAGTCATTTATCATGTCAACCAGCTTTTTCAGAATCGGCCTTTCGAACATAAGTCACATTTTAGCACTAAATGTCACTTTTATGACTGAAGTCATGGTATAAGAATCGCATTTTCGAAAAAAAAATCACGATATCATTACCGTTTTAATTTTATCAGAATTCACCCCCCAGATGGTGCAAAAATGATTTGAATACAAAAGTACTATCAATGGGCCAACCTACACGCTTCAGCATGAAGTAGGAGGATTTTCCTTCCTTTGTGCCTAGACGTACCAGCATAATAATTTTGCTCCGCGGTAGTTGCTGATATGATTCCTGAGTTTAATTGTGTGCGTGCTCAATCAAGTTACAGTTATTGATATAAATCACAAATACACAGCACGTACCTAATAACAATTGTATTATTATATTATCATCTCAAATCGCAAGTAAAGAACTGCACAGCCGTCCGATCAGAAATTCCACAATTTTAAAATTGCCGAAACTATTTCCTTTGCCTAAGTGTTGGTATGCTGCCCATACTCCCGTTCGAAACTTAGCATGTATTTCGGAACTTTGACTCCCCCGAATGCCTCTCATCCGTAAAGCGTGTAGGTCCTAGCAATCAGTGCCGCCGTAAATAAAATGTGACTGAATAAATCTTTTCTCACCCTGACTTTCCTTCATTCGTAAAGTTAAATAATGCATCAAAAGGTATAATAAATATATAGAAAAGCCTGGACCTGCGAGCGTATACTAACAAAAGAAAAATCTTCCTACCAGGCAATGAAAACTCTTCCTAACAGGCAATGACCTTGAAATGAGCACCATTACTTTTAATAAGAATGAAAAAACCAGAAAACTTAAAAAACATTCTGTCTAATAAAATGAAAGCATATTATCTGCCATTAGTGCGTAAAAAATATATAGATAAAAATTATCAAAATTCTTAAATACAGGGTGGATCAGAAATATTGTACCTATAAAAAAATCCTATATTTTTATACATTAATATTTGTAATAAATAGTGTATACCTATATCGTGGGATTATAATACTGTTAAAAGAAGTTCTACATGTCTGTACATTATTTAAAAAAACTGAAACCTAAAAATATTATTTATAGCCTCCACCCTGTAGAATTATGGTACACATTTTTACCTTGTTATAAATAAATTTACAACACAAAGATAGCAAGATTAAAACAATGATAAAGATTGAAATGAATTATAGTTACTTCCAGCTTTCTTTCATTTCACTCTGAAATTTTCTAATAAGGGTTGCATTTGACAGTTCTCATTTCACAATTGAAATATCTTGTAGTATTATGCTGTCGTGACTAGAAATGCAAAATTGTTTTCTAAAAATTATGTTTACCTATCTTTAATTTTTTTGTGTTAATTAAATTAAAATGTCTTTCCCAATATTTCCTGGGTAACTTTAATTAGTTTTGTAACACAAAGTCATTCAAGACAAAAGTAGGACTTTTGCCAGCCATAAATATTAAATACCTTACATACAAAAACCACAGAGTGAAAAATAAACATAAACATTTCTCCTTCAGAAAAAGCCAAGTATATTTCTTTGTTATATACATACATGCAAAATTTGCATTCAAGAAAAAGCCGAATCCAAGCATGCTTGTTTTTTTTTTTTTAATGAAAAATTTTTTTTAATGAAAAATATATTTAAAAAATTTAAATAAATAAAAAAGTTTAAAAAAAAAAAGTTAAAAAAATTAAAATTAAATAAAAACATCAAAAAACAATAAAAAAAAATTACAAACTTAAGAGAGAATCGGGAAGCACTTGCAAAAATTGGCCGTGCAATTTATTGCAGATTATCCTCTCTCGCTTTTGTCGATTGCAGCAAGTGGAAAATAGCAACCTTTTCTCTGGTGTACCACAAGATTCTATCCCCGGGCCTTTAGTTTATATATTAATACATATTGATGATGTCTAAATTTTTTCTGTGCTGCCCTGTTGGTCTATCCGAGGATTGTATCCTCAAAATCCATAGTGGTCTGTGGTAAATGATCTTGCCTTGAATGCAAACAAATCAAATCATATGATACTCCATACTCCATAGGCGAGGTTTGGATCGATTAAATTTTCCCCAGTTCTTCTAAATAATAATCCCCTGCCTCACTTGGAGCGAGTTAGAAATCTTGGGGTAGTGTTCAACTCTCGCTTGACCTGTTGCGATTATGTTAACAGCATCCTGGGCAAGGAATATGACACACTTCGTAAACTTTGGTACTCAGCGGATTTTCTCTCAGTAGCTACCAAACTCAAAATCTTAAGCTTTAGTTGTTATATTTTTTACCTATGGAAGCTTAGTCTGTCCTAGCATGGATTCTGACTGCTCGCGGAAGTTAAAGTGGCACTTAACAACTGTAAGATTCGTGAACTTCTACGCTTTGACCATATATCCCTATACAGAAACTCAATACTTGGCTGCCCCCTTAAAATGTACGTTCTGTACCAATTACTAACATTTCTACATCATCTTACATACACTAAAAATCCCTCATACCTGGGCATGGTATAAACTTTTTGCTTAGTTCTAGACATGTCCATATTCTGATCCCTCGTTACCTTACAGTCATGGGTCAACGTTCCTATTATGTTCACATATCCTGTAAGTAGAATTCACTTCCAAGGGCCGGATTCTGTAATACGAAGAATTAGGAATTTTTGAAACGAGAGTTGTTTTGACAGTTAATTCTCCACTTTGAATTCTGTAACTCGGCGAATTTGTTTTGAAAATCTCGAATTCTCTATTCCACTTGTTAATTCTCCGGTGTTTTCCAAGTGGAAAAGTGAGAGGAAAAATTCTCAACTGTCTTCATATCCTGGCTTTATTTAAAAAACAAAATTATGGAAATATTTGCAATACTTACAGAGTAATATGAATTTTGGGGTCTCAAGACCCACTAGAAATTTTAAATCACACGAAAATGGTCAATTTTGTCGTCTTTCAGTACAGAAGAGATGCTATATAAATTTTAAATATGCACGTTAAAGCTTGTATGTAGGATGAAATCGCATCTACATTTTGTCTCCTAATTAGATATGTAATTAGTTTTCGAGTTCGATAAATGGTTTCGGAGATAACTGCAAAAGAAGTGAATCAGTTCTTTTTAAGGTTAAAAATGGCCGTTTTTAATACCCTAGATGACATCTATAGGGTGTGCTAAGTTTGTCATTCCGTTTGTAACGCACATAAATAATGATAAATGAGCACCCACGCATAATATTAAAGTTATTTTGATTTTTGCATGTCCGTCCGTTCGTATGTCTGTCTGTCAATGCGCACGATAACTCGAGAACGCGTATAATTAGAGAGCTGAGATTTTGTACGCGGACTTTTAAAAACAAAGTAAAATTAAATTCGAAAATGACACAAATCGGGCAACTCCTTCGTGGGGTTGCCATACAAGAATCTCGTTTTCCACTATATATTTCTACACTGCCTTAGAACACATCGACATAGAGATCTTAAATTTGGTACATGGTGTTTCCATAGTAAAGCAAATAAAATTTCAAAAATGGACTAAATCGGGTAACCCCTTCTTGGTGTTGCCATACAAAAATTTAGAATTTTTACAGATACTGTGAAAACGATCAGTCTTAAACATTTTTATTGTACAACTTCTTCAGAATACGAAATCCTATAAAATTTGTTCTAATCATATTTTTTATCCGTCGAACTAGAAATATATGCCAAAAACCACTTCAAAAATCAAACTTGCACAGATGGGTGACCACACGAAATTTCATACGCGCCTAGGGTACCGTAGGAATTGGTCTTACAATTAGACCAATTCTAGCTTTTTTACTTTTTAGTACAAAAATATGGGCATACTTTCAACTCATCATTGTGAAGTCGTGAAGTTCGTGGAAATTCACCTCCCATGAGAAAAATGCTCAGAAAAAAGCACATACTCATTGATGTGATAGAAAGAATAGAATAAATGCATGCAAAATACAAGAACTGGGGTGTATATGACCCACGTGTAAAAAAAGCTCTTCTATTACATTTACCCCGAGCTCTAACTTTTTCTGATACTACATACATTTCTCTCCTCTTCTCCATTTTCTAGTTATTCCAGAAAAACTAAAAAAAAACTACCCCCTACATCCCTCAAAAAAATTAAAATTTGTCTCGAAGTCGAGAGGTTATAGACACATGTACCTTGAATACAAAAAAAAAACCATCCCGCTACACCAAAAACTGATACCCTTTATCGTCTCAAGTTTTCCCTAATTCTCCAAATATATTAGTGAATTGAAAATGGAGAACTAAGTAGCTAGTAGTTATAATCGGAGAAAACGAAAATTCTAATCTCCCAAATTTCCTAATTCTCCGTGTAACAGAATCCGGCCCCACTTGACATTCAACGCAAAATGTCCTTATTTTGTCTCTCAGCAGTTTCTTCCAAATAACATATTTTGTACATGCTAAAAACATTAAAGAATCTTGATGTATAGTTATCTTTATTAAGGAATTGAATGGAATTTTATCTCGTTCTGAGAACAGGCAACTTTAGCTAGTTTCATATATTTTGTCTAACGTAGCTATATTATAAAAAATAAATTTCTTTGTATTTTTTTTTTTTTTTGTCTACTTGAAATGAACGTAGGTACTTAATCCTCAATGACAATATTACAACCTCTCAGGTCAACATCCGCATCATGAAATTCTATCATAAGTCTCAATTTATGTATATAATTTCGCTTCTTTTTCAATTCATATGTATACCTACACATGTAGGTATACGATGCTTACTAACATAAAAAGCTCCCAAATTCCCAAAAGCAGTTAATAATGGAATTTGCATAAATTTCTGTATTTAAATGCCCCATCTTGAAAGAGCCAACAAGAAAATGTCCCCAAAAATTAGGAAAGGAAACTGAATACCAGACCCTCGACGAATTAAGACAACAAAACCCCCGCGAAATTCGAGAGCCAATGACAAACCAGTAGAAATGAATTTCCCTGAGCAAACAGAGTTAACCAAATTTCATGAAATTATCCTTAAAGACGTTCACCACTCCACTCACACGAAATCAATTTATCAAAAGTCATTCAGACCGGCACGACGAAGCAACTTAATTTGCATAAAACGACATCTTCCTTAAGAGTTTATAACTAAATAAGATCAATACGTTGTTGTTGTTATGTTCGACAACTGATGTGCCCCGCAGTTTTTGTTACGGACCAATATATAACCCGGAGAGAGTAGGTGGAAGATTATAATAAGCGCTGAGATGGGCCAAACCAAATCCTTAGTTTTGTTGAGTATCTGTACGTACTAAAGTTGTCGCAGACTGGGATGTTTGTTTTTATATCGAAGAAAGTGTCTTAACCTGAAGTCTGGAGAGCAATAAGTTTCCCCAAATAGTGTGGGAGGGAGATACGAACTATAGTACCCAAAGACACTACGAATATTGCTGCATTCATTTTCCTCGCAGACAGTCTATACCTTCTTTAGGATTATGCTTTTCCCGGAAAACCTGGAGGAGATAGAAAAAAATTAAATTACTTGTACAAGATTCGATTTGTCAACGAAACCAGAACATGCCGTGAATATTAAATAAGCACACTCGGGTAGACCTGGTGATATGTGCGCCTTCTTTTTTTTTGGCTCGTGACTTCATGAAAGATCGAAGTTAGAAATTTCATTAAGTTTCTTCTGTTCATGATGCTGTTCTTGAGCTTTTTTTTTTGTCTTTCTGGTGGTATCGCACCTCGAATATCACTTCGTGGTATGCAAATCATCTGCAGTTTATGGGGAGACAATCTGCTTTATAAGAAAACGATAGGATCGAAGATGACTTTTTTTGGCAGAAACTTCTTCCAAACAAAAAATATCCATTTCAGTGTTTTTTTTTTTTTTTATCATTCTTATATGAGGAGAACCAATCAGAAAGAAAGGCTTTAAATGCTTGAAGGTTTCTAATTTTCCAAAAGTATCTTTACTCATTTAAGCAGATTTCTTTTTTTTCCAACTCATAGGTACCTAGTTTACTTGATTCAATACAATTTTCCTAATTCAGAACAATTTAAAATTGACTGGACTTCTCAGGATTAACTCGAAAGCACAGAAATCACAATCAGGACTCTCTACACTTTAACCATAGATTCCACCTGCAGTAAACGTCTATTCTATCTGCAGACTTTGATTATTATTCTGTCTACGTGGTATCCTGTTAAGGGAAACAAAAGATAAAAAGGATGATAGTAAGGAGTGGACGAGATAATCAAGAACTCTCGTGCTGAATGTGTGTTTGGGGAACGTTTTCTGCTCCGCCAAGTCATGTTCAAGTCGATATTGGAGTTGATAGATAGAAGTGCAAAAGTGTAACAGTAGTTGTGGTTCGGATGTTCAAATAGTGCGATACCATAGCATCTCATATAATATAAACTCAACTGTATAGATGTATAGTATACAATACAAATAGCCTTTTGAAGTGTATCGGAATATAAGCTTACAAATTTTCTCACTCTTTTATGGATTTCCTCTTTATTTTGGACTGTATCTATACGTACATATGTATATATGTATGTATGTCTGTATGTATATGACCATTGATCAAGTGCCAGAAGATTTGTACCAACGGTTATCCTTGTTTAGGGATTATGATTTCATGTTTTGATTGTTTCACGCTAGAGAGAATGTTAAACATGGCTGGACTTTTGGGAACGTATACGATGATTGATGATACTCCAAGGATCAATATCGAATTTCATCGAGTTGAAAGAGTTTTGATTTAAGCAAAAAAAAATTGATTTTCGACTTTGAAAGTTATTTACGTAATATATGCAGCCGCGGGATGATTTTCAATTTAGGAATTATTTATATTGTTTTCTTATGATATTTTTTACAATATTTTATATGAATTTCAGCCCCTAGATATATTTTTTATTTGTTTATTTACTTCCTTTTTGATAAGATTTAAATCAATCTACAAAATGGACTGGTAAGTTCGGAAAAAAAATTAGATGATACATATAAAGTTCGGCTCACTTTTCTACACTACGGTGCAAGTTTTATCAAAATCGGATCAGTGGCTCTTTCATTAACTCGGAAGAAACAAACAGATAGACTAACAATAAAACCTATGTTCTAAGAAACATAAAGACCGATAGACTAAAATACAATCACTAATGAATAGCGTTTCTATAATATATTTCAATCAATATTGGAAAGATCATAGAAAATTTGTATTTTCCCGGTTGAAGGCATCAACGTCAATTCTTTTCAAAAAAGGCGGACTTAACTGGCTGTAATAACTGGAGAGTTATACATATATGTATAGGGGAATGTCGTCAGGGTTGGCCACCTTTTTGACTTTTGCCCATAACTTCCGTTTTTAGGAAGAATTTGGTAAATCCGAGCACATCTTTGAATAGGTCTGAGAAAAAAGGAACACTTTATCTGAACATTGCAGATTGATTGGGTGAAAAAAAAATATAGGCATTTAAAAAAAAAGTGAAATGCTGTCAAGGTCGGCCAAGTTTAGGTTGACCAGTCGACGAAAAATGTGCTGAAATCATTGAAAATTACTTGAAAAAATTAATTTAATCAAATAAAAAGCTGGATTTGTTGCATTTTTCTTTTTTTTTTATCAAAATTTGAATGACACATTATTCGGAATAGCATTTCCGGCAATTGACGTTATATTGACGCACTTCAAATACTTTTCTCTCTTACATTGTCCGAATAGGACCTTTTCTGCGCTTTTTTGGGCAGGCATTTTTCTTTAGCTGGTGTTTTATTGGCGCACTTTGTTGGTATTGGTCCTGAACGTTTTTTGGGCATTTTCCAAGCACACAATTACAATGGGCCAACCCTGACTACCCAAAGTGGCCAACTTTGACGACAAGCGCCATTGCCGCGTCCAGTTCCATATTTCCACATGGGCCCGCTGGGCCGGGGCTCAAGGCACCGCGATCCATGGGCCCCCTAGTCCCCCCAATCTATTACATTATTATGGCTACTGAAAGTATACCATGGGATTTATTCGAAATTCTATACATGCGGCAACAGATTTTCTTACATTCTAATATATATAAAAAAAATTTAATTGTTATTACATAGTGACAGTATTTGCAGCACCAGTATTTTTTAAATTTCATGTGATACTTTCTCTAGTCGCCCCAAGTCATTTGATTACAAAACAACTAAACCGCCCCGCACGCGATAAGGACTTCCACTTTACTTTAAATACGCCAATCGGACGAGGAGTCGCCTTAGCTGATCTGAAAATCAATATACTCACCTAAGGACTTGTAACCGGTGTGTTTCTCTTTATACGATTGTATTTACGTTATTATTCCTGTTGACAACACTAAGTTTAGAAAATGATATCTGTTGAAGTTTCCTTATCCTAAAGTGCTCTGTGCCCCCCGAGGCTAAAAGCGGCCATGGCGGCATTAAGTGAAACCACAACCAAACATGTTACAGTATTGAATTTTCCTCTCGGTTTGTTTTCAAGTATGAGCTACACAACACATTCACAATGCTTACATTGATGATTACATATTTTATCTTCACTTTCTGGCCGTATTCACTGCTGCTAAAAAAACATTTTTTGAAATTTCAAACCACTGAGGGCACAATACGTACTTTGCGATTACAGTCCAAAGTTTAGATTTCAAAAATCGGATAGTCCGCAGATCCGGATATCCGCATTTTAGCAAAATCAAATACCAAGATCTGCAACAATAAAAGATCTGTAGATCTGTAGATCCATTATGAGACTTAAATAAATAAAAGCCTTCTATAACTTTATAACTGACTGTGATATTTAAAAGCTCCGATCAGACTGTTATCAAAAAATTGAAAAGAAAAAAGTCTTATGAGACTTTTATCATAGCACTTAAATGAATAAAAATCTCTGGTAACAGTTATGGATTGACTGAAATTTCTTCTAAGACAGTCATATTCAGACTAAAAAATTAAAGTCTTATGGGAGTTTTATGAAGAGGCTTTTATTAATAAAAGTCTGTGGTAACTCTTAGCATTGAGCTAAAATTTTCAAAGTCTACTAAGACTGTTATTATGAAACTTAAAAAAATAAAAGTCTTTTGGGACTCCCTATCATAAGACTTAAATTAATAAAAGTCTTCGGTAACAGCTATGACTGTAAAAAATAAAATTCATTTAATAAATAACTATTATCTTATGATCTAAAATTTTAAGTCTTTTATAACAGTTACATAGAACTAAAAAAAAAGTTAAACCTTAACTATTATTCCCATAACACTTACGGTCCCTATCCGATAGCTTTAATATGAACACCTGACTACAACCACGATGTTGTGTTTACTTTCGCAACTTTTATTTCTTCCGATGAAAAACGATGTCCTTGTCAGGGCTCACGACAATTACAGCGGCACACAATGAGGACTGTTAAAAAGTCTTATAGATCTATATTATGCCATTGCCAGTAATAACTGCTTACTAACTCATCAGCATCAAGACCTAAATATAATGATTACAAATTTTACAGCCGAAAAAAAAATCTAAATGACCTAAGATATGGAAAAACTCCAGAAATGTGTATTAACATAAAGCAGAACTTCCCAGACCAACATTTATAACTACAACAACGTAGAGTTTGTTAAGAATTACTATGTGGGTAGTGTAATTACCGAAACTTGACGATACAGAAAAAAGATCTACATAGGTTCCCATATAAACAAACAGAGAAACACCTTTTCTCAGCTTGTCAGGATATGAAATCTTAAAATATCCAATTTTGTAGGCATCGAGTATTAAATGAAGAGCTGTGGAAACAATATGATAGGACCGATGAAGAAATTAAAAGGGAATGGAATGCAGCTTGCAATACCCTATACTATATGGGAAAATAAAATTGCCTAGAAATCCCTTCTTTTGCATTCTCAAGGTAGCTGGCGTATCGAGAAACTTGTGACGATATTAAGAAGAACCAAGCACAATCCGCAACTAGTAAGAGATCGTACATCGAAATAAAATAAATCATGCAAAATTGAGTCCATACATATTATATGCACCTCCTCCCACACAATCCCTTCCCAAATAAACTTTTCATAGAAATTATAAGAAAAAATTCGATGAAACCAATTTTATTCTAAAAATAATCACTTCTCTTGACAAATAGATCAATTTACATATTTTCATTGACACAACCGCCCATCTTTTCTTTTCGAAAGGCCTTTCTGCAATGCACCAATTTAATAAGCCATTGTTTAATTAAGCCATAGTAAAAGTACAAATAATTGTTATTTTCATTTGTTAAAATAGACTTAAGTATACACACTTCATACTTTTAGAATGTAACTCACTTAAAAGCAAAATTCTTTCAGTGTTAGGTATGAATTGCTTTTTTGCCAATGCGGAAATATTTTCAAGTAACAATTACTAACTACAATTATCAAATCATATTTCTAATGCTGTTATGTTTTTGTGTAATTAATATATATTACACCAATTTTTGTAATATAACTACATTTTTTCTACAAGATCACATTTTCACTTATGGGTCACCCCATAGGAAATCCATCAAAATTACCAGTTTTTCAATAGGACCATAAACAATTTCATTCTTATTTTGATGAAAGTTAAGTACTTATGAGATTATCTGGGATATCTGATCATGATCTAATTTTCATATCATATATCATTCCCCATGACACTCGTAATAGCTAAAATACATATTCGTTTCTAGATTACCGCAATATAATATTAACGAATGAAACTGGCCTACTAAACTGGCGGTTCGTCTTCTCACTCCCTGCCATTGAGGATAAGGTGGCCTTTATCGAAATTGCAGTAAAATATCTGTTTGACAAATATGTACCCTGTAAAGATAATTGCCCTTGGTTTTCGATGGAAATTAAGAGGTTTATTTCAGCGCGGAACAAAGCATTTCAAATGTATATGACGATAAAAAGTCCCTTAATGTGGGAGCGATTCCATCTTCAAAGAAATGCTGTCACTGCGTCGTCTATTAAACGAGCCAAATTTTATGCCTAAATTAGATCTCAATTTACCACAAAGAGTTTTATGGAAAAATTTAAAACAATGTGGTATTCACAAATCCGATAAGAAATCTATAAATGAATGCAATAATTATTTCGTCCAGTCTTCAACCTGCAACGTTCTGGACTCTGTCACTTCAATGTCCTCTGGCTTTAAGTAGCATCAAATCATATGCTACGGGAGTGGACGGGATATCATCAAAACTTTTAAAAATAATTATATACATATTTTGCATTACCAGCTATCACTGACACCTATAATGCCTGCCTTATGAGATCTCAATTCCTACCGAAATGGAAACATGCAAATGTTATTCCCATACCCAAGAAAGAAAAACTTTGTCAAGTTGAGATCTACCCGAATTCGGACAACAGCTTACCATCCGCAAGCTAATGGGATAATAGAGCGGTTCCATCGTCAGCTCAAGCTAGCTTTAATGGCCAGAGGTAACACATTTAATTAGAGTGATGAGATACCACTGGTACTTCTAGGCATCCACAGAAGACATGCAGTGCTCGCCAGCAGATCTTGTATACGGACGGATCTGGAGAGTTACCGGAGAGTATTTCGTGCCCAAAATTGACAACAACTCAATCATTCCTACTATCTTTGCTCAACAATTTAAAGAGACCATGAGGCATGTCAATCCAAAAGAAACCCGAATCAACAGTCAAAATACTCAAGTTACTAAATGACTCAGTTTTGTATTCATGAGAATTGATAGAATTCGAATGGGCTTAAGTCCTCCATACGAAGGACCTTTTAAGGTAATCCGAAGACTAAAAAAACAGGTCGTGCTGAATATAAATGGAAAAAATCAATCTATATCGATTGATAAATTGAAACCGGCTTTTGTTGCATCCATGGTGTATTCCAGCTTGAATCAACCAATAAGTAAAAAATGCGTTTAATATTTTTTTTTTTTTTCAAAGTTTAAATAAGAGTTCTCATATAAAAACGCTATACTGGAGGGGGAGTGTGTAGTGATCTTATCAAATCAAAATATAGAATTACAAAATATCAATTCCTTATTCTGTAAGACACTAAGCTCAACTAACCAACTTCATAATCATCATTATCATCAACACATCATCAACAGCGCTGAATTGATACTTCTTGGTTGGTCTGCTAATTACGTAGAGAGTGAAAGCTCAACTAAAACAGCCGTAAAGATGTTACGGATTTCAACGAGACTGAGGTTTACTTCTGAAAAATTGAAAATATTCAATGTGAAGATCACAACCCTTACGGGAATGTGATAAAAATAAAAATTTTCGTAATTTAACCTCAGTCTCGTTGAAATCCGTAACGTTTTAACGGCTATTGTAGTTGAGCCAGTCACGATCTGAGTTCCGCTGCAACTGCTTATCAGCTCCCCGAATTAGCGCGTTGGCTGTCGACCGTTCTATTCATCGCAACTGTGTTTAAGGCATATCAGTAAGTTCTTGTACAATCTTTGGGCAAATCTTGGTATGTTACCTCTTACAGAACAAACTCTGCTTACCAGACAAATTCGAGGAACTATTTATTTACAAAGACGCAACAATATTCCCTGATATCTTCGGACATCAATACTATTTCATTATATTTAACTCCATCCAAGCCAGTCCCTCCACAAGGAGCTAAGCTGGTTGATTTACATAAAAAGACTTACTTTCCCATTTAGCACAAAATTTTGCCATCTTACGTGAAAGAAATTGATATTCTCGAAAGGAAAATCCTATCTCGCTCCCAACTTCTCAAACAATTATAATATGCACGAAAGTGCAAACATATAATCCGAATCGAAAAAAAAAATCATTTAGGCCTCTCGGGTAAACACCTTGAAAAGATCCGTCAACGTTAAGTCTCTTGCTACCAACTCTTATTGCTCCTGTTAAATGCAAAATTTCTTGTAGATATCTTATATTGACATAAAAGGACCAAAAATAAATTGTATCTTTTCCCTTACTTATTTCGATTCCAGTCAACTTCAGTTTTCTTTGTCCAATTTACCAGTTTAACTACAATTACCGTTTTTCACATCACGCAAAAGTTTTCTCTTAAATCATTTATGGTACCTAATTGTTGAGATATTTTGCACCCGATAAACAAAATTTATAATTCACTTATAAAGAAAAAAGAAAAAAAAACGCGAACACACTAAAACTCGATCAAGCCAATAAGGATTTACTTTTTGTCTTTATTCTTAAGCTCAACTGAAGTCATTTCTTTTGACTTGGAAAAAAAAATGTAAACATAGCATTTTGGGTACAAACGTAAAATAACGGTTATGAAAGAGTTCACTTAGTTGAAAAGTTCTACTTTGGATAGCAATTTTTCTTAGAAGCGCTAAAAATTCACATACATAGAAATCTAGTACCAATTATATATTATGTTTCAACAGGAATTAAACGTTTATAATCGACTTATTTTAAATACTCAAACCATTAAATACAATTTATACCAAAAACAAGACGCGCCATGACGGCAGGTTGCTATACGTCAAAAAACATAAAACGTAAAAAAAACATGTTTAAAATGCTTTTACAGAATTCTTCGACTTCACCATGATAATTTAACAGTTGGCAACAATGTTTAATCATACTCATTTGTTGGTCCACTTCTAACAAACTTCAAGTGTGTTTACGTAGAAATGTCAAAAAGTTGTCAGAAAGGAGAACACATGGGGAAAGTGCGCTTTACAACCCAAAGTGCGATTATTTATTAATTCTAATAAATTTGTTGAATATATGACTTAAGTTTCATCTGTACTTTTCAAAATTTGTAAATAAACTTTATTAAAGAAAAGGTATTATTGAAAAACCAAAAATTTCCTGGAAATACGTATTAATTTATCAAATTTCAGGGGCTGATTCTTCAGATAGAAAAAAAAAATGTCTACATCTTTAGCAGAGCAATTGCGTCGATTGCGTGTACCGCAAACATTTTCTCTTGTTGATAGTAAACAACGTGCCTCAATACTTTTCGATCCAAAAGATGCCGCAACGAAAAATAGGCAAACAATATTCGACTTGGGCTACAGTGGTTTGACGGATTTGGTATCATTAAATCCAGCATTTTTTCAATTCGAGCAGACTCTTTTCAATCAAAGCACAATCACTTTCCAACGATCTGTAGAATCTGCCGAAGTGAATATATTATTAGACAAGAATATCAAGAAATTCCTCCAACATTTGTCACCATTTTTCATGCTTGAACCTGCTCACAAATGCCTGGAATGGTTGATACGAAGGTTTCATATTAATCAATATAATAAAAAGGAGTTTTTAGCTCTGATTATGCCTTACCATGAAACGATGGTTTTTGTTAAATGCGTTCAAACATTAAATGTCAAGAATGACGATACATGGAAGTGGCTGCAACCAATTCAAAAGCCTGGAGTACCTTTGTCAAAGACTGCAATATTGAATAGAGCAGCATCTGATCCTGCATTTCTAAAGTTTGTTTGCAAGGCAACTACCGACGCTCTAAAGGAATTGGACAATAAGGCACACTTGTTACAGGCGCAAATAAACTTTTATTGTATTACTATTGTCGGAGCTCTAGAACATTGCAAGGAGGTTACAGAATTATTCATTGGAAATATTCTACCGTCCTTGCTTAAGGGTTTCGCATCGCCAGTTATTGATTTCACAGCAGCTGTGTTCATGATTACAGCTCAACTGGTATCCAAAACTATATTGAGTCCAAAACTTCTAAGGGCACTTGTGGCAAAAATTTGCTCAGTTAATCACACAAAACTACAGGGAGATATGCTTTTACTACTGATCCTTCTATATCAAAAGCAAAGCACTGTTTTCAATGATTTTCCAGAGGATGTGCTGATTCAATTTATATCCAATAGTTGGTTAACCACAACTTTGGCAGCATTAGCAGCTCAATCTGTTGCGATATCTGCATTTTGCGATCCACTAGTAGGTAGTTGTTTGCGACGTGTTCAGGCAAAAGGAGAAGATTGGAATGCATGTAAAATATTTTTGGAAAGTCTATTAAAAGACGTTCATTTTATTGGAGAAGAAGCTAAGTCTTTTATCAGGTAAGATTTTTTTTATTAACTGCCGAAATCTTTGCACACGAAGAAATTGTTGTATTTTTTTTTTTTTTTTTTTTTTAGAACCGCTTTAGATAATTATCATAGGAATGAACCAGTAAAACCAATAAAGTGTAATGAAGTGATCGAAATTGATTCTGATGAAGATATAATGCTTGATGAGGACGCACAGATCTGGTATTCTGGATATCTTCAGAGATTAGAGAAGCAATATCCGAAGGAATTTGATTACACAATCAAAGAAACTTTACAAGGAAAGGAAAATGTTTCCGAATCCAGGAGGAAATCTTTAAGAACTGTTCTAGGTTAGTATCTGGGATCTGTTGGCGATGTTATAGCTACTTTTTGTTTTTTTTGGTATTTACATATAAACTATTATTATTATATATTTTGTTAGCTCATTATATAGCTTTTCACGACAGAGTATATATAACTTCAATCTTAAACTTAAAATATTCTTAAGATGATGTATAATTTAAAACTAATTCATTTAGACAGAAGATAAAACAAAAACATTTTAGCAAATTCGGATAAAAACCGGATGTATATGAAAGTATATGAACATTCATTGCACACATTGAATAAATAACTAATAAGGAAGCGGGATATCGTACGAAGTCAGTGTATGTGTTTAAGCAATTCAATTACAGTCAGACATTATGAACGGGGTGGTGGAAATTACAAGAGGACTGTGCCTTATTTGACAAATTTCTTGATTTCTGATATTTTATTGTGACGAGTGCATTAAATTATCAAAGGCAACGCCAAGAAATATTATCTGAAAATAAGGGGGTGCTAAAAATTTCTTTATTTTACATAGCAATTTGGATTTTAAAAAATGTCCCCTTTCAAAATGTCACGAATTCATTACTGCCATGACGAAACGAATACAAACACAGTACACTAATACATTTTGCCGACTTAGGTTTTCTTCCGATATGCCGTTTCCTTATTAGTTATTTATTCAATGATTGAACATTAGTGAGTACAAATTTAAGCATTTCTATTTTAAATACATTTAAATTACTTTCACTCTTGATTGCGTATGGAAGTCTATTATAAAAGTTTAATCCTTTGTACAACAAGCAATTTTGAGTACTACTCTTCTTATACCTTGCCAGTCTGAAGGTATCATTTTCTCGTAAATTATAGGGCTGAGCATCCCTCGTTGTAACCAAGTGTTTATACAAGTATTCCAGTAACATCATTTTCGTCATTTTAAAAATAAAAATCATTGCATTGACACAGCCTTTGCTATACATTTAACCAGTTAGAACTTCCAGCATATCATTCACAGGTGTGTGCAAATTACACTTTAAAATAGATCGTTCTGTTCAATCAGTGAATCGTGGAACTCTTATTTTCTTCCATTGCATAAGGGCAGCCTTAATATCGAACCTGATATTGTTATGGTCCGACATTGAGGCCTCGCTTAAGACATGCCATATTTGGGCTGATGAGTGTTAAGTCCAGCACCTCTTGGCGAATGGCGTTGCAGAATGTTGGTTCATTCCCTATATTAGCTATGTCTATATTTTTTTTTAACTACATATTCAAAAATGTACTCATCGCGTCTGTTGGTGCCACTGCTTCCCCATACAATGTGGTGGGCATGCGCGTCACACCCGATTATATAGGATTTATTCCTTTCTTTGCAGAAATCCAGAAATTCTGTAATTTCTTCTAGAGGAGGTAGGTCCGTATCACCCGAGAAATAGGTTGAGGCCATTACCATCTCATGTTTGTCTTTGTCCGTTGGCTCCTCCAGTAGGGCAGCCACTAGGTCCCGAGAGATGATCTCTGTAATAGGAAGGAAGTTAATATATCCTATCGTAGATCAACATACCTTGTTTAGTTGAAATTGCTTTAACTTGGCTTGCAAGAACCCAGGGTTCTAGGAGTAAGACTTTAATTCGTAAATATTAATCCCGCTGACGAGAACCCTTCAATATCTTTAAGCTTAACTCTTCCATATTTCTTAAAAGTTGACAGAATAGGTACCAGACGATCATTGTTATTCTTTATTTTATTATGTAGCGGTGAAAACGGACGACACGCATTCACATAAGTTGAGAGATTATGCCAAATTTTAGCAGAAGTTGCTTGCAGAATTTTAAGGGGGTCTTCGTCATTCCTGCTGTAGTGTAGTGTAATGCTTTTCTAATTCTACATACTTTACTTCCAATGCTTCAAGGTGGGTCTTAACGGGATCAATTACAGCATTTACCAATTTATTCAGTTTGATTTCAATGGTCTGCAGTCGCTTTACCAACTTGTCCATCAGATGAGTCTAAAATTCGTTTAGGAAGTACAATGATGTTTGTCGATATTTTGATGTGAAGTACCGCTCCTTGTAGCTGCAGGGCTTATTGTGTACGAGTTATTTCTTTTACTTACTGAACTGTTGCTTATCTTTCATCCTAACTATTTATTGCATATTTTTTTCATATTGTAGAATACTTTCTCAATTGTTAATTAAATTGCCGAAGTAATCTAATTTTTCTACACGCTATTTTTACGCATGTTTTGCTAGATTAACTTATTATATGTTCTATTTCACCTAGCATTGGGTTTAATTTGTTATGAAATGGGAAATAGTCATTTCGAAATTATTATACCCTATCAGTTTTGCCGAAGGTACTAATTTCTTCTGTTGATCATTCTTCTTGTCCTGCATTCTATCAATTCTCAACCACAACGACTTGGCTGTCTGTCTGTTCTAATAACTTGTCGTCATGCTGCATGTATGAAAAGCAATATGACAAATGGGTCATCAAAAAACTCATTTAAATCACTTGAGGGCATGTCTAGCAAAAAGTAGTTCTCCAACGGACGCTATTTTATACAATAGTTTTCAACTCATTCCAGAACCTCTGAATTCTGCCAAACGTTTTTTTCTCCATGCACTTTAAGTACCTTACATTATGGAATTGCGTTACGAACAAAAGTTTCAAAATAATTCGTCACCCTTAGAAGCTTGAATTGGAATTCAGACAATAATAGAAGGTAACCTCGACATTCGAAAAAGAAAAAACTAAACTTCTCTTTTTTTTTTTTTTTTTATTTCACAGCTTTCCGTCTGCAATCTACATATTCCGAGGATAACGTATACATCTATGAAAATTTGTACCATCACAATGTAACAAACAGAATTGAAGGAGTCAAATATCTTGTGAAAAATTTGGAAAATCTAAACATCTCAGAACAAAGCAAAAATCTACTCAGTGATAGTCTTGCAGATCGTTTAAACGATGATATTCCGGAAGTTGTATATGAAGTACTTAAAATGCCAAGTAAAATTCTTGGAAAAATGCTGGGCATAAAATCATTTCTTGATGCTCTTGTCAATATTCTCAACAAAAGTCACAATTATCCTGATATTTGGATGAAGGCTGTTTTGAGTACGATCAAACATATTACAAACATTGAAATTCTACGAAACGGAGACAATAATTATATTTTTCTTGCTTTACTGCCATATTTAATGCCATGCAATAATGAGGAAATGATTCTTGTTCACGAAATTTTATCCAGCAAATTTGCACAGGTTTCACCGTTTCTAAAATGTATTGCCCCAGCAATTAAACATCAAACAGACTTCAAGAGTGTTACAACCAACGTAATAAAAGCAATGACTAATGTTAATTCTCTGCCATCCGCTGAAAAAGTATTGGAATCCATTGAAAATGTTAGAGACACATTTTTCTACAAACCTATAAATTTTTCATGTTTTCTATTAACAATCAAGTCTTGCTATAGATCAGGATCGGATCCCAAAATTGGTTTGGATATTTTGAAATTTATTGAAAGCTTTAAAGATAAATTCCAATTCTCTTACATATCCCCCAAGAAAGGGGGATGGATATTTACTATTCGAAACAATAAGGTTCCTCTAGACCTCTACCGTAGTTTACTTGAAATGTTGGCTATAAATTCGGAACTGAGTGACTTGGATGATTTTACTGATGAATTTTCAAAATCTCTGGAAATTTTTCTTAAGATTTATAATATTTTACTTACAAATTCGTTCACATCTCGCGGAGGTGGAAAGAACGACTATTCGCAATCATTACAAAATATCTTGGATACGCTATTTCCATTGCCTGAATTAAAATTGAAATTTTTTGCGAATTTTTACATAACGAATCGAATCCCAAGTAATTGGATAAGTTCGGCACTACGAATTCGTTCGTTTAAAATTTGCAATCTGTTACTTGATGAAGGAGTAGTCAAAGAGAATTTTATTGTCGATCGAACTGCTTTTATCAAGATCTTAATTGGTTTGACTTCAACATTGACTGTTACACGTCAATGTTCCTTAAAAACTATAGAACTTCTCGCCAAATGTCATGGTCTAGATAAAAATTTCGTAATTCTTGCTAAAAAAATTCTACAAAGATCAGAAGAGATTGTAATGGATGAAAGGCAATTTCCGTTGATTCTATTTACAATAATTTCACCCAAGCGATCAAAAGTAAACGAATCAGAAATGGAACAGGAGAGTGCTACGAAATGTTTATCAGAGTTCTTAGCTTTAGTAACTAATGAAAATGTAGATGATTATCTAAAAGCAGAAGTTCTTGATATTATTAAGCAAATAAATAGTTCACACATTCTCAAAAAGTTACTTAAAAATGGACTTGACATTGTGGATCATGTAGAAAGATCCTCAGAATCATCTAATGGTGATGGAGTATGCTTGGATAAAGTTAAATCGAAAATTTTAAAACTTATCCTCAACCGTTATGAAGGGGACACACTATTATTGCTAAATGATGAACAAAAAGCCTGGGTATTGTTAGAGAAATGTCTAAAACTTCACAGAGCTTCTGTAGAAACTAATGGAAAACTTGAATCTTTGGCATGCGAAGTTATGGACATATTTACTGAATTCAACTATGAAAAATTACCCAGCAAACTTAAGGAACAATTAATTCGCCTCGTTGTAAATGCACTAACATTTGCTGGAAATTACTCGTTAACAACAGCTGGTAATAAATTAATTACGAAAATCAATTTAGATTGTCGATATGCTGTACCGATTCTGGAAGAAATGAAAAAGATTTGCAGTCAACCAATTGGAAGGCGCCGAGTGTCAAAAGCAATTGCGCCTGATGTCGAGTCATTGCAGAGTGCTGAATGGAATAATGGTATTACTTTGCTAGAATTATTACAGAACAAGAAGAAATTGACAAATTATAAAGTTCTCATACCCATTCTCTTTGAGCTTCTAAAAAAATGCTTAGATTTTGAGGAACAATCTACTTTGGAATATGCTAAACAATTGATTTTATCTTGTTTGCTTCATTGTTGCCAAAAAGTATCTTCAGAATCAGTAAACAGTTATATACAAAAAATTCCGGACAATGTTTATCGTACCGATCTGGTTGTGCAATGCATCAGAGCAACACAAAATCCTCAAACACATCATCATGCTCTACTTTTGCTGTCACATCTTGCTCTTATGCTACCTCAGCAAGTTCTTCACAATATGATGGATGTGTTCACATTCATGGGATCATCAGTAGTTCGTCATGATGATTCATTTAGCTTTCAAATAATTTCAAATATAATTGAATCCGTAGTGCCTACCCTTGTGAAAGCAAATAGTGGAAATAGACCAGAGAAACAGGAAGAGTTAGTCATTCCAGTCTTAAAAGTATTTGTTGATATTGCACTCGATGTGCCAGAACATCGAAGATTGCCGCTGTATTTAAAACTTCTTCGTACTTTGGGTGCATCTCAATATCTATGGATGTTCCATTGTCTACTATTTGAGTCTCATATTGTTCATGATGAGAAGGAGAAAGGAAATCGTCTTGTAAAACGATTTCCTGTTAATGTAGAGGAGTGCCCCAAGAGAATCGATATTGCACTTCAGCTTACAAAAAATTTTGGACCGAATATAGCTTTGCAGACTTGTATCAATCTCTTTGATTACCTTCCCAAGTTGCCAATGGATAAAATCGAAGATGATGAGAAAAAAATGGAAGTGGATTTAACTGATACGACACTTTTTAATATCGATGAACATAGCGCCAAGCAATTACGACACTACAAGTATGTTATCCTTCAGTTTGTCAGCACATTGACATCATCTGCAGAATTTATCAATGCAATTGCCCTGCGAAATGAAGAGGAAATGAAGGAACTGAAGCCCTACTATCAGAATTTAATTATCAAAATACTTAGCTATATACCAATTGTAACAAAAGCGATGGATGAAAATGCAGATACAAATCAAGCGAAATTCTGGAAAATCTTACTTCATCACTCCTACGATGTTTTAGACAATGCCATTTCACTTTTATCTCCAGATATGCTGCTCGTTGTAGTCCATGGACTTCTGCAACATCAATTGGCTGCTGTCAGAAAGAAAGTCATTGAAATCCTCATTAGCAAGTTACAATACAAAACAGACTTTTTCATTGATTGCCAGGAAGATAATCTTCTTCAACTACTGAATCCATTCAATGAAATCCTCGATTCAATTTTAGGTAAGGATAAGCTTATGGAAAACGCCTCATCCAATGAGATAATGTTTATTCAACAAATAGCTCTTATTGCTATTAAACTTTTATCAAAAATAATGGCACTAAATCATGTAGAAGAGTTCAAAGTGGTCCTGACAAAGCTAACGAAAATCTTGAAAAAACGCAGCTCCATTTCGAAAATCATTTTAGCCACTGCAGTTCTGGCGGTAACTGAAGTTTCGTCAAATTTAAAAGCTCATTCTATTGCATACCTATCGAAATTTATGCCACATCTTGTAGCAGTAATGCAGGAACAAGCCGACTCGCTGCTAACTCAATCACCGGAAAATGTCTGCTTGGCTATTGTTACAGGAGTACAAAAACTTTACGAGACACTTCCTCTATTTCTCGGGCCATACAATGTTGATATTTTAACTGCATTTACGTTAATTTGGGTAAGAGTTCTTCCGTATCAGGAACAAGAACCCAGAGCTGCAGCGCTTATCAGTAAATTGAGATTCATTTGGAGTAAATTTGCCAGCCTAATTCCACTTCGGGTTCTGATTCCAAACTGTTGTAAATCCTATAAGAAACTTATGCTGGAAAAACAGTACAGTGGAATTCGATACCTGATGAATCTGTTAACGGAATGCATGGAAAATGTGACGGCCAAAGATATTATGGAACAGCAAAACGAACTGACAACATTATTTTTACAAGCTCTTGAATTTAGATCTGATTTAGCAGATTATGAAGATCAAGCTGAAATAGTTTCGTCTGAAGAGCATATTCTCGATGCGTTTGTTGTGCACATTCTAAAATTATCCGAAAGTAATTTCCGACCACTTTATCACAAAGTCTATGACTGGGCAATCAGAGATTCAAATTTAAAAGATAGAGTCATTACGTACTTTTTACTGTCCAGTAGAGTTGCTGAAGCCTTGAAATCTTTGTTCGTTCTATTCGCCTCCGATTTTATTCAAAATGCAGCCGACTTATTGGATAAATGTAACAGCATTAAATCTGAAGAGCTTTACTTTTCATCATGTGAAGAAAAAAATGCTGTGCTTATTGAAAGCATCATAAAAACGTTGTATTATGTCTTTTTACATGACAGTAAGGGATTTATAGATCCTCACAGATTTGATATCCTTATGCAGCCATTAGTTGATCAGTTGGAAAATCCAATCATATTAAAATGTGAGAAGAGAAAAGAATTACTTGTGTCTTGTTTATCTCAATTGGCTGTCGCTGTAAGCAGTGATTCCCAGTGGAAACAGCTTAATTACCAAGTTCTACTTAAAACTAGGAGCAACAATCCAGAACATAGAATTCTAGCATTTTCTTGTTGTGTAGAAACAGTTAGAAAATTAGGAGAAAGCTTTAGTCCTTTATTACCCGAGACAATTCCATTCGTAGCAGAATTGTTTGAGGATGAAAATGAAGATGTTGAGAAGAGCTGTCGTAAAGGTGTTCATGAAATGGAGAAAATCCTTGGGGAATCATTGCAGAGTTACTTTTAATTAAAATTTAAGAAGGATTTTTTTTCTGTTTTTAAATAAAATAATTTTTAAAATCTACGTGAACTTTTGATTTATGTACATGCATTGGAGAGAAAAATTTCTGAATGCCATATCAATGACAAGAATTGGGGATTTCCAAGCCCATTTTATGGATAACTGAATTATTATTATTTAACAGGGTTCATAGGAGTGCTAGCTCCTATTTACACTTTTAAGTCTTTTATTGATATCTCCGGCTGATCTTACACTCATTGCAGCATTTTTAGACTTCATAGAACTTATCTAGAGGATGCTTTGTGTTGGCTAGTTCTATCCAATTCGGGAAGACCATACAGTTCAGATTAAATAAAAACGAGAAAGACAATTTCGCCTATTTTCTGAGATCTAGCGCACAATGTCTACGAGTTCTGTTCTTAGCCATACTAATAATTCAAATAAACTCCTGAGATAGGGTAATAGATGTAGCATGTATAGGTAGTAATTTCAAATATATCAGGAATCATCCTATAGACAGACTTTTCATTTAATACCTGCTAATTTTCCATTGATCATTCACATAATTTACCCACACAATCTTTTTGTAGTCAAATAGGTCTGTTCTTGTGCATTATCAGAATATAAATGAATAGAGACATCCTTTGATTACTTCTGGAAGATTATTGATAATAAGGAATGGCCCAAGAATCGATTCTGGTACGCATAAAGTTTCGAGTTTAGTTTATAAACTTAATCTTAATGAGTTTAGTGCAAGTGAACTTAGATGAATATCAAGCTCAATAAGACATTGCGCGACTGCAGAATGGAGGCCTATAGCACGTTTGACGTGCGGTTTTTTAAAAAGATAATCGGGACTAAATTCCAAACCAGTTACTGGGAACTACTGATATGTTCTAGTGCTGAAGTTTTAAAGGTTTCTCACTTATATGAGAGGGCAGCATATTCCGGTGCAAGACCTCTCGTTCATAATACTTGTGGATTCGTAGTGGTTCCCTGTACAGGGTAGTATGATACGGGTTATACATCTTTTACTCCACTTAGATTTTACATTGATATACCCAGGGAGCAGTATAAGTTTCGAGCGCAGGATGAAGGTATTTTGTAGAGGTTGTGCAGAGAACAAGGAAAAACTAGTTCAATGAATGGTGAAATGTGCACAGAGCGACCAAGTCCATAAACAAATCTGACAGCACGTAAAATTTTGTCCATTGCAGTATTTTGTAATGGATAAATAACCATGTCCGTATTAAAGAAGAGAGGGACTCACTATAAGAGTTTTAACAAGCATCAGTAGGATATTGGGTGGTAGTTTGAGCGACACAGCATACAAAGAGCGAAGTCCACGCTACACTCTGGAACAAATCAAATTAACCTGAGACACCAAAGTTAGGTGTGGATGGATCCATTAAAACAGCAAATTTTTGAAATGATTTCTAGAGAGATGGAGATGACCAAGACCTGCAATGGAGCAAAAAACCCAGATATTCTATTTAGATAATTGCTTTTCTCCGCTGGGTGCAAAAAAAAGCTTTTTCTACGGCACGCCGGAGGGCGGCTCAGAACGCGTGGGTGCATTGGTTTCGGGAAACGGTTTCTGTAGGCGGTTTTTGTTTTTTCTTGTTTATAGGTGGAGCTGACAAAACACACTAAATCTGCTGGCGCCATCTTAAGACCAGTGGCACCCTCATCGAAATGCTCTTTCGCTACAGTTTCAATACTCTCCGTCGTGGATGCGGCTGGCGCTCTCGGAAAATCTGCGACACTAGCGCCACCACTCTAGTTCAATAACTAATTCCAGTGGCGCCCTCATTCGTACCAATTCCGGAAGTTGTTTTTTTATTCAATCCAATCCTCAATCCTCAATGTGTTCCGTTCCCGACAAACTTCCGAAATTGGTCCGAATGAGGGCGCCACCTGCACTTTAGTATTGAAACTCGGCTGAATTAGATGGCGCCAGCAGCGGACTTAGTATCGAACTAAAGGGCGGCGCCAGTGTCGGGATCTGCATTATCTATCTTTGTTTTCAATTCAACGAACGGAGGAAAATTGTTGTTTCTTTGAGTTTTTATTAAAGTTTATTTAACTGCTGTTTGTTTGTTTATTTCGCTTTAATAAATGAAATGTAATAAATGAAGTTACACTAACCTGATGTCTGATATTAAGCAAAAATTAAGCGAATTTGTCATTTTGTAAATATGAAAAACGAAAGACGCCTTTTTTTAGACAATGAATCAAGTAAATTATTGCATTTGTGAAGATAATCAAATCAAATCAGAAGAGCAAGGATTATATTGCCATAAAATTTAAGTTTTGGATTCAAGCTTACGTCCGCCAATATGCAGGTAAATTACTTTTTAAGCATTTCGATTATTATCATTAGTAATTCGTTCTTAAGTTTCTTTTTCTTTCACTGAATTGTCTTCTTAGACATTAAAAAATTGTTAAACGGATTCAGTTCTTTCTACAGGAGTTTCTGAATTCGAAAATTTACTTCCGTTAGAATAGGTTTCCATGCAGATAGATGTTATACAATACAATACAAAAATGCTCTATTGGCCAAGGCCACGCCCTTAAACGGTGGGTACATAGATCGGTTATTTAGCTATGTTATGTCTTCTCGACGTATTCAGGCCTTAGGATGGATTTTTTCCACGCCAGTATCCAATCTCAATAATTCTAGACTGATCCTTCAGAGGACTCGCACTAGATTTGGGCCAATTGCATATTTGGGCGGGGATTCTGCCTTTGGAACACCCTTCCAGAATCCATCAGGAGAACTCGTCTCTATAAGCAGTTCAAAGAGTTCGCTCTGCTCCAGCTCATGGATCTTTAATGTTATTTCTTACACTGTTCTAATATTAGGTCATACCACTCTGCATGCTTTGGCTTTTAATCATTTAATTTTATTGTTAAATCCTTACCGCTAGTGCTTGCCCTAACGCAATTGTTGCTCTTTGACCCACTCTGCCTTTATGCGTCTACTTCCCATTATCTAGGACTTAGTCCTCATTGTTAGCCGTTGCTCCAGCTATGCTATCAGATAATTTGGTGATCGGCTTAAACTCTCACTAAAGTGGCCTACAATTTAAAGTTGATGTTATAAATTGAGACGTGTATGTGGATGTTGAGTAAGTTGAACTGCAAATTGTTAAGTTGATGGGCTCGCACAAAAACTTGTGGTTTACGTCAACTTATCACTGCGTATGTGCGATGATTGAATAACTGGTACAATTCCTCCCAGAATAATACACAAAATTTGTTCTCTGATCCATATTAGCTCATTTAAAAAAACAAAAAAACGTAAGGATTTTTATGTTGATACCAATTTGAGATGTGTATGGGCTGGTTGATAGATTGATTAACTAATTGATCAATTTGAGGTTGGTCAACTAATTGAAGCGTGTATGGACCGCTTAACAGTGTATGCTACCCAGCCCCATCTAACTTATACCTACCTGGTCCAAACCTAGCCACTCAGTGCCACTCTAACTATCCCTGCACTATTCCCCATCTCACTCAGTAACACTAGCACTTTCAGGGTTTTAGTGTTTAATCATTCTTACCTGTTAGATTTTTTTTATATTTAGCAATTAGATTTTATTGTTTTAGTCCTACTTTGACATCTACTATGTACTTTGGGCTTACCCACTTGTTTTGCAATATTACACATTAGTCCGCAAGCATTTGTTTGTTAGTATGTAAGTTTCTTAATAATCAGTATGTTTACTGAATATTTGACTTGAAATAAACTCAAGTAATGTTTTTGATTGAATTAATTTCAATTACTTGACTTGAACGTTTTCTTCAAATTTACCAAAAATCACAGCCTGAATTGTCAATTTTCTTTTTGTTTCTCTTTACCATTTTCATAACTCGCAGACATGAAAATAGTTCAAGTACTGCAGTTGTATTTACATGAATATTTTCAAGTACTGGACTCAAGTATACTTGAAGTCAATGCGCGTTTACATGACATTTAAATAACTATCAAGAAGTATGTATTAACTGAAAACAGAAATGCTATAAAAAGGAGTATCAACTTTAATAATGTTTGTGTGACTGATGAAAGAGATATTGCAAATGAATTTAATAAATATTTTGTTAATAGTATTAAGGAGATTAATTTGTCCATAGACAATGTTCAATTTGTGAATTTAATACAAG
This sequence comes from Dioctria rufipes, assembly GCA_963924295.1. NCBI lineage: Eukaryota > Metazoa > Arthropoda > Insecta > Diptera > Asilidae > Dioctria > Dioctria rufipes. The sequence goes on along the minus strand of OZ002744.1, from coordinate 25,918,373 downwards.
AAAAAAACTCTCAATTTGAATTTAAATCAGTGAATCAGTGTGAAATTAGAGAAGTTCTAAAAACAATTAATCAAAAAAGGGATTTTAATTTTATAAGTGCAGAAATGCTACTGGACGCATTTGAAGTGCTAGGTCCAATTTTCGAGCGTCTCGTAAATCGTTCATTAAGTACTGGATGTTTTCCTAATATTTGGAAGGAGTCTCGTGTCACGCCAATCGAAAAGGTTAGAGGGTCTGATAACTGTGAAGATTATAGACCAATAAATGCATTACCTACTTGCAAAAAAGTATTAGAAAAAATAGTGCATAAACAACTTGAAAGCTATTTCGACGAAAATGATCTCTTTTTGGAGAATCAGTCAGGGTTTAGAAAGCGACACTCATGTGAAACTGTATTAAACCAAGTAATAGTGAATTGGAAAGAAGAGTTAGCTGAAAAAAATAGGGTCATTGCAGTCTTCTTGGATCTAAAAAGAGCATTTGAAACCATAGATAGAAGTATATTAATACGGAAGTTGAAAAATTACGGCATTCGAAATACAGAATTGAAGTCGTTTGAATCATATTTGGAAAATAGGACACAAAGGACTTCGGTGAATAATGTATTCTCTGATTCTACAATGACATCGTTTGGTGTTCCACAAGGAACTATTCTTGGATCTCTTCTGTTTATTATATATATCAACGACATAGCCAAAGTATTAAGAAATTCAAAAATTGTTCTTTTTGCGGATGATGCACTTATATATGTGACAGGGAAAGATACAGAACAATGTCGGTGCGAAATACAGGAAGATTTAAAGAGACTAGAATATTGGTTTAAATCAAACAAATTAAAAGTTAATGTGCGTAAAACTAAGTGTATAGATTACATAGCAAAGAAAATTTCGAAGAAAATAGGGTACTTTAGAAGAATAAGAAATAGAATAGACTTACTAAGTTCAATTAATGTATATAACATACTAATTAAGCCCCACTTTGAATATTGTTCGACAGTCATGTTTATGTGCGATAATAACTCTTTTGTAAGACTACAGAGACTTCAAAATAGGGCAATGAGAGCCATCTTAAAGTGCAATAGATACACATCTATCATATTTATGTTAAATTCTTTGTGTTGGTTGAGTGTAAAGCAACGAATTATTATGAATTTATTAATTTTTATATTTAGAATTAAGTCAGGTGATATGCCGAGCTATTTAAGTAAATTAATGAATTATGTTGGAGACTTACAACCTTACGGATTAAGAAATGCTAATGATTTTAGGCTGCCACTGTATAGAGATAATTCATCGCAGAATAGTTTAGTATATAAGGGCTTTCAAATATTCAATAAGTTACCTTTACATGTAAAACTTGAGAATAATTTTAGGATATTTAAGAGAAAAGTTCTTGAATTTGTTAAAATTACTTATTAAATTCGTAAACTAATGCAGAAGATAAGGAAAAGGAGGCAAGAGAGCTAGACTTATAGTATAACTATATGACTTTTGTAATGAATAGCAAAAAATGCTAAATAAATTCACTTACTTACTTAGTTACTTAAACTTGATTTCTACTTGAAGTATTTTTCAAGTATTCATGTAAACGTACTGTATGTCAATGTTCTGTACAGGCAAAGGCCTGTGCAGTCTTGTGGTAACTATTTTTTTCTTTATTTTTTCCTCGGGCTTTACTTTAAGCTGTATATATTTTTAAATTCCTTATCTTAATCTATAGTACCAATATAACATTCTGCCTCAATGAGTCTGTTCATTGCTCCTTTGTTAGTTTGCTAAGCAATTTTGTATTCAATCAATAATCCCTACTATTGTTATTGTAGTACTTTCGAGGGAGTGCTATTGGACGTGAAGTTTTTAAAACGCTCTCGCTCGCGAGCCGGAGCCATTCATTATACAGCTCCGGCTCCTTATCATAAAAATGTGAGATTATTCTTTGATCATGAACAATTTTCATGTTTTGTTAACACTGCCCCTTACGTCATTCTTAGGAATGGGTGATTGGGACATTAAATTAAAATTGCTTACCTGTTTTAAGTTTTCAGTTACTGTCCCAATTTTATGAATAATAAAAGACGATTTTTTTAATTTTTATATTAGGGTTCAGAAGAGATAAAAAGTACGTACATCAACTCTGTATATTATGATTTTATTCTTCGGAAAAATTTTATTTGCCCAAAAAAATAAGTTCATATATTTAAATCAACGCTGAAAATATATAAATTGATATAGGGAAACTGTACCGGAAATGTAGTTTTTGTACACCTAAATAAAAACTCGTTTTCTACCTTGATTTTCCTAGACTTTCCATATTATTTACCTAGCTCTAAAATTACACCGATTGAGTAAGCACAGTCAAAAAATTCAAAAAGACTTGTATATAACAATCTCACATTTTTATGATGAGGAGTCGGAGCTGTATAATGAATGGCTCTGACTCGGGGGCCGGAGCTATTTAAGGGCTCCGGCTCGCGAGCGAGAGTTTTGAAAAAAAAATTTTCGGCTTCGGCTCGCGAGCGTACTTGACTTGAAACTCAAGTAGGGTTTTTGGTTGAATTAATTCCAATTAATTTACTTGAAGTGACATTTTACCTTTGAGATCTCTGCATTAAGTTCAATACAGAATTGCGGATTTTTAGATAAATATCTTGAGAAAAGTGCTAAAAACCACAGCCTGAATTATCAACAAAAATCTTCTTGTTCCTCTTTACCGTTTTCATATTTTGATTACTTCATCTCTACTTGAAGTATACTTCAAGTATTCAGGTAAACGTGCTGCATGTTGCTTACGAACGAGCGATAAATTCTTACTTATGTGAAAGTATGTAATATGACAAAAAAGTTTATGTATTTAATAAAAAAAAAAAAACGTTGTTCTAGTCTACTAACTATATGCTATGGTCACTAGCACTTATGTTCAGTTGATGGTAACACGACTATTATTCTTCAGCAAGCCCGTCAAGAATACATCGGGGCAGCAATGTTCCGGTGGATATCGATTAAATTTAGAATGAGCGTTACAACACTGGGTGGGACAGAGGGTCTGAGCGTAGTGGGGGCCGGTGCCAGCGAATATATTGCAAAAGTGCGATTGTAATCAAGTTTAGATAAGTATGATAAGCACAGCAGCCGTTCACACAAATGAATCTCCTGGGATCTTTTTCAACTTGCCCCGTCCAAAAAGTTTTCGGGTTATTTAAAAAAAATTCTTTTACCTACAGCCCTTGGGATAATCGGATGAAAAATAATTACGTATATTGATAGTATGATTTACCTTGAATTCGTAACGGCGTAACTATATCCGGCGAATCTCATCTGTCCGAACACCGCAAGAATTCTTTGCAATCCCCAGGGGATTAACTGCTGACGCACGGATTCAAGAATGGAGTAAACTATCCTCTCCCCGAGTCTTATTTTAATATTTTCTTGTGTGATTATTTTTTTATAGAAATAGAAATAGAAATCTTGCACAAGCAAACTCTGCTTATTCACAAGAACTCGTCGTCCTCTCTTTAGGAAGTGTAACTTGCCAGAAAATTCAAATCTTCTTTTTCTTAAGAATCTTCGTTCGGTGTTATGCACCAGCCAGGGTTTAGTAGTGTGGTCTTGTCATCAGTGGCAGAAAATTCGCCGTGTGGCACACTGTGAGCACTGCTACATCCGTCAGCTGCGTACATGCAGCATGTTGCTGTATGCAGCACGCTACTACCTTAACTCACTCCATGTACCTAACGTTGTAATGTAGCCCAAGCTGAGGTTTTTTCGTAAACGCTTTCGAATTTGAATTTGTTTTAATTCTGGTCTGCATTTACCCAGCAGCCTGACTTTTATTCTAAGGATACTTTTTTAGACATATATTAGCAGGTCAAAGCTTTCATTGCCGCGCTTACACCAAGGCAAATATTGGTCTGGTTATATACCCAAATGAGTAGTTCCTTGGTAATATTTTTTAGATTTTTCCATAGCGCTTCACTAAGATTCCATATAATGAGGAGTAGTTGTACAATAGGGATGTAATTCTAGTGTACAATAGCCCCCGTAATCCCCGTGGTCCATTGAATAAAATATAAAATTCATTTATTTACCCCCCTGGCCACATAGCCACGTCCTAGAACGTTGGGTATTATGATGTTACATGGATTTACATTAGACGATCCTTAATTATATTGAATACAAAGCAAATGGTGTGAATAAACAATAGCATATAAAGAATACAATTTTATAGTTGTGTCAGAAGATACATTGAATAGGGAGTGAACATGAACATAAATGTCGATATAAGATATTGAGATATTGTTATAAACATGTTTTGTAATACGATATATGTTTATGCGTGCATCGCCATGCAGTAGATGTTATCACGGTCACCAAGTTATAATGTCGAAGTTATTGCAAGAATGATGAACCAGTATACACATACAGTAGATCTCATATGAGAAGTGGAGAAGCTTAAGAATCAGATCTCCTAGTGTGGATCCCCTGTTATTTTGGGCGCAGCTAGAACTAGCAAAAGCCCTGTTAATAAGAGACACGGTGCCTGTTTGATCGTCAATCTACTAATTCCACTTTATTGGAGTATCGCTAGCTTACCTATACAAACGTGAATTTGCTAGCCTAAACTTAATTATTATTAGTACATAATGGTTTGCGTATATGCCCGTGGTTTGGGGCATATTAAACAAAAATGATTTGTTTGCACTTATGTGCTTAATATTTGTCCCGTGTGTGATGAAACTCGCGTGACCTGTGTTAAACATATTACAAAACATGTAAACAAATGCAGTCACATGCTGTTCGAGTGTGACGTGCATTTTGGTGAATGTTTTGCTTATAATGCATTCATTATTGTGATTAATTTTATTGAGGAATGATTTCAGGTCAATTTATTATTGCAATGTATTTTTTTATGCGTAATTATATCACAATATACGTTAACCTCGCATAAGTTACCAAAGTATTCGCTACTATAAATGCCCTAATTCACTTAACATACTTAAATATGAGACAGCAAATTGGGCAGGCCGGCTAGTTGGGATACACATTGGCGTAACTAGGATCTTAGTCTTGGGGGCAGGGCACAGGTCCCCAACTTTCGTAATAGGTCTTAACAAACACTTTGTCTGAGAATTATGCTAGCTCATGAATATTCCCATCTATTGACCGGAATTTTTTACAAGATAGTATGTCACTTTACAAGTCACAGACATCGCGTCACTACTTTTTTAATATGTAGACTTCCTTCGTGAAACTCTCTCCCAAGTAACCAAAAAGACTAGATCAGCTCAGCACTTTTAATCCACTGCAGTGTACATTCGGGGCGATTTTAATAAGAAAACCTTTTCAGATAGGGCAGTCTTTGTCGAGGTTCCGATGTTAGAGGCCAGAGGAAGAACGAGTAGTTTTCAATTGTTTCCCATTCTTTATTATAATTCTCTTTGAATATTATTGATCACCCGGTATAGAGTATGGTATATCACTTATCAGTTAGTATAAGTCATTAGCATTAATTTTTGGATAGCTAGTCAGTTATCATTCGACAATTGTGCGATAAGCAATAAAATCGAGGTCAACGGCGACGAGTATACAAGAAATAAGACTTGATTCTTTTTCTATTTGTTACTTTCAGTTTAGTCGGACATTTAAATTATTGTGAAAATAGATTAGTATATAATGTAACTGGAACCCAAGCGACATACATATATTCCATACAGTCTACTCCAAACATCCGATACGATTTTAATTTTTTTAAATCATAGGAAGCAGTAGATATTTATTTGAAAAATAATATAAAATTTGCACGATTTTAAAATAAAAATAAAAGAAAGTGGTGTCATTGAATTAACAGAGACCTGTGTTTTCCACTTTCTCTCCTTTCCTTCTTTAACGTATTGAGGAAAATAAATCAGAATTCTCATGTTTCATACACAAAACTGATATGATAGTGACGCCCTTCCTAATGCCCAATATTAATCAGTACAAGTACCAGTGCCAGGACCTGGATTTAAAATTTTCAAGAAAAAGTCCCGATATTGGAAGATATTTAAACATTTTCAAGCACAAGTTCAAGTACTAGTACTTGTCCTACATATCAGCTTACAAGTACCTAAGTACGCACGTAATACAGCCAAACCACTAAGTACATACTTAAGTTCTTGTTAGTTATTTAAGTGCCCCTTCTAATAATAGGGTGAGGGGCTTTAGAAAACTCGAATCAGAAATTTTGCAAAATCTATAGCTAACAAAATGACTGGATGAGGTTTCCATTTATAAAATATCATTAAATATGTTGCAAAAAGATATGAAAGGAAACAGAATCGCATATACTTTTGCTTCTTTCATTTCTAATTTTGTAAGCTGTTTATACAGTATTTGAGTTTGCTTTTATCAAAACAAGCATTTCAAATGTCGCATCAGATTATGATTGCCGTCGTGGGGCTGTAAATGCTGTAAATGAAAATAAATACTCCGCAGGTGTGGAGGAAGAAAGCGGGGTGTTGCACTTGATTCCCAACCTTCTTAACAAAGGATATCGATTCAGCATGCTAATTTCTGTCCTACTGTCACTCGTATATTGCACGAATTTTCTTTCTATTTTACTGGACTTGTGAGTACCAGTACCTGGACTTGTACTTGACATTTTTTTGAGTATCAGTACCGGAACTTGTAATGGTACTTAACAAGTTTTTAAATTCAGGTCCTGGTACTGGTACTAGTATATTTCAGTACCTATGTGATTAAGTAAGGTGATTTATACTATCTGCATGCGTTTCAAAAAATTAAGTTAGATACACATTTTAGAACAATTATTTACGTTTTTATTAAGCACTTATGAGGTAATACCTATAGTTAAACTCTATATAAGCTATAACTTACGGTTTTTTTTCTACAAATCTATTTAACACCTGTTGCGCTGTTACTTTGCTTTTAATTATTTCGTTTTCAATGTTTAGGAGTGCCATATTCGAAAACCTCTCCTGAAGCTTAGTTGCCCTTAACTCGACATATACGGAAAGGCTCTCTCTGTTCACAGCCGGCTGAGAGGACCAAGAGCTACTTGCAGCAACTTGTATAAATTTGGACAGAAGTCTTTATTAATTTCAGTTTTCAGTCTTTCCAAATTTATTACAATGTTCTTGTTTTGGAACATGTTCTTTATTATTTTTGTTTCTTCCAATTTTTGAAGTTAGTGATAATGTTGTCCATGACTTGGTTGTAAATATATATCTTCCAATATTCGGAAGGCCATTTATCTGATGGCAAGTCCACTAAATTAATTTTAGCTACAATGGACTTTATCACGAAGTCTTGTTCTCTCTCCGGTTTCTTCTCCGTTTTTAAACTCGAGCAGGTTTTAGACAAATTTCATATTTTTATGCGAACTTCGCAATTTCCCGAAGTATCAATTAATATAATATATAATATAATAATATATAATTTTATTTCATAATGTAACGTAATAAGAATATTATTGAATTCCATTTTTTAATTGCGCACTAAATATTTCTTCCTTATAAAGATAATTAGTCTTGAATCCGTTGGGATCGGTAGTGAAAATGCTTTAAAAAACTTTTTTTTTCAGGAAAACTATCCAGACCACCTGATTATACGTAAGAGATAAGAGCTGTTGTCCTCTTAACTGGTCTGTCAAAGCCTGTTGGCAGAAATTGATATTCTGCGTAAAGAGTGATGAGATCTCAGCCGACAGCTGATCTCTTAACTTTTGTGGAGATTTTTTGTTAAGAGATTTAGTCTTTTAGCAAACAAAAATAGCTGTCAAATATTTCTTAGCATAAGATCACCGAAGTACGCTTAAGTCTCTTATCGTGAAAGTCGCAGAAATTGTTTTGTTTCTAATACCGAAATTTTGGATAAAAATGCTGTAAAGTAAGTACATATTTATATAATACGTATATTTTACATAAATAATGTATAAGTTTGCGAAATATACAATAATTATACTATAGAGCCGTGCACAGAGGATAGTTTTGAGGAATATGAGGGACGACTTGGATCCGTTTACTATTTATTTCTCAGGCTGTATTCATAAAGAATTTCAGAATCCAATATTGTTTGCCTTTAAAGTGATTGAAATGACATAGCCTTACGATAATCTACATTACTCGACAATGGTATTGTCACTTTAAAGTTTTGGCAACAATTAATTGTTTTGCTACAGGTTTATACGAAAATTCTGTTGGACGTAATGACGGCTGTGGAATTCTTTTCTGCGATTAGGACGATAAAATATTAATTCAATTATCATTACGTGCTGTGAATTTATCATACAATAATCAATAATTATAACTTTATTAAAGACGCACACAATTAACCTCGTTAATCATATAAGGAACTGCAGCGCAGCAAAATTATTGTGTGGAAATATCTGGGCACAATTGTAGCAAAATGCGCATGCTTCGTGTTAGCTATATATGGGTTAGTCCTATTGCCATCATCGCCTCGCCAAAAATTTCTTGTTCTTCTTCCTTCTTGCAAAGTGAATTGTCTTTAACAGCTGGGCTGACTGAAAAGAGAGTTTTCAGATTCTCCAAAGCTCTTAACCTCTTGAAATTTCAGTTTCTCAAAAAAAAGTTATGTAGAATACTAATTCTGCTAAAATCTCTTACTAGCTAAATGTAAGAAGTTAAGAGATCTCTTAAAAGTCTCGTATGTTGAATCGGAGGGAAAGTTTTACGAAAATTTCAAAGTTTCTCCTACAGAATACAGCTTTCACACCATTGTAAAAATTCAGTGTAAGAACAGTTTTAAAAATTTAAAAAATATAAATATAAAATAAAATAAATATAAATAGATTTTCTTAAAGAAAAGCCTTTTTGATTCCGATCCGAATGGATTCAATTTAATTAGGCCTAGGATCGTACGAATGGACGTATGTTTTTTTATGAATTTTTTAATATCCTTTGGTTGGTCGGGGGGCGAGGGGGGGGGGTGAGTCCATATCTATTCTGGGGCGGGATTCTGTAACCACGGAGAATTTGGGAGATGAGAATATTCGTTTTCTCCGATTAAGCTCCCTAATTCTCCATTCCCAATTCATGAACATGGTTTGAGAAGTAGGAAAAATGTGAAATGTGAGAGAAATGCGAAAAGAGAGATTGCAATTCCCACCGGTTAATTTGAAAATTCGTAGGTCACCTAGGTTACCTACCTTCTCAAAATACAAGCAAAATAGACAATGTTGGGAATTCTTCTTCTTACTTTTCCCCTTGCAAAACATCGGAGAATTTTAACAAGTGGAGTAGAGAATTTGGTAAGTCTCAAAACAAATTCCCCAAGTTACAGAATTCCAAGTTGAGAATTATTTGTCAAATCAACTCTCATCTCCAAAATTTCACAATTCTCCATGTTACAAAATCCGTGCGGGGGGGGGGGGGCTTACCCTGGCCCCTACATAGTTACGCCAATGCGGATACAGACTCGGTTTTTTTTTACAGATGGCGTTACCGTCAGACTCGAATATGTGGCTTGACGAACATGACCTAGCGTCGCAGCGGCTAATATCACAGGTTATACCATATAACCATACTGAATACTAGCTCTTTGAATCTCTCGGTCGAGCCAGCTGCTCTGACCTGGCTTGGTAGAGAGTTCCAGAGGCTTGCGCAAACTTGGTAGATATTTGTACCTCCAAAAACAAACAAAGCTTTTTCTTGCTGGCATACAAAGCCATGAATGTTTTTTAACCCGTTAACCGTTATGTTTAATCTGCAATTTAGTTAAAATCCAATATAAATCGTATTTAGCGTTCTTTTTAGTCCTATGGTGATGTTACCCAGCTTAGAGAGTTCAAAAGTCGGAAACGCTCTTCTCCGTCATTGATGGGGTTAGATCTAGACAACAACTAACTGCCCAACTCAGAAGAATGTCGATTCAGTTAGACTAGCTCAGTTATTTTTTATATTAGCTTTTCTAAAACAAGGATAACTATTTTCTTCGTTTAACCAGTCAAGAAGTTTTTTTTTTCGTTTTATATTTTCCATGGATTCACTGACACCATATTTGTTGATAATGTTTCTTTTATATATTATCCTGATTGACTTTATAGTTTGCGGACATCTTTAAGTATATTAAAGATTTCCTTAGGAGAGAAGTGTATCTATTTCTTATACCCGCAGAAAATTTTCTCATGTATCATTGCATGAAGATTTTCAACAAGAGACATATTTACTAAGAGCTCTCTATTTCAAGTCTACACCAAGTTTAAATACAAATCTACGGGTGCACAGGTTTTCAATTCAGTGTCTAGTAGGGTATCTAGTTCACTATTTCTAGAATGAAAACGAAATTGTAGAATCTCCTAAGTATTCTAAAAGCACAGTAGAACTTAACCCTCCGAGTTACACAGTAATTAAGAAAATATGTTAGTTTTTCACAAACACACTGTATCTTTAAGGATGTGCGGTCACCGTTAAGACCTCATTGCATATAGAGCCTCATGCATTTCCAATGACTGCTCAGCCAGTAAATACAATTTCAAACATGGTCTAAATCGGGTGACCCCGTTTTGGTGTTGCCATACTAAATTTTTTTATGTATACTGTGAAAACGATTAGTCCTAGATGTTTTTATTTATTCTTTAGAACAGGTAATTATTTTTACTGTCCGACGAAGAAGGCAAATCTCCGGTGGATCAATAAGGAAATCTTCCGCATTGCGAGGCAATTGTGGCCTGCATATGACAGGAAAAGGACAAGAGAACTGCTTAATGACAGTAGGGTCATTACGGGTCACTGACCATAGGTGACCATGCTAGAAGACTGGGTATAGTGGCGAACGATTTTTGCAGGAGCTGTAAGGATTCGGAAATCTAATCCGTGCAACACGCGCTTTGCAAGTGTCCTGCTCTAATGAATAAAAGAGGTAAGCTATTAATTAGCTACATATTTCTTTTCAAAGTCTGGTGGAGCTGCAAAGCAAAGATTTCAGATGCATCCTAGGTTTCCTAAGGAAAGCTGGATGGATTTAGGGCGATTTTAAAGGTTATCCCATAAGGGCAGGGGCACAATGGAACCACTAGTGGTCTAAGTGAAGAAGGCTAGGTACTTCGGGCGGCACCCCTCTTTCCTAAGCTAACCTGACCTACTGCACGACGAACCGTTTTAGAAATATATGTGGAAAACCTCTTTAACAATCAAACTTGTAATTGATCCTAGACCAAATCTAGCTTTTTCCATTGTTTTTTTTTTATTGAGTTGATTTAGTAAGAAACCTAACTTCATAAAAATACTTAATTCCTCGATGAATAACATTTCCAGCGGGATGTCTGTCTAACTGCATCAGATCTTCCTCGTAATTTATTAAGGAGCTAAAAAAAACAAACAAATATGTATATGGGATTCAAAAGTTAATTCGGACGCAAAATGTGAAAGGAAACTAAAACGGACTTAAAACTAAATTGAGATTTAAAGTGGAACTCTGCAAAAGAATTTAAATAACTAAATGAAGTCCGAAATTTACGAAAGGGATCACAAATTTCTTTTGTTTTCTTTTACTAATCCTTTTATATTCTGATTCGTCATCCTTTACATTCCTTCGGTCCTTTTTACCAATGCACATGAAATTTTTGCCTTTCGTTTTCCTTATTGCTGTTTACTTGAGTTTTTGCAACTAGAACGTTTCAAGATAATTATCAGACTCTGAAAAGGGAGTTTTGGTCTGGTTGTGCATAGCTATTTTATTGCTTTTTGAATAACCGCGATTACACATTCTCCAAAAGTCTCCAATATTGCATGCTTTCCTTTCGTATACAGGTTTGTGTAGGCCAATTAGTTTTGTACGCTTAATACTATTTGGATGGATGGATTGAAAAGAGGTTTAGATTATTATTATCAAATTAAAACATGGTCAGGAAATCGAAAAGGCGGGTGGAAAATGCTCAAGAACTTTGTAATTAAAGAGTACAAAGTGCTTTTCAACTGTAAAGTTTGAGCAAGATAGTATAAATGATGCAGATATATTTAACTCTTAATTTGTTGACAGTGCTAAAAACATTAATCAATCAATTCCTGATGTGCAATATTATACACCAAATATAGCGGTGGTACCTTGTAGATTTAAAATGTAATGAAAGTTTCGGGAGTACAAATGGAAGACCGCCCATTTTGTTTTAATTGAGCCTTTATTATGTGAAAATGATTATATAATTATTCTTCAAAATTTTGTACATCTCTAGCCACAACTTGTTCCTATCTTTCTGGTAGCATACGGATTCCGCGTAGAAAAACAGGTCATCCAATTTTGGTTTCTTCGCAAGCACGGAAGTAGCACAATTGGCCGCTCTGGCCTCCGTGCTTGAGATCTTTTGTCCCCTGCCTTTTAAAAAAAGAACGGAGGAGCTGCTCAGCCCTGCCAAGCGTCATCGATCGAAATAGGTGGTAGTCGGAAGACGCGATACCTGGTGAATACGGGGGGTTGGGTAGGATGTCACAGGGAAGCTGAAGATTTCTCCAAAGAATTCATACTTGTGTGAACAACAACACAACATTTTCCTTATTTACATATGTTCCATAAATAGATAAGTTAACTACACACATACAAAGCAAGAACTACGTTTGGTTTTCTTACTATAATATAAAATAGATTCTATTATTGCAGAGTAGAGTAGCAAAAGTGTTGACAGCAGCCAGGATAAGACAATTTTCAATTAAGTTTTTATTTACTTAAAGTCAACAATCAAAGTCCTGTCTATTCCATTGAGTGAGTCGTGATGCTAGAAAAGCATGGGTTTTTCTACGCAGTGGAGTTTAATTTGTTTACGTCCGACATCAGCTTTTCTTTAAAAAAAAATGTCAATCACAGAGGAAAAAAAAAGCAAACGAATACAAATTCGTAAATAAATAAAAACGTCCTAAATAAATATAGCAGAGAGAAAAATATTTTATTGTGGAAGTCCAGGTGCAGTGGGTAATGGATTTTTGAATCAGTGAGGTCAAGGTGACCAATGTATGTACAGATATACGACAAGTTTATAAATATTCGTTAAGCTTTCACGTATTCGCCTTGTAAACACCAACACCGCACAATAAGGTTCCAACTTATCCTCCTACCTCTCTATGAATTTCTTTTGACTCATGATGAAAGTTATTTTCCAATGGAAGGCAGGCACATATGATGTTTCTTTACCTGTAAAGCACTGTGAAAATTTTAGTGCTCGTTGTTTATTTTTCCCGTGACCAAATTACTTAATGAGACCACAAACAAGCTTGAATTGTCAACAAAATTTCTTAATTTGTTTGTTTGTTTGCTTTTAAAAGCACACCCCAATCGCGAATTTTCAAGGGGGCAACGATGATGAGGCGTTTAGCTGCAATCCGGACCACGGAGAAATCGTCAAGTGCAAGCAATCAAGCAACAACCCTGTGATGACTGCAAACAGAAAATCGGGTATTCTATAGTGCTCCACTCTGCTCGATTCTGGTAGTTTCTGTTGTTGTTGCTTCTGTTTCGGTTATGGCTTTAGATTTGAAGAAAATTCAGTAAAAACGCGAGGGAAAACTAGGCATTTCTGAAGTGCAATCAACTTTGATGATGTTGAAATATATAATTTCTTATAGAAAAGTAGGCTAGGACAAGAGGTCGTTAATTGTTTGATGACATGAAAATTGTGTTTTCTGCGACTTTTTTGTAGCATATGAGTGTGTTTGCATACAATTCGCTACCTCAGAAGCATAACACTGTATGTAGCATTTTTAGAAAAATTAAGATACTTATACCAAAATTATCAGCAAAAAGTTCTGCTTTGAAGTTTTCACTGTGATTCCCGTATATAATAAAATGAAAGAAATAGACAGTTGTATAATGCGGTAACTAACAGCTGAATGTTGTTGTTGTAAGGATACTTACAATCTTCGTACACTTGCAATAATACTTTAAAGTAAGGCCTCAGGGGAATATTAGATGTGTTCTTTTGTGTCCGCAGAATCTGCCCTATTCAAAAGATACACAACAGAACGCCGCATACATTTTCATAGAAGATTTATAAATGAAGCGAACAGTACAATTAGTTCGCTTCAATCGACAGAACAATTTGATCTCTCCAGTATATGGGAGTTTTAGAACAAGGTACACACAAAAAGACAGCTATTATTGTATGTATCTAAAACTCTGTATGATTTTCGCCACGTGTTTGTTCTTTATTAGTACTATTAGGTGACATAGAATGCTATGCGTTATTAGTCAGTTTCTCAATCTTGTAATACACTGTTCAGAGAGAAATTGTGTATTTTAAATAATATTAATGTGAATAATGTCGCATTTTACGAGGAGTCGCTAGTTAACAGGACTCGAAAGCTCAATCAGGACGAAGGTAAGCATAACGTTACACATCTTATCAATGAACGAATTAATTCTCTAGCTCCAGTAATAAATGTAAAGAATGCGCTTACTCAAAGTTATGATGTGGAAGCTTGCCTTCTTCCAGATCTAGTAGAAGATGACAGTTTTCTCAATACGAGTCAAGCTACCGTTGCCCCATATCCTGCATGTGCTGCCGAAAGTCGAAGAAAATGGATTGTAATCAACAAGGTTGGAAGACGGTACAAGCAAAAAAGAAAAGACTTACTAGCGTAGAGTACAAATCAGCCTCAAATAATAGAAAGGAAAACTATCAGACCTTGTCCTAATACGTGCAGGTTAAAGTATTATACCAAAATTAGCGAAGATGAGAGGCAACCATAATTCCACGAGTTTTGGAAAATGCCGTCTGGGAACAAGGGAGACAATACTTAGTTTCGTCGATTGATCTCGATGCTGTGGAGAGACCTCGAAAGCGAAGTGATGCGTTGGCTTTGAAGCGGTCAAACACACTGAACATTTTTTGTTGTTTTGTTTTGTTGTTAAATATATGTGTATCAAAAAATATTTTTTATCCCTTTCTCTATTTCGGAGCAATTTGTAAGCACGGCATTTAAGAAAAAAATTTAAAACACAAGCATAACTAAACCGGATAAAAGAGGAAAACACACACCATCAAATAAAACACCAGAGCTTGTTATTGCCGAGATAAAAAACCACATTTCGTCTTTCCCTTCATACTTAGCGCACTATTCTAGAGATCGTAGCTCGCGTAACTATCTCGGTTCTGAACTGGACATTTCAAAAATGTATTCATTGTATATTCAGAAGTGCAATGATACCAATGTACCGAGAAACCTGATTGGTAAGGAATGGCTGTACAGCAAAACATTCAACGAAAGTTTTAATCTGTCGTTTCATTCTCCAAACAAAGACACATGGGCAAGTGTGACCAACACTTGATTAGGTTGAAGCATGCTAATGATACGGAATGTCGTGGCATCGAAGATGAAAGGAAATCCCACCTTGATGATGCCTTTCCACGCCTTTTCTAACGAACGGCGAATCTTTTTATTTGAGAAAATTGTGGAAATTAAATGAAACAAGTTTTGACGCTGCTGGTCGTGGTCAGATAATTGTGCTGGACAGAATAATAACATTTATATGAGATATGCATTCTTTTGGCTGCTAGAATTCATAAACATCAAGGTAATAAACCAAAAATATCTGTTTCGCGGACATACACATTTGGAAGCAGACTCAATCCATTCCATAATATAAAGATAAACTTTCGAGCTTCCAAAGTGAAATCCAGCTCGACTGGGAGCAGTTTGTACGAGTGTGCAAAACTAAAGATCCACTCATCGTACACAGCATAAGGCAGGTGCCACACCAGACGACTGATATGCTGATGTACTGATGAGCTGATGTGCTGATTACCAGCAGCACTAATATCTTAATGAGGCATGCTATATATTGTAAAAGGCAGTGCTGTACTGATGTGATACTGATCTGCTGATAATCAGCAAGTGACTTATATGTTGCTGATTTTTTCTGACATCAGTTTATATTTTATTTTAAAACTAATTAAGTCGGAAAATGTGCCTGTGGGTATCAACGTGTGCAGACTACTGCAAAAGGGATAAATTTGAAAAAGCTTGGAGAGAAATTTCACCGTAAATTGGATAAGATGGCATGTTTTCTTGCGGAATTTTATATTAAATTTTATTCCGTAATTAAGAGTATTAGAGTTTCTGCCAGTACGAAACGCTTTTTCCATTCAATTTTTGAAGTTCAAATTTGTTTGCAATTTACATTAGCATAGGTTCTTTCCTCCATACACGGAATATAACACCTTCCAGAAGGCGCTGGGCTTCCTGGATCTTAGCATGAATGATAGTCTGACTTTATCGTTTATCATGAATGATGGGTCAATTTTATAATTGATCATGATTGATAGTTAATTTGCTTGAGTTGTGAATGCCATCAAAAAATCCCGACTATATTAATGTATAGCCCACCATACACCCAATATTTGCGTTTATTTTGCTTTTTTCTTCCTCCATTCTTTAATAATAATAGGAGCAAAAGCTCTTCCTACTCGCTAAATTCCATTTTAAGTGCTTGCAATTTTGAAATAAAGTCAGATTACTTTAAGTAGATGTAGCATTACCTACCGATGTGATGTTCTGCAATATATTAGCTGCTGATTATTTTAAATCACCACATCAGCAGTTTGGTGTGGCACTTGCCTAAAACTTGAAATTTTTAAGTAGTTGGAGAAGCAATTAAGCAACCGAGACGGAGAACTTTTTTTCCATTTCATACATTTCGAAATGGAAAAAAAGTAAAAAGTAAAAGTAGAAAAACAAAATAACGGAATACTCTTCTACAAGGCTTCGTTTCAGCAAGATAACTTTTACAAGATTGATTTCCGCCGAGGCAAGAGGCAAAACTTCAATTTACCAAGAATCATACATGTTGTAAATTCAACAGATAGGAAAATAAGCACACTGAAATACAAGGACTTGATAACCTTAACTCAATGGGATTCTCTAATAAAAAATTATTATAAAAATTTGCAACACAGAACCAACATTGAAAACGATCTTGTATTAAATAAAGACTTATATGTGTAAGGATCGCCGCCAAACAAATCCTATCTGGCGAGATCGTTGTGAACAGTTAAGCCCTGGTCACACCGGGTGCTGCGTGGCACAGCATGGTAGCACCCTGCAAAATAGAGTGTTCACACCGGGAGCGGCGGATTTCATCCAAATGTACTGTAGTTCCGATGAAGAAATTCTGTTATTAGTAGCTCTGGTTGAAGAAAAACATAGAGAAGTGATGAGGTTCGATTACGAATATTTTAGAATGTCAATAGCCTCATTTAACGATTTGTGCGGACTTATTTTGAATGAAAAAAAAAATGTATTTTTGAGTAATCTCTAAAATCGTTGCGCGGCAACTATTTTTCAGCGCCGCTCCCGGTGTGACACTCATTTTAATTAAATTCATTGTTTAAGAAACCTTTTCGACGACTAGCAATAAACCGGCAGTTTAGAACAATCAGAAATTCTCGAGAAAGGCATTAATGGTGAAAACCCAATGAACGCGACAGGCGTCGCGTCGCTTTGACAGTTCTCTGCGGCAGACGCGTGTAGGATTTGAGCAAGACCCAAGGGACGTGTCGCGTTGGTACTCTTAAGATTTATTTATAAAAAGAAAAAGTTATAGAAAAGCTTGAGCAATTATTTAAAAGTGAAATAATCGATATATCTTAGTTATTAGATGTGGCAGTTCTTGCATTTGCAGCTTACCAAGCTCATTAACATTTTAAAATCAATCAAAAGAAGTGTCAAAGCGTCTGCCACACGTTAAAAGTAGAACATTGCTCTAATTTCGCGTCGAATCCGGCAAACGCGGCAGCCATTTGGCTAGCATGAATTTAAACACGTATATTCTATTGAACTGTCAAAGCGACGCAACGCCTGCCGCGATCATTCGGCTTTCACCTTGAAGTAGAGGTCACAGATTATGACAGGTTGTATATGCCGACTCCAGGATTGTAGTGTAGCTAGAGTAGAGTACAATAATAATTAACAGCGGCGACAGCGTTTTACATGCATAGCTAAGGATAAGTAAGGTATTTAGTGGTAGAATCAGTTCATTCTTAATTCGGAAGTATAGGTGGTAAATTGCTATCGGTCGGGCTGTTGAGTTGGCTGATTTGTGAGATCTTTACATATGTAATGTAAAAAAAAATATATATATATATATATTTATATTTTTCTCTTCCAAAAATAGCATATTCGTTTTCCGTGTTCATTGCAGGTATTGCGTTTTCCGACATCACAGATTTGCCGCTGTTGTCTTCCTTTTTTAACAGGGCACAAGTAACACTATTTTCTTGCGTTTGAAATTTTCCTTATTCCTAGAAGCACATTTCTCTTGAATATCCACTTCACCTTCCAATGCTAACATATCGCTAGCATCGCCAGTTGAATTGGATGCTGTTATCCAATTTATCTTCCACTGTCTTATGTATGGAAATATTAGAAATTTGCTTAGTCAAAATAATGTACGATACGCAGCAATACCAATTACGTCTAAAATATTGCAGATCTGGCCACCGACTGGTTTTCCTTTTCGCAATATATGCATGATTCATCTGGTCGATAGTACCACGCCTTTTTTGTCGAGTTATAATACAAGATGATCTCTTGCTTACTTTTATTAGATGAATCGAGTTTATTTGAATGATGCACGGTTTATTTTTCTATTAAACTATTAGAAACCATTGCTTTTGTTCTGTTTACAGAAATATGTTGTCCCAGTTATGACGTCAATTATGTTTAAGTTTAGAAGCGTTTTGATATTTTGATGAATGTAGTATGCCCTGTTTTTCATCATAGTAGAATAGTGAAAAAGACAAAAGAATTCTAAGTCGAATCTTGTGTGATTTTAAGTTTATATGCTTTTGAATTTCACTGTAACCTAAAATTTGCACAAAAATATCTTTCCTCTAAAATCATGATTTTGCACATACATACAGTGTTATGCTTCTGAGGTAGTGAGTTGTTCTACAGCTCCACAATATTATTAAGTAGGAATTAATGCGTAAGCAAGATGAAATCATTGTAATCCCAGTAATCTTTAATATTTCTCAAGATATTTTTCAGCTAAAGTGGCCGCAGTGATTTATGAACTGACTAAATCCAAATTGAACTGAAGAAAAACCTGAATGTATCTTTACTGAGGAATAACAAAAAGCTTGAGAGTTTTTCTGTAGTACGAATATCCGAATATCCTTAAATCCACACTGTCAATCATTAGTCTACATCAGTCTTTTTTTGTTTGTTTTATGGTACACCAAAATTGACCTCAACAATGTTTCGTTCAGCTAACTATCCGGAAAAGATTTTTACCATTATCATCCCCCTTAACAACAGTGTCACTATCTACTAAGCCCTCCTGAGACACGTCCTATGAAGATTATTATCCTATAAAGCTGGCCGAGAATGCATACAGCAAGCACAATCCGTTGTGCAGGGTGATGAGAAAAACCAACGACAAGGACTATCGTGGGCACTCCATTTGCCGCAACTGATGATGATGATGATGGCAACGATAGCCATGACGGTGACAATGATGATGATGACGGCTCTACGATGATGGGGTGACATTATTATCTCTTCATTCGCAATTCTGGTCCTTTATGGCATATAAATACTATATCCAGATGACGCGCGGTCTTCATAAACAACATCTAGACTTAAACGACCTTACCACCACATGGCACATATGTTCGTACTTGGTTGCGGATGTTAGTCGTGTCTCGACTGTTGAAAATCGGGTGCTAACTTTATCACCTTAGACTCAAGAGTTTAGTAAACGGAGTACGTATACGGCGAATAGGACTAACTAGACGACTAGTAGACTAGAAGCAGTGAAAATTAAGGAGAGAGAACTGGGATATGTGCATATGGGGTATGCATGCATGCGACCAGTATACAAAATCGAGACCAAAAAGGTGATGGGTGCATAAAAATTGCAGCAATGAACTGCATGAATTCACAATGAAGTGTGCTTACAGCAAGCTGTCATCACAACTGAAACTTTCTTAGCTATGCAAGGTTGGCGTCTTATCAATTTACATTCAGACGGCATCTTTCATTCAAATCGCGTATTTGTCGCGTTCGAAATCAACCCAAACAATTTCCTCAGCTCTATCCCCTGCTCCTTCTTCGTTTTGTCTTAAAACTGTTTTTTTTTATTCAGTTTTTTTAAGTAAACACACAGTTCCTGGTATGGTAGGTACTTGGAAGCTTTTTAAAAGAAGGGAAAAATGTAAAACGACAAACTGCCAGCACGCGAGACTAATATTTACAAGGTGGAAATTGAAAAGAGGACATCCTGCCTGGAGACTTGGTCTCTGACAGTGTTTTAATGGAGCGAAATCACTGTTTGCTCTTGTTCTCCATAATAGGAGGTAGGAACTGTAAGGATGATGCAATATTGATAAAGAAAATACTGCGAAGCAACAGTTTTTTCTCTCTCGTTCAAGTATTGATTAAAAGGTGGAAAATATTTAAAGCTTGAGAACTGCAAGCTTCCATCCAGAGGCTCTTGAGATTCAAATAATAATAATAAAATTTGCATTTACAATAATGCTGGAGGGTTATGATTGAAAATATGATCGATTGCATTTGTTAACATTCAGTAATGGCTCTTGTAGAATATTATTTTTTTATGTTTGCCAGAGATAATCATCTGGGCATTAGGGCTTAAACTGCAATAACTAGACAGGAATTTAGTGATTTGGAATAATTGGATAGTTACTCCACCATAGATCGGGATCTTAAGACCGCATTATGTAAAATTGTACAATAAAAATAGTTCTGTCGATCTTTTTGATTCAATTCAATTCAGTAGATTGTGGTGAAAAATATTTAGCAGCAGAATTTTGAATGGATGGGGTTGTGAAAGGCTTGTATTATGTCTCTGCAATGAATATTTGAGCATCAAGAAATCATACGGATTTAGAGAGCTGAGTTCAACTATAGCACTTTTGCTTTCCTGGAGTGAAAGATAAATATTGACGTAGATCTTGCTTTGTAAGTAACTAATTGGAATTAAAAAAATTAGTACATTGAACTGTTATGGTAGCAGGTGAGGGAATGGCTTAAACGTGAAGTCCAGACTATCAACCGAAGCTGATAGCTCACTCCGCGACAAGGGTTGTATGCAGGGCGGCACGTTAGCACACTTCGGCTAATGGCGGAGAGTGTGGAGTGAGCTCACAAGAACAATCTACCGCTGTCACGCATCACTTTATAAAAAAAAATTGTGCCCATAACAACCGAGAAAAGCAAATACACACGAGTCCTGAAGGGACAACACTCATCTTTAAATTGGGTGGAGGATCAGATGTTATGATCTTCCGAGTGCCTTTCCCTGTCGCCCATGGTATCGCGGGCACCTGTTGACGATACTCCTTCTGAACCTGAAAGTTTGTGGAGAAGCGAACCTATACCAATTTTACATACATAGTTGAAAGATTGAGTCGAGATTGAGTTGAGTTTTCGACTCGTGTTTTTGAGCACGCAGGGTTGAGAGTGAAGTGACAGCTAAACATAACATTTTATTTGTGGTATTTTTCTGATGGAGCTATAAAAGTTGAAAATTTTGTTTAGATAAACATACAACAACCTAACAAAACTTTCGAGTAAAGAGCAAACAAAATAAATCCTAACTGTTAGCTGCTAACTCGACTACACCATTTCAACTCGATTACGCCAGTCAAGCGCGGTCGAGTCGACCCAAGTTCAACTCGTGCCGCATATACATGGAGTTGAACCATGGTTCAACCCTGCATGTAAACATGGTAATATAGTCAATCCTCACTCAGTATACCATGACGTCATAAAGGAGAACTTTATTTACAAAAAATGTCGGACTAGAGTGTGAAACGTTTTGATAGTTGCTGGTCTCGTTTGTTAAAATAATCAAATCTGTTTCAGATCGATCTTAGCTTTTCTCTACGTGATATAGGATGAACACAGATCGAATTAAAAAAAACATATCTTCATATTTCTCATTCTTTTAGGTGTAGTAGAATAATCAAATATTAATTCAAATTATATAGACAGCACGTGTTCTTTTTAAATTATCAGCTTAAATTTAATAATATCTAGGGAAATTCTTCGTATTTATTATGTTTTTATTTTGTAAAATAATCAAACGTTGTTTCAAATTATGTAGATCATTTTATCAATGGTTTTAGGCTTCTGTATCACTTTTAAAACAAACAACGATTAAATTCCAAAGCTATCTAAACAGAAGTTTTGTCCCTTTTTTTTTTTCTAAAGCCCTTGGCTTTTTTAGTTGAACTATTCAAGTATTAATTTCAAAGTAACCAGACCAATTCTTTAGACTTCTCGGTCTTTCAATTTATTTTTAGTTTAACCAAATATCACATCTGACTTAAATGCAATCATCTTTATGGCCGTAAGATACTAACAAAATAAAGAGAGGCAACACTTACATACTTACGGCTTATTGCTGGAATAGAAAAAAAAACTAAATTGATTATTCTGTACAACGTATTTCTATGAATTGTGGGTCTTCCATTGGTACACTGGAGCACTACCGTCTCTCTGAAGAGAAGCTTTTACATCGAGCCGTCTTTTGTATGATTGTATCTCCCAATGAGATAAGCGCCGTGGTCAAGAAGGAGCACTGGTGTTACTAATCAGTGATCTTGGGCACAAGTAATAAGATTGTTTTTGTTCTATGACACAAGAAGATGAAATTTTGGCTGGTTTCTCCCTCATAACAAAAACTTTTTTTTTGTGTACCTTGTAGTCGGACGAATGGTCCCGGGGTGCTCCCGGCTGCAAAAGGCAACGCTTGGACTATTGGGGATGGATAAGTTCGATACAGCGTCCTACCACGATTTTTATTTTTCCCTAGTAATATAGGTCTGCGCGTCTACCTTTGTCGCATCTTCACGTCGACCTTCCTCAATTGTGAGGTATTTTCAGTTCCCTCTTTTAATAATTTACCACGCACGTTTTCCGATCAGTTAAATATTTCTTGATTTTTTGTGTCAAATTTTTTTTATGTTTGTCAGCACCTCTTACTTTTTCAATAGAAAAAACGGCCTCTTCTTCACTTCCGGAAAAGTTAACTTAATAATAAGTTAAGAAGCAGGCGAGATTTCCGAGTGTATTACATTTTACAAGAAAAGGAAGACCGATAGAAAAAAAAATCAAACTCTCCTTAAAACTTTTATGAACAAAAATAAAAAATGTGAAAGCGCAAATTGCATGCAACGAAACAGAATGGCAAATGATTCATTTTCGTAAATAAACGAGAAGGGACGGAGTTTTCAGATTTTACTCTCATAAAATGTTCCCGCGCTTCTGTGAAAAGCAGTTTTCATGAAATATTAACAGAGTTTGATCACATGTTGTTGCTGTAATGGACACATGTTGTGGCTTTAATTCTATGATATTTGAACAGCACGGGGTTTTGTTTACATTCGTTTTGCTCTGAAGAGCTTAAGTGTGTTTAACTCGTTGTCTCAGTTGCACTACAATAGTGCATAGCGAAGCCCCCCCCCCCCCCCCCATTAATGCAAAAGACGAAAGTATATGACATTATTACTTTCATTCTAAAAAAGACGAACAATTTTCAATTTGTTCGGCTGCTTCCTATCTTCTTATTAGGTTATCTTTGCTTCCGGCATCTTGCTTTCACGCCCTCTTTCATTGTTTCACCTCAGCAGCTGTTTTTTCTCTGACAGTTGTCTCATTTACTCGGGAAGGTAGATGTCAGTGGGGCCGCTCGCGATGTTAGGGCTGCGTTTGTTCGCCAATAACAGGACAGACTTAAGGAGCTTATAGGTGCACCACATTCTTCCTTGATAGACCATTGAAGAAGTCTCGGGAGAAGCAAATACAAAGATGTACTCGGCATGGTGTCATTATTACTCATATTATGCTTCATATTTATCTGTCTATAAATAATATATATGTCGTTGATAATCCGGAATGTTCGTCCTACCTGGAAAGAGTGGTTGAGATGACTTAACTGAACATTTGCTACTTGCAGAACATTGAACATTTGCGAGCCTATCCTTCTACTGGAAGCTTTAGTTGATACAGATAAAAAAAACCTTCCAAATTATACAATGGAGAATAGCAACTACAAAGTTCTATAACAAAATATCTCTGATTTCCCATGCTCTTTAATTTCTCTGTGTTACAGAATGTACTCCCATCCCAGTTGGATGATGGTCATTTAATTGGGAGATTAATGTGATTTGGTGTCATCATGCGCTGAGATTTTATACTGCAGAATATTAGGTAAATAAAAGTTCTGAACAGTTCGTATACCATTATTATAACCAGCATATGATTAATGCACTTCTTTTGTATTTTTAGGCAATGAATGTGTATGTATTATGAGGGGATGCTCTCTACAGTGAAGAGTTAAGATGTTTTCTCAAAGAAAAATTAAACTTAATGTTAGGTTCATGGATTCTATTTGAAGAATGTATGAACATACTATATAATATGAAGGTGAGTATTAGAAATTTTTTTTTTAGCTGTTGAATTGTTAAGGTTTTTAAAATACATACTCAGGGGTTACGTAAAGGTTGAGCGGCTCAGGTGTAATTATTAGATCTTTAAGGTTCTTTCTTTTCAAAACTTTGCGAAAAGACATCATTTTATGGTTTTTTAACACAATTTTGGAAGTACAAACTTTTTCCATTTCTGGTACGCCTATTTTTTTTTATCACTACATACTAAACACATACAGATAGATTTAAAAAAAAAAGAAAAGTACGCCAGCAGGGGAAGGTCACTGCACTGCAATTGCATCTTCTATTTAGATATCTGTAATTCCTTGTGACACTTATCCGCTTAAGGCAGTCATCCCGTCTGATTGGTTCAAAACATCAATTTTTTTTTATAAATTGCATCCAAATATAGTGTAGAATATGTAGGTAAAGTGATTTTGCGATATTCGGAGTCGTTCGGAACTACAGCGTTGAACATGCCAGTTGCTTGGAGCATGCGCTCGAGTACTCGGCGGATAGGACCCCTAGCGCTTCGGTTTCTTACCTGACCCCTTTTAACACAAACACAGGTATAAATGCACAATAGTGAAGCCATTGTATTCTCTAAACTTCTTTCCTGTTTCAAATATAACGATTAGTTTAGTCTTGACTGAGCACCCAAAACTTTCGAATTTTATTGGTGAGAATCGTATTTGAACCTTTAAACGTGTTTTTCTCAAAACTGTATTTTTCAAACTGGTAACCACGATCTCGAAATCTATCGAACGAACTCCTTTGAAATTCAATTAACTTATTCAGTACTCATGTAGACACTTGGCAATCTTGGATAATCCTGATTCTTCAAGCCGTTTTTTTTTTCATGTTGAAGACGTCGTAAATAACACCAAAAATCACAAAAAAAATGTTTAACAAGAGCCAAAAATTTAACTTTCAATATTTTTTAATAATCCTAGCTCTGAAACTAGTTGATATATCAGAGATTAAAAAGTTTGATTTTGTTGTTTCTGATAAGCCGAACGCCCACGATCGTTGTCACTGCAAAAAACTTTTTTTTTTTTTTTTTAATATGGGGGTGGCTACGTTGCCGTGTACATCAGCAATGAGCGACGGTTTGAGGCTAAAAAAATTGCAAAAATTGTAAAACTAAAAAAAAAATATGAATATGTTTATTTAATTCTCAAAAAAAAAAATAAAAAAAAAGACGTATTCTAGGCAGCTGTATGAAATCCAACTCATACAACAACTCGTAGTATTTCATTTTTCCTGTTGACTAAAACCCTTCACCCCCGAAAAAGGGACACATACCTCTTACTCAAGGTGTTTGGAGTATCTCTGTAACGTATAGTTACGGAAGTATTTTGAAACTAGTCACCTTATTCAACGATCACCAGTAATGCTTCCCAGTGTGACATGATTAAATTCTATTGTTTGATCAGTTGTCGCTACAATTTTGTTCTGGCACACTTGGTGAAGTTCAAAACTTTAGAAATCAAATCTAACTTCGTATGTTGAAAATTAATAAAATATTACAGCTTCCTGCTAACTCAATAGTAGTCTTCTAAGGTGATTTCAATTTACCGCAACTTAATTAGACTTATGAAGCGCCTGACAATTGCATGCGTCCCTCAACAGCCTATAGCTTTTCCTCACATTCCCCTTTTAATAATACATATGGCATTATGTAATTTAAAGTAATTTAATAATAAATTTAATATAAACAATAAACTTTCAGTTTGGACAAACATTTTTCATACCAAAGTGAACATTACTTCATCCTTATGTCCACTATCTAAGATAGACTCCCATCATCCTCCGATTGATCTTATATTGGATTTGGCACATTCAAGAAATGCTCGTAATGAAATAAAAAAAGAAAATTTCCAAAGAGGCGATTACACTGGCCTCTGAATTTATTGAAAATTTTGGTTTCTCTCCTGTTTTTTTCCTTGATGTTGACCAATCATTTAATAAATTCTATGATGGACTTAATAATGGAATAGGCTTGTTTATCCCTGAAATAAATAAACACAATCAGAATCATTTTCCGAAATGGTATAGCTCCCAACTAATTAAAGTCCTGAAGGCCAAAAGATAAATATAGACGTCTGTACAAAAAAAGTCCCCAATTTGAGATTTATAAGACTTTTTCTTATTTGAGGAAGCTATCTAAATCCTTGATTACTCAATATTATCATAATTACGTGGAAAACACTAAGCATTCGCTAAAACACAATCCAAAGACATTTTGGGTTTTCAGTACAAATCTAAATAGATCGAACACGTATCCTAAACAATTAACATTTAATGACGATACATCGACATCTCCTCCGCTTATATGCGTAGTGTTTTCCATGCACTTTATATCCGTATACTCTGAAAAAGACTACGTCACTATCTTTTCCCCTTCTCCGGACACTTCCAATATGAACATAATATTAAGCTTTATTCTTTCAAAATCAGTTCTTAATGTATTGAGCAATCTTGATTCTGATAAAAACCCGGGACCTGACGGGATTTTAAATATTCTTTTTAATAGTTTATTCAATCTTTCAATCAATAATAAAATTTATCCAGTAGCTCTTAAAAATGACTTCGTTATCTGGTTACTATAAACTCGTTATTAAATATACTCCCATTTCTATCTCTAACTCTCTTTTTTTTGAAAAAGTAATTTATTAACAGCTTCTATTCCAAGTAAAACCATTTATCTTTGAAGCTGTTCAGAGTACGGATTTTTACCACGGCGATCTACGATCACCAACTTATCTTTATTCACAGCCAAAATAACGTCCGCTTTCGATGAAAATACACGAATAGATTCTATCCACACTGACTTTGCCAAAGCAATTGACAAGAATAATCACAAGCGCTGTCTCTCAAAAATGGCACTGATGGGATTTAAAACAGACACCTTATCTTGGTGCCACTTTTATTTAACTAGCAGGGATAATATCGTTGTATTTAAACAAATTTCTGGAGTGGCCCAAGGTATAATAGTTGGACCATACATCATCAACGACATGCCTTCTTGTTTTACATCTGATTGTTTATTATACGTTGATGATGCCAAGATTTTTAGACAAATTAATAACGTGTGGGATTGCGTTCATTTTCAAAAAGGATATACTATGACTAGAAAATGGTAGCTCAAAAACTGTATTGAAATCAACGTAAACAAATGTAAATGTAATTCATTTTATCTTAAAAAAGACCCCATATTCTTTGATTACATCACCATCTCTCGTGTCGATGAGATAAAGATTCTTAAATAAATAAATAAATAACTTTCTCTTTCCTTCATAGCTTTGCTAAGTATATGTTTGATTTTTCTCACTCATTTTACCCTATCGCAGTATTTTTTCTTAAGTTAATCGGAAATGCATAGTGAATCGCGTCGAGCTCAATGCATCTAAAACCAAGAATTGTCTCATATCACTAAAACGTGATGAAAACTAAAAACATTATTGAATCGATTTGGTGTGGATTGGAGTATAATTTCCATATATGGGCATCGCTACTGGCAGCCTTTGTCCAAGTAAAAAAAAAATGTATGCTAATTGGAGAAGTGGTGATAAAAGCTAGAAGTCATACTTTAGAGCAGTTATTTCAATTGCTTCTATGGTTGCTTGGTTGATACGTTGTATATACGCTGCAAATCGTACGCATCCCTTCTAATTTCGAAATAATTTTGACCATACATACTATGAAATTTCACTCTGCTTTCCTTACTCGAATTGTACGGATGTGTAATGTTTTACGTTCCTTCGAATTCCCTGCTCTATACAGTCAGCATTTATATATAGCCGAATATAACCCCGATACTGACTCCAACGTTCGTTTACAATTCATTCTATGTGTAGTCTAGTTGTGTGCATTCAAAAAGCACTGTCCCCCACATGTTGACAATTCGTCCAATTCTATGTTGACCTTTTGGGTTGCACACAGGTATTTGATCAGCGATGATGCAGGTGTTGTTCTTTTTGAGGGTATAACCAATCTACTGGTTAGTATCAGCTCTTCATAAAATCGAAATATTTTTGCTGTCTTCATGTGCATATATTGAAGGACACTTCGACAATGTCAATTCAATTGAATGGTGAAATGCGATAAGTAGATAATTTGCTGCACTTGAAGTATGTCAGGAATTATCAAAATGGATACAAATGAGGAGTAAAGTGTATAATTGGTTTCAATATAATATTTTCACTTTGGAGTTTAGCAGTCGATTACTTCATTGAAGAAAGATATTGGATTCGGTAAATTTAGCTATAGTATAAGTTATGGTATATGTTAGGGGAGAGGAAACCGATGTCCGTTTATAGCAAGGAACCGATGTCTGTTTGTTCACAAAAAAAAAAAAAAAAATGTAACGTGAAGGAATGGGGGTTTTAAAAATCCTAAATAAAGTTTTAGCTGATGGTTCAAGTGTTCTATGAGAAGTATGTCTAGTGCATCAGTGCAAGTAGCTCTATCACATATTCCTTTGGAAAATACGTGTATATATCAGTGAGGTCTTATGATAATGCCTCTCTTTAATGTAAAATCGTAAGTGCAGGTTTCTTTGGACATAATGAGGATATCAGTGACTTTGAGTGCATACTATCTGACTGAGGCTGTTAAATTTTTACTACATTTTTGGGCAATAAAGCTGCTCTGTAGGGTGATTCTCGACAATACGATGACATTGGATTCTAGAATACAGTGATTGGAAACAAAACAAAACCAATAATAATACATTCAGAGGTGTATCACATTCTTCGCAATTCAAAAATTACTAATTTACTAAGAATAAGCTGGATTCTTCCTGGGAAAATCATCAGCTTCATTTCTTGCAGGACCATTAAGGTGATGCTACTATGGTCTCAAAAGACCAATTTTTTGGTCTCTGGGGAACCAGAGACTCGTGTACACACTTCGGAGACATAAAAAATCTGTAACGAGACCTAGTCTCTAGAACCTTTTTTGGTGTTCGGTCTCCCGTCGTGTATTTTAAAACAAACAGGCCTCCAGGTTCGGGCTTCGGTCTCCGATGTTTGTTCATTTGTCGTCTCCAGGTCTCCGGAGACTAGTTGTCTGTATCAGTTAAGTGTAGGTCTATTCGGAAAGGAAATAGTATAAAGTGAATAAAGTTAAGTGAGTTTGACAAATTGTTACAGAAACATTAATAAAAAAATTAATAATTAATATAATGGACTCAGTGCAGAAAGTTTGTTTCGTCAAAAGGGTTCTGGTTATTTTTGGAAAATTTGTACACCAAGGATATATTTTTTTAAGCCTTTTCACTTTGTCTATAAAAATATTAATAAATTTTAAGATAATTCTTTCTAACAATCTCTTGCTTGACAATTAACAAATATCTCTGGAGATCTCTAGAGACCAACCTTCAAATTTCTTGTATACACTTCGGAAACGTATCTCTAGAAATTTTTTTATTATGGTCTCCGAAGACCGTGTAAAAATTTCCGAGATTTTAGTCTCTGTAAACATGAGACTGGAGACCAAAAGGTCTCTCACCGTGTATCCTTACCTTGACTGTGGTAACAGCAAAGAGTAATTTTTGTGGGACAACCATTCTCTAGAGATCGTTCCGGCATCGCTGAAACAGTCATGATCTGACAGTATTCAAATTCAGTGTTTTGATTTTTAGTTTGTCTTTTGTAGTGTATTCGGAATTATCCTTCGAAGCTTTGTTTATAACTAGAACTTCAGATTGGGAGACAGTGCATAGTCCGCTGGGTGGTAGCACTTTCATCTGTAAAGTAAGGCCGAGTGTGCTTTTGCTTCCAATGCACTTTAACTCTTGATGCATATCTGAAGACATATATGTGATTCCTTATACATCTCTGGTAGGTATTCTAGCGGAGGAGTTTTTTTTTTAATTAAGTCATGGAAAATTATATGTAATTCATAGTTTCCCTATAAATTCATAGTATCTTGTTGTGACTTTGTGTAGATTTTAAGAAGGGTTTGTTTAGTAGCCTAAAGCGGTTTTCATTGAATTTGGGTTGCGTTTCCGGATACGTAACAGTATTCTTCTGTTATTCTGTGGGTAACCTTCCACCTATAAGTTAATGTAGTTACTAAGAAGTAGGAAACGAAGTCTAGTCTCCATTTCTGCAGCTGGTGGTTTAAAGAGCTCCTATGATGTCCAAGATTTTTTATTTGAGTCTCTCTAGTGCGTTCCATATTAACATCTCAAGATAGATTTTATAATACAGGTGTACAGCCCATTCTCGATATAAGGTAGACGCTATTTTTTTTTTCATGCAGGCATATAGTGCAATGATGCTCTTTTGACGCACTCCTCTATGTTTATCTTCTAGTTCACTTTGAAGTATAGTATCATTTCTAGCTTCGAGAGTTTGAAAATCGAAATTATTCTTATCAGGATGAATAAGAATAATCCGGTCTGCGAAAGAGTTGAGCTCCAGACCACAGTTGATTCCTTTACTGAGAAGCTTTTGCAATGGTATTTTGTTCAACTTAATCGTTGGTAAAAATTTCTTCGAGACAAGAATGACTAAATCATCACCGGCTTATTTTCCACTTTTGGTAAACAGAAAAAGATTCTATTTATCACTAAAAATAGGAGTTGATGTTAGAGAGTTCCTTATTGTGGATAAGATTCTATTTATCACTAAAAATAGGAGTTGATGTTAAAGAGTTCCTTATTGTGAATAATCGTACTGTTTCCAGCTCTGCGTAACTCAAATGGTTAAGTGACTCGTTTTCGGGACAACAATAGTACCTAACTCTAGAAAGTTACAAAATACTGCTTACGTTACCGGAAATAGGGGTCAATCCTGGGGGTGAGATTAAAGAAATGGCAAGTCTTTGATCATTTTTAACAATGAGTACATATCCGAGGTGTGATAAAAAAATACGGTGAATGAATTTTTATAGCAACAACAGCTGACGCTTTCTATTTCCATTTGCAGCTATCCGTCTGATAATAGACTGCAGGAAACTATTATGAAAAAAATTCCTTCACATTTACAGATTTTAAAATTTCTACCCCCCCCCCCCCGGCCCCCTCAAATATGGAAAACGGGATTCCCCTCATCTGATTTTGCGCATATTCAAACTAGGTGCCTAAAGTCATATTCTGAGTTCTTTAAAAAAAATTTCAACTCTTCACATTGCTACGTTCTCCCGCAATTGTGATGAGAAGCGTTCTTACATGCATAAATCTTAACAAAAGGCTTATAACATCATTAAAAAAAAGCTGAAAAGTTATGAAAATTATTAGTGTATTCTACTACCCAAGAAGTACCGAAAACCAAAGTTAGTAATAATATTCAACGCAACTTGGACCTGGAATACGGTTTTGAGTTTTATTTTTGATCGACCTGATCAGACCTGAGATTTATTTTTGAGCGAAAAAATAAAACTCAAGTCTGATGATTATTGATGATTTTAAAACGAAAAACTTAGATTAGAGCTTTATTTTGTGTGAATGGCGTAAAACTCAGATGTAATCATTATTAGTGATTTCAAAGTTAAAACTCAAATTTTAATTTTTACTGGTGATTGAAAAAGTAAAATTTGGATGATGATGATTAAATCGTAATTTTTACTATTTTGATCGTAATGATTACGGTACCCGATTAGTACATTAATTAATTAAATAATGTTAAGTAATAAACCTTTTGCATGTTTCTTGGAAATACTAATAGTTCTACTGAAGTATGAAATGCATGGAAAAAATGTCTTTTTTATTGCATTCTTTTATATATTTTTAACGTATTATTATTATTATTTTGGACTTTTATGATAAAATATATATTATTACTGCAATATTTTGCTTTTTAACTCGCAGCATTTACCTTTATTCTAAAGATATATGTTTTTGACGCTCTTCCCATACAAAGAAATCCGCTATGCATATTGGTGCTTTGTTTATCATTACAGAATGTTGCTGACCGCACTTGCGCATACATTGAAAATGATGCGTTTCACATTCTTGCTATTTGGATTTTGTTGCGTCGCTAGGTATTGCAAGATTTTGTAATCAGGCATACACTCTCGCTATTTGGATCTTGCGTCACGAGGTATTGCAAGATACTGCAATCAGGCATATTACAATATTCCCCCAAAATAATCGACGTAATTTTTAAACATAAAAGTCTTTCGGCTTCTGTAAACTTCCATCACAATTCTTATCTTTTCTTTTCATTAAACACTCTGATATACAGTTGAAAAATTTTTCTGTTATTATAGTTTCATCTTCTCATCCTTGTCTCATAAATTAATACGAAATCGTAAAACAAATTGATTTTCACCTTTGACACTTGCAAAAGTGTAAGCACTGCGAAAATTTCACAATCATGAGGTAACAGAGGGAACAAGAGATGGAGGATAATGAAAATGATAAACCTTTAAATAATAATGTTTTTATCTCGCCTTCAGCCTCTTTCTTACTTGTATAAACAATCACAAATCACCGTCATAATTTCTCGTAAACTGTTATCAACAAATAGAACAATAATTCCAGTGGTACAGATCATCTCCTCAGTGATGTTGTAGTTAAGCACGAGACCCGCGTTTCTTGGCTAATGAATCTCTACTTATATCTTATCATTAGTGTTATATCGTAGGTGGGTCGAGTAACTTCAAAACACTTCAACTCCTTAGGGTAGTGCCGTGCTGTTCGTGTCGTCCTTAGTATCTATGTATAGTCAATCTCCTCAACATTTATCCGTATTTTGTCTTATCTCTTGGTCTTTTGTTGGTACAGTGATTCTGTCAGTTTAGCTCTGTGACTAAATTAATTTCGTGGTACTGAGTGTAAAATTCGTCAAGATAAGGCGTTTCAGTGTTTACTTTGCGTGGGATATGATTTCACTCTTGTAAGTAAGTAGAAATTGAAGATTGAGTTAAGTGACTAAGACCTTCATTCAATTGTGAGATTTGCAGTGTAACGAGGACGACTATGAAAATTAGTGCAAGTTTTTCTTAAGTGAATTTTTTGTTTCATTTGGGGCTAAAGTATTTTTGTGTGTATTTTATTGAAAAGTTTAAGTTTTTAGGAAGGTTAAAAATGAGTCAGACCAAAGAAAAGAAACCGTTTGTTATGTAAGTTTGAATTGAATTGAGATTTTTTTTAACAAGGTGGTGGTTGTAGTACTGTAAACTCTTGATGATTTTCTTTGAGCTATTGCATTGTGTTTTGAAAGAAATTTACAATTGGGGAAACTCCTTCGAATATACCAAACTGTTCTTTTATGAATTTAGAATAGCGAACAGGGTAATCGAGATATTGATATATGAGTGATGTGACTAATTAATCTCCATTGAGTGCTGCATGTGCTGCTGTCGAGTACAGTTGGCGGATAATCTATACTTTCAATTTCGTTTGTATTTCAATCAATTTGGACGAGCTGTAATCTACTTTTGTAGATTTGATATTTGGTCAATGACTTAGTACGATGAAAAATTTCCTAGTTCTACGGTCATATTCTGTAATTCTTACGAGAGTAGATATAATTTTGTTTTGTTTTTGTCGGTAAAAACAGTTTCATAGAATTCTACGTCAGAAAAAATACTCATGTGAGAGTTACAGAATTTGGCTGCTGGATAGTGTACCATTTTATGCTTTATAATTCACTAAAAAAATTGTTACCAAATCTTTTTGATTTATTGATACCAAATGATCCAGTATCTATCATGTTAAATTCCACCTTCAGTTTTCCATAGTTTTGCTTTAGATAAATTTTCTATATATCGTCCAAACTACTTGGTAAACTTAATATATAATTCTGATAGATCATTAACAAAACTTAAAAATAGTACGCAGTTATTGGTAGGTAGGTTTTTTTCCCATAAGTTCATAGTTGCTTGTATGTGAACTTTTTAAGAAATTTTATGCTCTCTAGCTGCATTTGTAAAAAAAACCTCGTCTCCCAGACTTCAGAAAAATGTAACACGCTAGTTTAACTAATTAACGAGCAATGGTCAAACGAGAGTTATTTAAAAATATAATGAGTACAGACAAAACTTGATTTTTTTCTAGGAAATTAAATTGAACATTTTTCTTAAGAATTCTTATGCATTATTCGTGATTGTGGTTGACAAAATTCTCTAAAGAATTTGAATTTTAGATTATTTGGGCGCAAAAGCCATGTTTTTGTATGCAGACAAATATTTTTTTTCTTAGGTAGACTTAATGGGCCAACCCACACGGAGTAGCACGCGTATTTTGCTACACTTGTGCTTAGACTTGTCATCATAATAACTTTGCTACGCTGTAGTTTCTTATATGATTACTAAATTTAATTGTGTGCGTGCTCAATCAAGTTACAGTTATTGATATAAATAATAATTGTATCACAAATACATAGCACGTAATGATAATTGAATTATTATAATATCACCTCAAATCGCACGTAAAGAACTGCACAGCAGTCCGATCAAAAATTTCACAATTTAAAAATGGCCGAAACTACTTGCTTGCAGTAATATTGGTATGCTACCCGTGCTGCAGCTTAGAAAAGTTTAGCAAGCAATTTTTCCTCCCCTTAAAGGCCTTTCAACAACGGAAAGTGTAGCATCTTGCAGCGTGTGGGAGCTAGCCAAAGATGTTTGTTTCTGTTTAAGTTTTTTCATTAATTTTTTATTTTCAGTTTTCAGTTTTTTCATTAATTTAAAAGCAATATCCGGCGGAGTATTTCGCAACAACATCACTCTTATCTAAAGGAATTTTTGCGTTCTGTAGTGGTTCGTGAGGAACTTCTATAGCGAAAGATCTAACTAAGTCATCTTCATCGTTTTCACTAATGTTTTGCAAAATGGATACGAAATATATGGGGATGAAACGGGGGATGAAAATTTGGCAAAATATAAACACGAGCATATGGTAAGAAGTATCTGCGAAAATTTTAAACATCCACTTTACTATATAGCCTGTCTTCTTTGACTGGGAATATTTAATAAAACGAATTAAAGTTTTATAACAAACTTGGGCTTAATGTTCAAGCAATAACGTGTGATCAAGGTCCCATAAATAGGACGTTGTTCCGTGAATTGCAAGTATCTGAAGATAATCCCCTTTTTTTTTTCAATACAATGCTAAAGCCATATACGCCTTTTATGAAATTCCATATTTATTCAATACTTTTAGGAACGAATTGCTCATGGCTGACATTAACACTTCCGATGGGATAATATGCTGGAGCATCATTGCATTTATATATAATTTGGAAAGGAGAAAAAGCAAATTAATTTATTCTCACATCAGCCCCACCGACTTTCAAAAAATAAGTGTTCGACTTGCTGTGCAAGTCATCAGTCATAGCGTTGAAGCAGGTACTTACCTATTAAAATTCTATAAATTCTTATTCTAAAAAAAATTCCGTAAGAATTAAGGAAAACTCGAAGCTACCGCTAATGCTTCAACAAAATGGATTCAATATTTTAAATGACAATCCTCCACTGATGAGGGATTCGAATAACCTTGAATTTTTTTTTTTAAATGAAAAACTACGTATCGAACATGAAACCCCTTACGTATAAGAGAATTGCTTTTTGTTTCAGTGGTTTGTTAACATCAATTGAGTCTACAATAAAAGTATCATTATCAATTTTTGAGTTACATACAAATATTTTTATATCTACGGCCGAAAATTTAACCAAGATCCATTGGAAAATTGTTTTGCACATTATAAGAGCAAGAAATGATAATAAAACTTATCCCGACCTTTATGAATTTAATCATTCATTGGCAAAAATGATAACAATTAAACTACTTTTTACTTCGAATTTTTCAAATTGCGAAGATGCCAGCGACGAATATTTTAGTTTAGAATGGGATGCAGCCTTTCAAAATTAGGAAAATCGCTTAACTCCAATTAATTCAGAAAACACTTTGCAAAATA
This sequence comes from Dioctria rufipes, assembly GCA_963924295.1. Lineage (NCBI taxonomy): Eukaryota > Metazoa > Arthropoda > Insecta > Diptera > Asilidae > Dioctria > Dioctria rufipes. Next base: position 25,882,101 of record OZ002744.1, on the reverse strand, counting down.
TTAGCGAAAAGAATGAAGAGGACTTAGACAGATCTTCCTCGCTTGAAGTTTCTCCCGAACCACTACAGCACGCAAAAATTCCTTTAAATACGAGTGATGTTGCTGTGAAATACTTCGCCGGATATTGCTTTCTTAAATTTATGAAAAAAACGGAAACCTGAAAAACATTAATGAAAAAACTGAAACAGAAGCAAACATCTTTGGTGGAGCTCGCCGTTAAATTAAATGAACAAAATTTCATTAGATAAGCTCTTGAAAGATTTTGTGTATGGAAAATGGTAATTGAATGAATGAAATCAGTGAATTATTGTCAAAAACTCCAGATTTTTTTTTAATTACGTATTTCTTACGAGTTTGCGGTAGTAATGAAAATGCTAATTCAAACCACGTGCATTGTACAGCCGTAGATTTCTATATTTCAATATTAGAATGACACACTGACATGTATATAATTGGACTGCTCGTTGAACCAAGAATGCATGAAAGTAAATGTCATCACTTTCATATTCCTGTCTCTTTCCGTGAAAGCATACTTTCCCACTGAACTGTAACGATTGGGAACGAGAAATGGCAGCTTGGTAATCAAAACTTTAATACCAAAACAGCCTTGTGGAAAACACTTCCTTCGGCTCATAATTAAAATTTAACAATACAAATAGTCCCAAATACTTTTGTGGTAGATTCGGTAAGTCCCACTGACATGCATATAAGTAAATTCCCAAATAATTTAGCGTCAGTTTACGACAGTTAGTAGCATTCACAATGAGAACATACTTCCTGAAATCAAAACTGGTGCCTCATGAAACGAGATCAGTCAGTCCATTTATATATATTTAAGTGGAGTGACACCAATAATTGTTACTTGCATGGGAATCATTCCCTGGTAGAAATTTCGCACAGTCTTATCTTGTCTCTTTGACTGAAAAGCATCAAGGTGTTTGCAATTTATGAGGAAACAGAAAATTAAGTCCCGATGAGCCTTCCGATATGAGCATTCAGTAAATCTCATCGACAAGCTCATTGGATATTATGAACATTCTCCATACATACTAAACGAGCCAACCAATAAATAATATTCCTGTCATCACTATGTTAGAGACATTTATACTAGAAAAATTTGCTTAACAAAACGGTATACCCATATCCTTACGTTTCAGCGCCTCAGAGTTTGATTTGCAAGCGGAGTTTGAATTCGGAAAAATATATGAAATCAATCGTAAAATGAGATTCTCATTTATGATTTCATCATGATACTCATTGACATGCTCATTAATAATCTCATCGTGACCCTAATTAATAAGCTAATCGTGACACTCATTATCTACTCATCGAAGTGCTCATCTAATATTGTAAAATGCCCAAAAGGGAAGCAAAGTAAGAAAGAGATTGAATATCTCATGCACGCTATTTTTGAATAAGTAAATAAATGATTTTTTCCCAGTTTTGATTCAAACGCGAATAAATTTCATCAGGTTGTTCATCTGATTACTCATGAGGAGCTCATTGATGAGCTCATCATGATTTGTCTACCAGGATTGTTTTAGCTGCAAATATAAAACATATACCTAAGGAGCTCGATTTATTTCCATTCTGGTCTTTGCAAATGTCATCTGAAGGATTGCAATAATATATTTTTAAATCGCATAATATTTTAAAATAATATCTAGTTCTATGCTATGCTCAAAGCGACTCCAGAGCCTTATACACTATGGTTTCAGTTAATTGATCCTAGGACGTTAGTAACACTGACATAATATAAATGTCAGTGAAGTCAATAGTTTTTTTTTCTTTATTTTTTTAAAATATTTTTCGCAATACTTTTGTCTGATTTTACCAGAAAATATTTTATGTGTTTCTTATTTAGTTCGTCGTTTTTTGGTATGCTACTCTCATAATTAAATTTTCATACGAGTTTTTTTTTTGTAAAGGAAGGTCCGTAGAAGAAAGATGGAAACAAGTAAGTCAGAAATCATTTCTCTAGCTCTTCTGTTAGTCTCTCAAAATGAATCTTAAAAGCAGAAAGCAAAAGCAGATCTAAACAGAAAAGTTTTCAACTTACACAAGTTTCGTTCACTGTTTGGAAAATTTCAGATTCCTTTCATGAGATTTTACTGATGTGTAAAGTGATAATCATTTTATGAGCATGCAGATTTTCTTCGAAGCATGCTTTTTATGGAATTTTCAATCGGTTGCAACTTCTCGGAGTGCTGAAGTTTATTCATAGTTAAAGAAAAAAAAAAAAAAATAGAAAAGAAACTTTTCACCTTGATATGATAAATGGTACGAATGCTTAAAATACATAGAAGTAAACACAGAATGCAACGCATACTTAATGTAAAGATTCATATTCATTTTCTGTAAATAAGTATACCGTTAGCTTGAATGGAAGTGTAGATACTATGTAGAATATTGCTGTGGCAAAGAAGATTCAGAATAAAGTTGACAGAAGATTATGTGAAAAATGTCAAGTCTGATTTTTATCCATTAGGAGTATAGGACTTTCACATAGCCTCTCATCTTGTTTTTTTTCATATCTGTCTGTTGTAGCTGAATTATTTTTACTCACTATGCCAGCCAGGTGATTAGCCTGCAGTTAGCCTATCCAATTATGGGGATGGGCTGCCACCAATTGTCGTTTATTTTAAGAACAGCGCACTGGGGGTTGAGACAACTTACATGTAGATATGAAAAACCTCAAAATAGAATAATAGAAAGCTCTATACATTCTCTCTCTCCTACTCTCTCTCGCTGCATTATGCCATATAAATCATTCGCAACATTTGTTATCGATAGCTTTCTTTGGTTGAATGTAAAGCTAAAGAGCTTTGAGAAACTGATCCGGTTTTATATGGAGGTTTTCTTATCTAGTTGTATATTGTCTGTGTCTTGTTGGCATAGATAATATTTGTGGTGACGCTTTTGAGCATTATGAAAACTATAAAAAAATTAAAACCTCCGGAAATGTTTCTTGGAGTACATATTTATTGGTTAGTGGAAGAGAGGGTTGAGGGCATTTTTCATAGGTATGCTAGGAGGAAAAGAGCAGGACCGTGTCAAGATGGGATCTTAGTCGGCGCATTTCCTGAGACATCGGGCTAGTAGAAAATGAGAGATATGTATGTTATGTAAAAAAATATATGTATAAATTATAAATGAAGTTTTTAAACAAATTCACTCATTTACGAAATGAAGGTTGTCTCAGAATGTTCTTCGTTTTTGAAACTAATACCCTAGAATCCACTTCTTCGCACTCATTTAGCCTGGAACTGAAATTTTCAATCACCTGCTACAGTATCACTCTTGAAATAGCGTTGATTTCGTCTCTGATCCTTTGCTTTAAAACATCCAAGCTAAGTGGTACTGTGTTAAAAACTTCACTTTTTAAGTAGTCCAATAGGAAAAAATCAGCAAGCATCAAATCTGGACTCCGCGGTGCCCACTTGATGTCTTCGCGGCGACTAATTACTGTTTCAGGGAATAAATCATAAAGAGCAGCTAACGAGTCATTTGTGATGTGGGAAGTGGCTCCAGCTTGCTGGAAAAATATGTTTCGGTTGTAGCCAATCTGGTTCTGCATTGCTGGAACCAAAAAAGTCCGGATCATATTGTAAAATCGATCAGAATTACCGGTCTGAGCACGACCACGGTTATCCTCAAAAAATTATGGGCCGATAATTCAATGAATTGATATGGCAGCCCGAACGACGACCGTAAGCAAGTGTAGTGTAGTTTCTGATGCAGTTCCAGAGGATTATCGGAAGCACAATATCTACAATTATGTTTATTCACATTGCTATTGATGTGAAAATTGGATTGGATTAGAGAACTATATGTTAATGAAGCTCCAAAAACGATTTTTCATTGTTCTGCAGAAATTGACTCGTTTTGCAAGATTATTGGGCTTCATCTCTTGCACAACAACAATTTTGTAAGAGTGAAAATGTAAATCTGTCCGAATAATGCAATGAACCGCGGATTTGTTAAATTTAAAGAAATTGTATGCAATCGTAATGATTGTCATGGATCGTCCATAGCAGACTGTCGAAGTCGAATGCTCCTTGATATTCGTGCTAGTTTTCGATGTCCTTTTCCGTCCAGTTTATTTATCCGGCATTGTGTTTTCAGTCTCTTCAAACTTGCGCAATGTTGAATGAAGATGATTTGACTATCTAATGTTCTCTTGGACCTGTTGGTAGAGGTAAAAAAAAAAATAAAACAATACTAAATTCACAAATATTATTTCACACTTGTTCTTTTTGTTTTTCACAAAGTTTCAGGAAAAGCGATCGCGTACTTTTTCATACTTTTTACATTCTTTCCCCATCACCCGAGTAAGTCTTTACACAGAAAGTTTTTCACGCGAAGTATGCGAGCGGCCCTAATATCGAACACATTTTAACGAAGTTGATTATCTAGGTCTAAACACCTTTTTCTCCAACATAAATTGGTCTCTTTTTGGATTATTGCGATCTGATGAGAGCATACAACAAGTTTCTTAAATTTGTCACCCTAAATGTTGTAATAAACACCCAAAATGTTTTGGAAACTGTCTATTAAGATTGAAAAATGCTAAGACAAAAGCACACAAGTAATATCGGGCTACTGGAAGCAACGCTGATGAGACGTTGTTTCATAGACTTAGAAAGGAATACGAGGTCCTGCATATATGGTCAATACGTATATTCAATTGAAAATAGTATTAGCGCTAATAGTAAGGCCAGATTCTGATAGCTTATGTCATTCGCTACTGTAAAATTGCACTGCTTTTCTGGCCGAAACTTTATGTAAGATTTTTAACCTATCATCAAGTACCGGTACTTTACTTGATGAGTGGAAAATGTCATTTATCACTCCTATATTTAAATCAGGTTCCAAAAGTACTGTAAAGAATTACAGACTAGCCTCTATACTGAAAGTCGTACCAAAATTACTGGATTATATAGTTAACTCTACTCTAAGCTTAGTTCTCTAGTGAAAGTATGGACATACAGTCCCTGAGAAACATTGATTTATTACAGGGAGGTCATGTGCAACTAATCTTACATTATTTTCGAACTATATTCTAAGTGCTTTTGAAGATAGTGTTCAAGTTGATATTTATATAGATTTATCGAAGGCATTTGATAAGATCAGCAGTCCTCTTCTCATTCACAAGTTGAAAAGTATAGGCTTCCAGTCCTTTTTTTTAAGCTGTATTGCGGCCTGTTTATATAACTGGAAAAAATATGTAAGGATTGGTAATATTATGTATATCTGGTTACCCCGAATGTTCCTCAGGGCAGTCACTTAAGTCCTTATATATTTTCTGCTTTTCATTAATGATATAGCATGTTGCTTTGTTTTTGCCAAATGCCTAATTTTTGCTTATGATTTAAAACTATTCGTTTAAATAAATTCTTTAAACGATTGCTTACTACTGTAGAATGATTTCAATATTCTAGTTGATTGGTGCGCTAAAAATAATTTACATATTAACATACCAAATTGTGAAATTGTTACTTTTAATCGCATCTCTTGACCTATACTGTTTGATTATAAAATTAATAAGGCTATAGTCTCTCGAACAAATCATACATTGTGAGATGTAAAACATACTCGCGAAGCTTCCTGTGCTTTATTTGTGAAGGATATACTTTCGTTTAGAATAAAATCGTTCGAATTGCTTTTATTAATTAATATCTATGCTTCTGAAAGGCTGATACGTTCAAGGAATTTGTTGTATGCTCCTAGAACCAATTATGGCTATCATGTACCAATATCAAATTGTGTATCTAATTCTTTCTCGTCACTTGTAGATATTTGTATGTCTAGAGAAAAATGTAAAAGTATGATTTTCGAAAATGCTTTCTTTTACGTAATTATTAGATCTTTTTATGACAATAAATTTTTTTTGTTAAAAGTGGATTGAGACAATAATGAACAATATTTGTTTATGTAATAATGCTATGCAAGTTCAATAAATAAACATATTATATCTTTCCCGATCGAAGAGGCGAAAACGATGTATATCTAGAGTAGAGCTAAAAGCACATCTCGGAGTAAACTAAAATCTAGATCTCCCATTCGAAATCGCTTTTTGTTTTGTTAATTCTTGGAAAAAACTCTTTTACAATCAAAAAATCTTTTAAAAAAGAAATTTTTATGCAAAACCAGGCGTTTGGTAATAGCAGGAACCGTATTACTCATCAGTACGGTTTGGTACCTGCCTGCCGTATACGCCAAAGTGCTGGCAGGAACCAAGCATTACTGATAAGCAATATGGTTCCTGCTATTATAAAATACATGCTTTTGCATAGAAATTTCTTTTTTTAAAAGATTTTTTGATTGTAAAATAGTTTCTCCCACTCAATTCTCAAGCTGCGGATTTGGCAGAAATCTAGGTCAATTTGATATTGACTAAAATCGCAATGAATTTATTTTATAGCAAAACTCTGTTGATAATTTTTGTCAGATTACAGATAAAAACATTGATTTGTCCGTACAAATTCCACCCATTTTTCTTCAATATTCATTTTAAACTGTCAAACCACTTTGGATGCCTTGATGCCGCTTTCAATATTAAACATCAACTAACCCATCATCGGCATTGGCATTGTTGCTGATGCAGATGCCATTATTGGGGTTAAGATCATTGCCATGTATAGTTTCTGATTTTGACAGCTGCAATCTTTAATCCCAATGCCGATACCGCTATTGCGTTTTGGCCTTAGATTAGATTTGTGGAGTGGCGCGCAGGCGTTGGCCTCGCATGCACAGCGACCTGAAAGATCTATTGTGAAGCCCTGTTCGATTTACTTTCTTCCTATGTTTAGACTGTTAATAAAATCTAGTACCATTCTTGGACTTAGGTTCCAAACGTAGTGAGGTGGAGGAAAAGCATATTCAAGGTGGAGTAATCTCCGCCTGGCCAATGCTTCGCAGTTGCAGAGCAAGTGCTTCGAGGTTTCATAAGCATCCTGATGGAAGTGGCAAGATGAAGTCCAGCCTAGTGCAAGAGGCAATGGCCTGAGAAGAACTATGTAATCATTTTGAGCTCTGCTCTTCTAAGTAGTAGGAGTTCGTTAGTTTTTGCGCCAGAGATGTTAATAAACTTTTTTATTTAATAAAGTCCTTGCAAACTTTCCCAAGAGAGGGACTTTTGTTTGTTCTTCCAGTTATTTAGGGTAGCTTTGAGGTAACACTTTGAAATGCAACAAAATGGCTCTTTTGGCTAGACCATCAGGAATTTCATTGCCTTTATTGCCATCATATCCAGGCATCTACATAACGATAAATTTTTAAGGGTTTGAGTTTTGGCCTTTAGGATCTGTAAATTAAATCTCGTTTTTAATTCTGTTCATTATTCGGTTGGATTAGTTTACTTCAGTTTCGATGAAACTATTATAACTGATGTAGCAGGAATTTTATCTTTCACCGAGTGTTCAGTTTCGATAAATCTTCTGATTCTTCTACACAATAACCTTAGCTATAAAAAATTCCAAGTTTAATCTGATTTTATTTTTACGTTGTACTCTTACCCGACAACAAACTCAGAACAGCACAAGCCTTTCCACACGTACATATAATGTATCAAACCACACATCTATGATGTATTTCTTGACTAATTTCGGTAGAATTTTAATAATTAGTAAAAAATGCTTGCCATTTATAGTAATATAAAATACAGAATACAAACACAGATACTAGCATTACGTTGTCAGCTAGAGTTATCTTTGGAGATATAAATTTTTTATATTCATGAAAATATATGAGTGAATATATAAACGTAAAGAAAAATTATTTTCATGCACGTGCCACGTCTAAGATGAAATTTTTGCTAGGCCCGGTTTGTTTCTAACAACACTCCTCCTGTAGAGTATAGGTAACAAATTGTCTAGCTAGAAAATATACATTGATTCAGTACATTCGGCTTTTAAGAGTAATTTTGGGCGTGGCACAAGCTATATACATATATTAAGTACATATATGTATATTCGTTCATAGATTTATATACAAATATATATATATAAAAAAAAAACTTGGAATCGTAAAAGTTGAACTGGATGAAAACTAGCAGTAAACCGAATTCTGGTATAGTCATTAGGAGGGAGTTGTAGGCAGGTCTAACACAAGATCCCCGGAACAGGAATAAATCCTCGGAAAGTTCTATGCCCAGTCACAGACTACTAACAGAAAGAATGAGGTAAATGCAGGAAGATAACAAGCTGCTCCGGCAATGAAAGCCGTCGGGCAGGAATTCAACATCGGAAGTAGAATGAGGACACTCGAATGGGTTTTTAGAGAATATATATTATATGGATGGTGGTAAAAAGAGAGTGAAATCGAGATAGCGAGTCTCAGGGCAAATGGCTTTAAGGTTGAAATGGGAGCAAGTGAATTTATTGATTCCCGTCAGGAAAACTAATCGCTGGAAGGTGAGAGACTTCCAGTAAAGACTGCAAGCATCAATTCCTCAAGATAAAGGACGCTTCTGTTAATGGAGGGACTAAACTTTTACCTTCGCATCATTGAGAAATTGTGCAATACCACCAAAGTGGATGTCTTGCAATCTCTGAAGTTAATTTAGCTTCTCTTAAACTCTTCAGTCAATTTTATGTGATAATATACAGAAATGTGTTGCAGTTTCAGATGACTGTTAGTAGTTTTCGTTCTACTTACTTTTTATTTTATTTTCACGGTACCCGTAAAATGAGATTTTTATTTTGTGTCACCTTCTATTTACCTTATGGAGGATAACGCTGAATTTTTTTTTTTACCTTCGTTACTCACACTCTCTTTCACTTTTCCTTCTATGGCCCCAGAGAATAAGTTTTCAAAAGAAAATTCAAGCATTCGAGTTTTCATAGAAATTTTATATTCGCCTTTGGGAAAAGTGGGAAATTGTTCAAATATCCTTGTTTGCGGGTACATTGTTGACGGGAGCCATAAGGGCCGTTTGTTTACTATACTATTCTTTGAGTAGTCTGGAGGACTATTCAATCTGCAAAAGGATTCATTCTTTTGTAGACTAAATATTCTACTGATTGTTTATGTTCCTTTGGGTAGATAGAAGCTTCAGGAAATGAGGATTTAAATGTTCTGATTGATAATAATGTGAGCATTTTTAAGAAGAATGGGATTGCATTATAAACTTGACCAATTGAGGAAATGGCTGAAATATGGAGGTTGAATACAATTCTGATATTTCTCATCGTTGTGCCTGGAAAGCATCTTAGTAGCCAACTCAAGAGCGGTCGGCGTAATTTGAAGTTTTAGCTTATTATAAATTGCTGCCATAATACCACATTAGTAATTGTACTAGGTTTTAGTACAATTTCCTGAATCGATTGGATACATTCATATTCCGCACTGTCAAAGACTCGGTGTGCATGCAAGATTGCGAATTCAAGTTAAGTGACCGGAAGTGCGCAAAAAAAAAGATTTCTAGCATGACTGACAATAGGTCTGTATGTTTACTCTAAAATTTTTACACAGACTCGAAAGTTTTTAATCCATAATGTGTTTGTTAACTTCTCGAACTAGAAAAATTGGACAGCTGAATGCATTTCCCCTCCTGAATAAAAGTTAACATTTTTACACAGGGTAAAGTGGATGAATAAGTTCATTCCTTTCTTTCGTTTGGCGTTTAAAATAATTCTTTCAGTTGTCAGGCCGATTTTAAGTCCGAGTTTATTAAAAAATTAACAAATTTACGTCGATTTACCCAGGCTTTACTCAAAAGATGTCTGTTAGCTTTTTTCATTCTCATCTAGTATTATCCCCTCTACCGAAAGTTTTTACTTGAGTTTTACTCAGGATTTTTTACACAAAAGTAAACATACAGACCTATTATCTCGTGCAATGTGATGTCTGATGGATGGCGTTCAGTTTCTGGACTTTTCAGCAACAAAAACTTATTATAATTATCACTATTTATTGTATTTTGGTCAATGAAGCTGGTAAGCAAGATGATGAAGACCTAGCATTGTGGTTATATAAACTATATTTATAGTTACCACTTATTTCTTCTATTAACCTTCCCTCACAGGGGTGAAAGCAAACTCATCATTCGACTCTATCAAACGGTACACAAAAGAGACTATTAATAATAATTTACAATAGCTCGTCCTTATGAGACTCATAGAAATTATGGTTAATCAAACCATTAGAACAAACTGGACTTAATTAGTTTTCTGTATTAGAGGACTTTATAAACCTCCTTCCAGGTAATCTACTCGTTGGCAAAACAAGTCGCAGGACTGACGTCTCGTAGTTTGTTTTACAATTGTTTTTATTCTTCTTTTTTTTATCGTTAATCCTCAGCTTACTATCTAAGATATCTCGCAAACCAATCAGTATTCCATCTATTTTGGAATCAAACATTACAAATTTTCTGAATAAATGCCAGATACAAAATGTTTCATATTTACCGCCACAAACTCAATCACACAATTAGCATTCATAAGTCGGGTCCTTGGGTACCTCGCCATCTTTTGTCAATCGGTTATATTCATATTATTCTAATCCTTAATCGAAATGTTAAAATCGTGCGTGGCTATTTCTAACGTTTAAATAACAAATTAGAGCATTGCGCATAAATTGTAATCATCGGTATCCACCCACGCCTAATTTCTCTTTTCGCGATTATAATAGCACAGACATAAGAATCCTTGTTTTAAGAATGTCATAGCTTGTCTGGGTGGAGATTCTTTGATTGTATTTCTGTGGATAAAAATTAGTACATATATCCTTCATATAATAAATTTATGCTTTATTTCCCTCCAGCTCAAACATTCTTCCAATACAAAAAAAAAAAAAGCGCCAGATTCTCCGGCTGATTTTCGTCCAATCGAGTTTCTCACAGTTGTGAAACGGCCCTTAAAGATAATATCCGATATAAGAAGCGCGATGGATAGTGACAAATTCTCAAAAGCTTTTAATAGTGTAGATAATGGAAACCTTATATAGAAGCTGTGCTCCTCTTTTAAATTTGACAGTTCAGCAGCGCACATGCTGGATAGCTTTCTGAGTGAGCGTGGCCAGTGAGTCAGGGTCATCAATGTTTATTCTGCATTATTGCTTCTACAGTATGGAGTTCCGCAAGGATCGATATTGGGTTCACTGTTATTCAGCTTATTAATTAATGACTTGCCGAAAGCAGATCGTGATGTTGGCATATATGTCTATACGGCTTATCTAAGCCGGCCTATAGGTCTTCTCGAGGACTGCTTATCACGCATTAATAGTGATCGAGATAGAATATATACCTGGTCTATAGATAATAGTCTGCAACTTAATCCCGTAAAATCACTTTCAACAAGTTTTTATAATAACGCTTTCGATGTATCTGATGTTCCATCAGTGATCCTGAACCGTTCTCCACTACCCATGCTGAATAAGGCTATTAATCTTTGGATAGAATTAAATAGCAGTGATTGGGTTATATTAAGGCGAGATTGGGAAAAAAATATTCTGGGGTGCGGAGACTTGGGCTCAAGGCCGATATATTCCTTGTAACACCCGTCTGATGCTAGTAAAGATGTTGCTTCTACCTCATTTCTCGTTTGGAAGCGTTGGTACATAGCATATGCACGTAAGATGGAGGTTGCATTCAACGACTGTATCCGATTTATTTTTAGATTGCGACGAATTGATCGCGTTTCCTCATTTAGTTTTCAATTACTTGGATGTTCTTTGGAATCCTTTTTAAAGCGTCCGGTGTTCTTTTTACTGTTTGGCATACTACGGTCCAATAAACCGGAATACCTCAGGGAACTTTTCAAAACTACTTCGTCTCACCGGAACAGAAACCTGATAATGCCACGGTTCTATAGATCAGTTATGGGAAGTTCTTACCTCGTCCAGTCTATCGGATTATGGAATAATTTACCCGTTGCTATACAAATGCGTCAATGCATTTAGAATGCAATTTCGAACTCACTTGAAATAACCCCTTTATAAGATAATATAGTTCCTATTCTCTTCTAGGCTAAGAGACAGTATTTAAACTATTTTTAAACTATATTTAAACTAAATTTAAACTAAATTTAAACTAAATTATAAAATGCAATAGATAATTAATTTTTATCCTTTCTTTAGCTTTGAAACAATAACTTTCTTTTATGTATTTTTTTTCTGAACTATCAACTCAACGCAGATTATTTTTATTTATAGCTCAGTTCTTTTTGTTTTTTATCACAAATTTATCTAGCACCGACTTAATATTTTGTACTATAAAAGATTGTAAATTTTGTATACATTTATTAGCAATAAATTATTATTATTAATATTAGAAAAAACAAGATCAAGAATTCTATTATTAAAATTAAGTATATTTTATTATATTGTTCAAATTGGCAAAATGACATACTATATATAGTAGTTCGATAAGGAAAAGCCTATACGGTTAATATTAGAAATCATTTGCATTCAACACTTATTCACAAATCATATTAGGAAGATTGAAGGAGAAATTCAAGGACTATAATTTTAGAATTATATTCAAGTTTAGTAATTGCATCATAAATTTCGAAAGTAGATGCTGGGCGAATATAACCACAAACGGCATATAAATGTAATAATGATTTGTTTTGAATTTAATCCACAAATCTTCACTCTAGTAGAAAATGCTCATCGGTTTCGAAAACCCTCTTCCCCGCTCAGGGGAGTCCTATGTAAACTAACACGGTTGCATCTAGGAATTGCGCATGCATGTGTAAATTTCTTTACTTTTGAATGCGGATGAAGTTTTCTTATGAGTTCCGATGTGCCTTCTGAAGAGCATACCATGAACGTTTTCATATTCGAAATTCATGTGCATTTCCACGAAATTATGTAAAGTGCTGTGAAGTGAATTGCGTAACGTGAAAGCATTTTTAATTTTTAATAGGTAGGTATATATATATGTAGGTCCAAACGATTTTTTTCCTAGTTCTTCATAGTCTCCTTGTATGGCAGGACTACCCTGAGAGATAGAGATGAAAATTGAAATGGATTCTGAAGAAGAACCATAATTGTTCTATCAATAAAAAATGAATTATATAAGCATTTTATAATAATTGTTGTTATTAAAATAAACATTTTTTAATCAAAAAAATTTTGTAAATCGAATTTTCTCGAAAACCGTTAGTCTTACGAAAAAAAGTAATACTATGTTCTTTGTAGGTAATTTTCAAGCTACAAATTTAATAACTACTAATTTTTCGATAAAAGTGACGGTTAACTAGATTTACGCGAAAAACTGTTTTTTTTTTTTTTACTTTAGACCCCGCGTAACATTTATCGGCACATACATATATCGATGGGAACTTTTGGTATATTGTTTAGAACGATTAAAGGAAAGTTCATGCAAAAATCTAGCTTTCTGCTGTTTATTCTATCTGCAATGTCTCTATTGCCTGCATATGTGCGATATTATAATTGAACTAATTTATACATATATCAGTATCATCATTATGAATTTATTGATAAAAAGCAGTGAGCATTTCAATTATTTCATCTTGACTTGACTGATCAGTGAGTATTTTCATTATGTCAAAAAGAAAATAATGTAACAACTCGTGGAACTGCTCATCGAGTGACCATGGAAAAGCTCATTATGTTGAAAAAAAGTAATACTGTAATGAGTTCAGTCCTTGATTCATATCTAAGGGATCATGATGAACTCCTAGCATATGTCGAAAGAAATAACATGCTGACAGTCAGGTTTCCGCGCAAATGGCAATTGCGAAACACTTAAAGGTTACTACGGACCTCCGGAAAAGAGTATTGATTTTACCGAGTCAATGAGGATCTTGCCAAAATCTATGCCTGGTGTCTAGCGAATGACTTAATCCTGTCAAGTCTCAATGTCTCATTCTGGGTGGTGGTATCTTGACCAGACCTATCCCCTCCGTATTTCTCGGGGAACAAGCTTTAACATGACCACGTTTCTGGCTTTAAGACTAGGTTAGTTGAATGTACTCTAGATACATACGTAAAGCGCAGGTCACTTCGCTTCTTCCATAAGCTTATTAATACGAAAAACCTGATTACCTTGCGAATAACATCCAACTCTTGAATTCGTCACGCCATCGTAATATTCTAATTCCCCATTTTCGTAGAATGGTTCAAGAGGGCTATTAGTTTGTTCAAGCGGCAAGAGCCTGGAAAATTTTTACCCTACTCTATCCCGAGTGTGAGATATGTGGGTGCGTTCAAGAAAAAGTTATTAACTATATAATGTGTTTCTATCGATGGTACTGCTACTAAGTTAAGTTTTATTTAATTCTAAGTGTTTGTAAACTATTAATATTTGTAACATCAGTAATTTTATTTTATACAATTAGATCTACTCCTTTTGTTTAGTATATAATTTAGAAATTAATTGGTTTTGCCTGTTACTTTTCGTTTCTCTCTTGTATATCTATAATCTTCTTTAACTGTATAATCCATCTAATTTCAATATTATTTATTATATCGCTCTGTTAGTTAAATTGTACAATCCAACTTAATTTCTACCTCTAATTATACGATATATGTACTTCTTAAAGGATTTATATGTAGTTAGGTAACTTGCACACTAATCTTAACTTTAATTTTCTAATAGTTTATCTATTCTGACAATTTTCTGTAAGTCTTGTGTACTATACCAAAGTATGAAGAATAAAAGAAGTAGGCTACTGGGTAGCTACTTCTTTTCAAGTCTGGCGGAACCGCAAAACAAGAAATTTAGATGTGTCCTGAATTTTCTGAGAAAAGCAGGATGGATCTAGTTAAAGAGTCTTGGAGATATCTTGAGTTCCCCAAGGAAAGCAGGATTGATCTGGGCGTCTTGAAAAGGTTATCCCACACAATGGATCCACTAGAGGTCTAAGTGATGCAGGCTAGTTGTATTGTAGCACCCCTCTTACCTAACCTAACCTAGTGATCAAAGCAATTCGTAGCACAATCGTATAGTGAAGTTGTTCGTACATTTTTTTTATGGGCTATGAGATAACTTGCTTAAATTTTATCAGTCGCTTCTATGTACATATAAAATAAATTTTTAAATGCGTGTTGTACATTTCACTTAGTATATTCACTACTCAAGATAAAAAAAAAAAACTGATTCATATGTCAGGTTTTATTTGAATACTTGCCATGAGATAACGCGATACTGCAAAATGTTGTAATGATAAACCAATATGTACATATGTATGTATATAATATATCATCACATGTTGTCAAAAGTATAAACTTAAGTTCTACCTTCAAAGCTGTCATTCATCGAAGAATTTACAGCCAATTCAAAAATATTTTTTATTATATCCTCAACCCGTAATAAATCTGAATACTCACACATAACTAGAATATAGGATTGGTTTACACATCACCAGCATTCCATGTGCCAGCGAAAAACTTGCTATCAATGATTTAAAGGATTTATAAATCTTGGAGCTACCTTATCAACAAGCTATCACTTGACATCATTTCTTGTCATAGCTTTTCCTTTTTTTTTTTTTTTCATCGTAGATGTGAGTTGTCGTGTGTCGTTTGTCGTATCACAACTTTTGTAATAAAAATTGTAGAAGTTCTGCTGTATAAAAAAAAAGTTTGGTCTTGCAAAGTTCACTTGGTGGAACTAACAACGAATAACGAATGCTCTTCAGGAGGATTTCAAGAGTGGAGTAGATATACGGCTTGAGAGTTAGTCGTAACGTAAACAAACTATATCTATACATATGTCCATATCTACTAGAATAGTAAAAACAAAAAACAAAATAAATTTTTTTTCTATACTTATATGGCATTTTTGGTGGAATGCGGATAAGGAATAGCTCAGACATGATGACAAGGTTAATTTGATCAAAGTGATATTTTGATATCTCTTCTTATATTTACGTTGTCGCAGCTTAAAGTGAAAATTATTAAAAAAAAAAAAAAAAAGGATATTCCAGTGAAAGTTCGCTAACAAAATGCTGTGAAGAATGAATGTCGGGCTATACTCTTTGCGCCGCCCACCACCTTGGCGTATGATGGTAAGCAGATAAAGAGTCTTAATTGATTTATCTCAAGTGCGTTAGTAGTGAGTGACTTTAGCGTTTTTGTTTCTACTCAGAGCAGTAGAGTAGTCACTTGAACTTTTGTCAAGATGGAAAAAGCAATTTATTTTATTCTGAATTGTTTCCGTTTTCTTTTAGAAGCTTAACAGCCTAACATTAAAAAAAGAAAGGAATGACAAACGTTAAAAAAGCTGCGCATAGAGTAAATAGAGAGATAATTTTCTTAAGTTAGGTTGCATTAATTTAATTTTGTAACTTTTGTGTCGAATTGCTACATTTTCATTCGTAGAATATTTTTATTTTATACTTGTTGGAAAATTCTTTTATTTCATAAACTTTATCGAGCTCGAAATAATTGCGTTCTTTTAAGTTGCTATATGTAATTTAAAAATTGCTTTTCTAAATGTAATCTTTAAGTTATTTTAAGAATTTATTATTACGTTAAGTGGAGAAGATATCTTATACATATAAAGTTAAGCATGTCAATGTACGATGAAAATACGGCATAGTATAAGAGTTCATAAAAATTGTTTGGAATGTGGCGATATATATATCCAGTCCACTCTTGAACTTCGTAGATTGTAAACTGTTCCACGTACGCATAATTCATGAAGAAAACGGAGCACAGGTTTTCATTGTATATATAATATATAAATATTTCGAAAGATGAAGACACCGGCCTGGTATGTAGCACTATTTAGCATACTGGTATGAATTGATATATAAAGGATCATACTACACAAAATAATTCAGAGCAGTAACCATGGAAGTAACGATAACGAATCCAAAGATATCCGACGGCCGGATATAATTTAGCGAGATTATACAGTGCATTTCATAACTATATATCATCACCGACGAATTGTAAACCTCTTAAAGATAGAGTTGAGACACCCTGCAATTATCATCACCACAAAACAGACTGATGGAAATGAACAACGATTTTATTCAAGGAGAAACAAAAAAAAAAAAAGTGAAAAGGTAGTTTTCATAACTATATCACCATCAAAGTTGTTAGTCGCAATTTGTGCTAATTAGAGTTAAAACGTTAAAATTTTTAGTGATAAACCGGTTTCATTCAAAATTTTAGCAAAATGCCAACTGGGACGTGTACTTGTCAGAAGAAGAAAGGGGTAAAATTTTAGCTCTGTGGGTAGAAAATCTTTCTTTGCGCGAAATTTGTCGAAGATCTCCCGTGATAATTTCAAAATTCCTGCAATATCCGAAACTTGAGCTGCCTGTGTCCTGTACGGCAATTTACCGGACAATTACACGCTGTGGACATCTGGAAAGTCAAAAATTGAAGTACGTACCCAGATTTACATCCCGTCATAAAGTTTGTTAGAGTAAACGTTATTGGGGAACTGGAACGAGGTAAACTAAAAAATCATTTCAAACCTTCATTTTGTGCGATTTACTTTTGTTCCTTCTGTGTGTTACAGGTAATTTTTCCGACGAAAGAGAGAGTTCAACCTCGATGGTCCAGATGGTTTCCAGCATTATTAGAGGGATTTGAGGAGAGACCCGTTGTACTTTTATCGGCGAAATTTTGCTGGAGTCAGCTTAATGTTTTGGGGTAAAAAAACTCTTCTTTTAGCCTTTCCGTCCACCAGGATGAATACCGAGGAGTACACAGGGATTTTATAAAGCAAACTCCTTCCATTCTTGAAACGTAACGAGAGTGAGTCATGGACATTCCAGTAGAATAATGCCGCTGTCCACACGATTAGAGCGACGAAAGCCTGGCCCGCTTCTTCTCCGGACCAAAACCTATTAGAAAATCTTTGGGGCGTTTTGGTTCGAGCGGTATACCCCAACAACAGGCAACACTCAGCAACGTGAATGACCTGCGTGCAGCCGTGGAAGCTGCCTGGAACAGTCTCGAGACGGAGAAGCATGCCAGACCGACTTTTAGTATTAAGGAGGGCGGACAAAATACTGAAAATATTTTTGAAGTCTAAAAAATTTAACTAATATTCCAGAAAATTGAATTATTTTAAGTGGTCATATTGTTATGAAAACTGCCCTTTCACTTGTTTCCCGTATTTCCTCCCAAAATTGTTGTTTATTTCCTCTTGAATTATCACTCACTTCCATCAGTTGGCCTTGCAATGATGACAATTACAAGGTGTCTCAAATCCATCTCTGAGAAACCCACAACTCGTCGGTGGTGATATAGTTATGAAGTGCCTTGTAAGAGAAGTTATCGGATTTTTTAATGTTACTAATACTCTCTGACCTACCCCCCGTAGATACTTATACATACTATATGTATTGTGGTAGGTAATAAAAAAATATATAATTGTCTACCGGTGAGATTCGAATGGAGCTTAATTTCTAATTTCTCGTCCTGCTTTATCCGATTCTCCACTCCACTTTTAATTTATCGTTGATGGAAACATATTGATTAGACAATTCTGGCCTACGAAAAAATTACATCTGTTTCAGATGTCCGTTTTTTATGTCTTTAAATGGTGCTATTTATTTTTCATTTATATTTTTAATCCAATCTTAGAAGATACCCTATGATGCAATGCACAGGATGGCAGAAAAGAAAAAGGGAAAGGAATCCGGGAACATGTGGAGAGTCGCATAGGTGCCGATGTACGAGGTGTGATAAAAACTAAGGTCAATGAATAGCAGCAACAGCTGACGCTATATCCATTTGCAGCTATCCGTCTGATAGCCTGATTCTTTGAGAGAGTCAGTGTTAAGTTTGAACAACTTGTGACTTGTCAATCACCTTCTAGAATAGGAAGAGTGAGGTCATGATTACCGTGCCTGTCGCACATCATGGATTTCAAATAACGTGTTAATATAGTTTTGTTTTAAGTTGCCGAAAAGTCCAAAAGAAGATCATGAATTGTTAAAATCAGTGTGTGGCGATAATGTGGTAACTCTGAAGACTGTCTACAAGTGATATGGGCGGAAATAAGTCGGTTGATAACGAGCAACGGTCAGGTCGTCTTTCGACCTCAAAAACACATGAAAACGTGGAAAAAGTGGCAAAACGGATTTGTCCAAACAGAGCCTAGGGAAGAACTGAACATCTCGCATGAGTCTGTGAAAAACCAGAAAAATAGTTCAATGGCTTCATATTTCATCACTACAACGACCTGTGCCAAACCTCGCTTCTGATTCGCGAGTTTTTGGCCGAAAAAGAAAATTCATGTCTGCCCACATCCATAGTACTCTGTTCACCATGCGACTTCTGGATTTTCCCAAAAATGAAAGCTGCACTAAAAGGAAAACGTTTTGACACCTTTTTTGACATTTGGAGGGCCACGACAGAGCAGCTGAAGGCCCTTCCGAAAGAAGAATGTTTCCAATCACGAAATCAACATTGGGATAAGTGCATCGCTAACCAAGGAGTGCACATTGAAACAGTTTAATTCAGATTTGATGTAAACTTATTACTTTGTTTGTAATAAAACCATGCACCGTATTTTTTGATCATACCTCATACCTTGTATGCTGGGGGAAAGACAAAAGATGGTAGACTGTTCCACATACACAGTTCGGGATAAAAAACATCAAGGAATTTTACTGTACGACCGAAAGTAATAAAAAATGGAACTAACGTTGTTGCGGTTTTCATCTCGGTTGAGCTTACTTCGAGATTCGAGCCTCTCTGCCCTCCCAACTAGGAAATCAGCATCTTATCTATGTATATAGGATCTCTCTCTCTCTCTCTCGTAAATGGAATAAATGCAGTCGAAATATTAATTCTATTCAGGGAATCAACAATAACTACACAATTATGTTGCCATAAAAGTATAGAAGAAATTATGAAGTTGTCCTTGATGGTTTTGTGAATAAGTAGACCAAAAGAAGGGTTTTTCTGTTCTTGTAGTTTGCTAAAATTATTTGTATAATACCTGGGTCAAATAGAGAGTTTCTTCCTGTTTAATTGACTTAAAATTGCCTTATGTTATACTTATAGAATTGTCGCGTGTAGATTATAGAGTTTTAAAGTTCTGGATTAGGGTGCGTTTGGTTGCTATTAGCATGACTTGTTATAGTGTTCTTTTAGAAGTCCCGCTAAACACCTTTATCTCTGTAAGAAGAGAAAGAAAAAAGAGACTAAAAAGATTGCCAATTATGAATCAATGATCCAACATGGATCTGGTCTGATGTAAAGCAGATATAAAGATGTTCGACAACTGAGACAGCGCAACCACCAGAAGACAGCTAATATAATCATCTAGCTGAATGCATAACAGACGTAATAGAAAATAAACTAATGAGAGAGCAGGAAGAATTTAGGCCGATGATTTCCTAAGAATTATTCTAGAGTAGCCGACAGAGTTTCAGTCTTTTTTGTATCTTGTGTGTGTGGACTATAAAAAGCCAATTACTTTGGTAACTTTCTAAATACAAGTACAAGGGTGCAATTCATCATCAATTATTTAATGGGAAGATTAAGCATGCATTCTGACCGATTTATTTGCAATTAGGTCTGGTGTCCAAAAAGGCTGCATTATATTATTATTATCTCTCCAATTTTGTCTCTGAATGTAATTAATGCTGCAGTAGATTAAGGAGTAATAAGAGGAAGGGCATCTTGGCTAGCACTTCCTTGATTTAAACAATGCTATTGATATACTTGTGTGGTTTCTCATACATACGGCAATTCAGTATATCTATAGACACACACCAAGCACTTGGATGGTGCAAAAGACCGTTCTAAAGATCTAAAAAAGACGAAAATTTATGTAGGTTGATGAGTAGAATACATTTTGTTACCACAACAGCATAGTCATCACTGACGGGGAACTCAATATGACGAAAAAGTCAGTAAACAAAACAAGAGCAATGTTTTTATCCCTGACATCGGTATGGAGAAATAAAAAATCTTATGTTAACATGAAAACTCGTCGGTTCAATTTAAATTTGAGCTTCGCCCGATTTTACGGCTGTGAAACATAAATGATGACTCAGGCTGTGATCCAATTATCTGTCAATTTGGTGTCTTCGTTTGAAAACTTTGCTCATCAGATGGATTAACTATGTAACAAATGAACTCCTGCGCGTTCAACAGCAACTCAGGTACCAAATCTAAATTGCCATAAATTGGCCACATTCTTTGAAAACATGTACACATCGTCCATCATCATTTGATTGAAACCTCTAAGGTCATCATACTAGACTTCGCCAGTCATCAGATGCAGAATAGTTATGGTGCAATATATACTTCATATTTCGTTCCTATTTTCGATGATAGATTGAAGGACGCGATGATTTTGATACCGAATAAAGACGGATTTACTTGTTTTGTGTTAGAAGGCATATGATTTGGTTTCGTCTCACCAACTAAATAAAAAGCCTTAAACGACTCTAACACTGAATTAGTTACTTATACTTCGCCAAAATGAAGAAGACTGTTCTGAAGTTTCCTATTATACCCTAGATGAAATCTATGGGGTATACTAAGTTTGTCATTCCGTTTGTAACACCTCGAAATAATGATGGTAGAGCAAAATGGATTGGACACCCATTCATAATATTACAAGTTTTTTGCATGTGCGTCCGTCCGTGCGCACGATAACTCGAGAACGCGTATACTTAGAGAGCTGAAATTTTGTACACGGACTTTAAAAAAAAAGGTAAAATTGAGTTCGAAAATGAGCCATATCGGGTAAATCCTTCCTGGGGTTGCCATATAAAAATTTCGTTTTCCGCTATATATTTGGACACTGCCTGAGAAAGCGTCGATGTAGAGAGCTGAAATTTCGTATATGATGTTCTTTCTACATTAGCAAATAAAATGTTAAAAATGGACTAAATCGGGCAACTTCTTCTTGGTGTTGCCATATAAAAATTTAGGTTTTTTACGTATACTTTGAAAACGATCAGTCCAAGATATTTTTATTGTACTAAAAACTTCTGCAGAATACGAAATCCTATAAAATTGGTTATAATCATTTTTTCTGTGCGACAAACCGTTCTAGAAATATATGCGAAAAACAACTTCAAAATCAAACTTGAATAGATCGGTGACCATACGAAATTTAATACGGGCATTCATCTAGGGCAGGGGTGGCCAAACTTGTGAAGTAAGGCGTCTACATTATAATTTAAAATATCGTAACTGTCTACTGTCAGCAACGATTTTAAATAAAACGCAAAAACTTTTCTTTAAAAAATCTGCAGGTACCTACTTCCGAATGCTCCAGATTTGAAAAATACTTGTGTCGCAACAACTGTAATATCCCACTACAAATTCAGCATCAATTAATTGGTCGATACTAATAGATACTCTGTCAATGTTAATACCTTCGTTAAAAGGGAACACCATGAAACTGAAGACTTCTTCCCGAATTCCAAAAACTTCTTTCGAACTCCTCGTGTAATTCTCCAACTGTTCGGCGAAACTTTGGAATTCCAGATTTAAACGATGAGTACTCTTTTGGTCCAAGTTTTTGGTAATTCTTCAATTCGCCTATTCCTAGTTGGGATGCATGCACCTGAATTTTTTCTTTGAATGTTTTAACTAAGCATTTCATATCAATCAAAGTTATGTCCTTCCTTGCAGGCTTAGGCGGCGCATGACAGTGTTTCAAGGAAGTGAAATGGCGTTGATTTACAAAAAAAAAAAAGATTGCTGTGCACATAAGCCAGTTTTTAACTCACGTTCTTCTATTTGTTAGATTTGTGTGTGTAGTTTTAAAATGCTTTTCGACGTTTTATTTTTGTAGTACTACACCTAAGTTACAAATAAGACAAACACATTTATCCTTGAACATAACAGAACTCCTCTGATAATGGTATCCTTTTGCCGCACTGGACAACCTTGCCCGCTCATTTTAGTCGCTATTATTATCAACACCCAACAAAACAATCGTCAGTCCTAAATACTAGCTAACTATACTGACTGCGAACACAAAGGCACGTTTTTTATTAGTACGGAAGATAGAAAGAGAGAGAGCTAGATATAGAGAGTGCGATGGGTAAGTGAGGCGAAGGGTGGGTTATCCGTTACCCACGCTACGTGAGGCGGCGCAATTATCTGAAAATGTATTGTATTGTAATTTTTGTTTAATTGGTTTTACTATCGCGAGCTACCAAAAACGTCTACGCGATCGACCGGTAGACCGCGGTCGACGTCTTGGGCACCCCTGATCTAGGGTATCATAAGAATTGGTCTTAGACCAATTCTAGCTTTTTTATTTGTTTCCTTCTAAGTTTAAGTTCTAAGGGCCAAGAAGAAACCTTACATAGAGTAAAAAAACGTTTATAAATAATTTTTATCATCAAATTGATTTTTTTTTTTTGCATCAACCGGAAGCAACATATCTTCCATATACATACTTCCAAACAAACGTAGCAATAGTTTTGAAATTCAGTTTTATTTTTGAGAGAAAAGTTTTTATTTAATAAACTTACACAAGTTCAAGGCGATTGCATGCTCTTACATTGCTGAATGTTAGTAAAAATGATTCCCTAATGCGATTTTTATATTGCTCCATAACACCTTAGTTAAAACAGAGAGCAGAAGTGTTAAAAACTTTCCTCTTTTGGAGGAGAAACAATTCCATTTAAGCAGCTGAAGAAAACATTAAGCTCAATTTGAAAAGTTTAGAAAAAGGATTCTTAATAATAAGTTACTTTAGAACTAGAACTGAATTGGCTTTATGGCTACCAAAGTGCCTTGATACGTATTAAGTGGAAAATTGTTCCGTTCCACTGATGAGCCTCCCTCCTTCTAACTACATAAAAGGCAAACCTGAATGCAATCGAAAAAGTTTTCTTTTTCGATATCGTTCTAGTAAATTTCACAAGTTTTTTTGTGTTTTTTTTTTGTTTTTTTTTTTTTTGCAGCATTTCAAGGAATTTTGTAATTTTGAACAATGACTAGGCCAGAAATTCTCTTGACCTGAAAGTTCGAAAAGTCGTTAACAATTCCACCTAGAACAATGTGCTGGATCCAAAAGTTTTATTTTGTTTTTGCTGTTTTTCGGATAAAATCGCGAGGGGAAAGGCAAACCAGCCGTATACTTTTCAGGGTATCTTAAATTTTCAAAACTTTTTTTTCTTCTTCTTATTTTTTTATTTTCATTGATCGCTGTATCATTCAGTTCGATTCACATTTAAGTGTGGGTGGAATTTCTTTTCTATAACCGTTCGTCGCCCTTTTCTTCTATGGTATAGAGCAGAATTTTTCATGTTGAAATGGAAGAACTTATTGCACGTTACTATTACATAATATATGTATTCTCACATCTTTCTGCTCACCTGACTGCCACTCATCTCTGTGGCACTCTCTGTTCACAGAAGTTTACGCTTCAAACAGCGTTCCCTTTGGAAGTCCTTTGTCCCAGCGATTACTGTCTAGTATAGTCGTCGCCGTAGGAGACGGAATTGGTTTCCTCCCTTTTAAGTTTTTCAGAAGTTCCTTTTTTTTTTCTATCTTATATTCTTTGCAAAATTTCTTCTCCACACACCCACACAAACACAAATTCACCTATTCGTAGACATAAAAATGGTGATGGGGAAAGGTGGAACACGTTCTTACTTTACTTCCTTTTTGCCTTTGTGTAACGACCGTTTTTCTTTCAGCTTTTATTCGAACGTATTCAAGAATGATAAGAGTGATAATAATCATTTTACCTTTTCTTTTGCATTTCTTACAGAGAATTCAAGAACAATTACGGGACGACTATAAATACAATGCCAACGACGAAGGCGAAGACGTCAGGGTCTTCTTCAACAATTTACTGTCTACATGGCCAGCCACAAGTTAAACGTAAGTTTTTATAATTTTACTTTTTCGTTTACTTTTTCATAAATTTATCTTACTCATATTTCATAGTTTTAAGTAATTGTCGATCAATATATTGATGTATTTTCTTGAAGTAAGAATATGATTCACGGCACAGAATCATTTGAGATTTAAATTGCATGTTTTTTTTGTAGTATCCAATGATGGCTTAGTATCCTAAAAGATTCTACTATTCTACTATACCTAAGGAATTTTAAATTTTCCTAAAAATTTTAAAAATTTCACTGCATTCAGTCAGTATTCCTTGGGACAGTAGGTGAATCAAATACAGAGGTAGTGGTATGTCTACGGGGCATATTCAATTTCTTCCTCATAAATAAAGTACGGCTAAAAAAAAATACTTCAATATCAGGAGCTTGTAAAGTCGGGTGCGTGAATGCGGCGGATAGTCAGTAGTAGTCCAGGGTAAATTCACACGACGTTTAAAGAATATTCAGAACGTTGTTAGTTTCAATTTAATAACAGTTTTATTCATTATTTATATCTACTATACAATATTTCTATGTGTACTACCTAATATTTCTCTACGCTAGTTTTAATTTCACGTAATTATATTATTGCTTTATTTCTTTGCTATTTAAGTCTGGAGAGGGGGCGGTGATTCTCACGAATGCTTATAATAGCCTGGGCAAAGATAACACGGCAGAACAAAATTGAAAATGTTCGTTGTTTTTTAGAAAGAAACAAGTAATGTCATATAAAGGGTTTTCCAATAAGAGGTGTTATTTTAATTATCACGCTATTTCGGTAGATGTCACTTTTGGAGCTGTCATTTTTTGACATTTGATAAGTAGAAACTACGCCATTAAAAAAAATGGAACGATACACGATTCAACAACGCATTGAAATTATTAAAATTCACTATAAAAATGGTGAAAATGTGGTAGAGACGGTTCGTAAAACTCGAACATTTTTGGGTCGTCGTGAGGCACCTTGTCGGACCGCAATACATAAATTGGTAGAAAAATTCGAGCTGTCGGGACAAGTTAGTGATGTGAAGAATAAAACCCGTGCACGTCGCTCAAGAACAGCCGAGAATATTGCTGCTGTAGCCGAAAGTGTTGAAGAAAACCCAGGTTTGTCCATTCCTCGTCGTTCTTTGGAATTAGGCATTCCACAAACGTCATTACACCATTCCATCGAAAACTCATCTTGAGTGATGAGGCCCATTTCCACCTCGATGGCTTCGTCAACAAGCAAAATTGTCGCATCTGGGGCTCGGAAAACCCAAGAGTTATTGTTGAAAAGCCTCTCTATCCTCAACGTGTGACTGTTTGGTGCGGTTTATGGTCCCGCGGGGTCATTGGACCTTACTTTTTCGAAAATGAGGCTGGAGCAACAGTTACGGTGAATGGATTGCGCTATCGACAGATGATTAATGATTTTTTATGGCCGGAATTGGATAGTATTGATCTGGACAACGTTTACTTTCAACAAGACTGCGCTACGTGCCATACAAGCAACGAAACCATTGATCTTTTACGGGAAAAGTTTCCGGACCGTGTTATCTCTCGGAGAGGTGATCAGAATTGGCCACCGAGATCTTGTGACTTAACACCTTGCGACTTCTTCCTTTGGGGCCACGTGAAAGAGAAGGTCTACGCCAACAGCCCAGCGTCGATTCAAGACCTCAAAGATGGAATTCGTGAGGCTATCGAGGACATAGGGCAGCCACTTTGCGAATTGGTTATGGAAAATTCCATGAAAAAGATATGGTCCTGTAGACGTGGTCGTGGTGGTCATTTGGCTGATGTTATTTTCCATTATTAACGGCATACCTTCCTCTTTATAATGAAATAAAATCCGATCATTTATCTCAAAAAATGGCATTTTTCTTTGAATATCAAAATAACACCTCTTATTGGAAAACCCTTTACTTTCGTCTTTTACATGAATTTAGGAAAAGAATTTGGCTATGCATTATTGTAGTGCAATTGAGACAACGAGTAAAAAACAAAAATCGAGAGAATGTAGGATTACCCGAACGACAAAAGCTTATTGAATCCCTCAAAATCCTATCAAACTATTCATAATAATTTACATACATCAGGTCACACTTTCTCACTTTTTTAAGAATAAAATAAATTTGGCTTTGGCCAAGGTGCTGAAAGGAGATGTAAAATTCCTCTCAAATAAAACTCTCATTTTTCCCAAAAACATCACAGAATCCACTTAATCTCTTCAGAGCAAAACGAATGTAAACAGAAGCACGTGCGTTCAATTATCATAAGATTACAGCAATTACTTTGGGACCAACTCTCAATCAGAAAAACATGTTTTCTCAAAAGCATGGGAATATTTTAAGAGAGTAAAATCCTGAAACTGCGCCCCCTCTTATTTATTTACGAAAATGTATCATTTGCCATTCTGTTTCGTTGCATGTAATCTGCGCTATAACATTTTTTGTCTTTCTTCGTAAAAGTATTCTTGATGCAGTATGCAAACTGGTTTTTCAGGAAAGAGGTGAAACGACGCAAAGAGATATTTCTTCCCTAAAAAAACCGGTTTGCATACTTCATCAAGAATACTCGTGTGGGATGGTCCTTAAAGAAAGTGATTTTTTTGTTATTTTTTGTCTTCTTCTTTCTTTCCTTTTCTGGCCGTGTACATTTTAATGTAAAACAGTCGGATATCTCGCCTGTGTCCTATCTTGTTATACCCTAGATGAATATATATAATAATATTAAAAGTTATTTTGATTTTTGCATGTCTGTCCGTCTGTGCGCACGATAATTCGAGAACGCGTATACTTAGAAAGCTAAGGTTTTGTACACGGACTTTAAAAAAAAAAAGTAAAATTAAGCTCGAAAATGAGACAAATCGGGCAACTCCTTGGTGGGTTTGCCATACAAAAATTTCGTTTTCCAGTATATATTTTGATACTGCCTGAGAACGCGTCGACGTAGGGAGTTGGTACATGGTGTTTTCATTGTACTAGCAAATAAAATTTCAAAAATGGACTAAATCGAGCAACTCCTACTGTGAAAACGATGAGTCCTAGAGGGTTTTAATGTATTGAAAAGCTCTTCAGAATATGAAATCCTATGAAATTGATTATAACCATTTTTACTGTCCGACGAGCTATTTATATGTGAAAAACGACTTCAAAAATCATACTTGCACAGACCAAGTGACCATGCAAAATTACATACGGGGATTCATCTAGGGTATCATTAGAATTGGTCTTAGACCAATTCTAGATTTCTGTTATTAGGTTATCTTTGGTACAGTGTCGGTCGGCTGACAATTGATGTCGTCTCTGCTTGGAAGCTGGTATCGGGCTGGCGGCTGGATTGGTATACTGGTCTGTTTTCATTGGCGGTAGATGGTCATGCGCAATTTTCTGAGTGATATACGTTCTCTCTGTTGGTACTCTGTGGAGAAGCGATTATCAGGGTATATGTTAACTGGTATGTTTTGTACTGCAGGGACGGAATATGGCTGGGATAGTGGATGGCTATGTGATTTCGTTACAGAATCTTAGCGAAGGAAAAAAACAATAATATCAGGAAGCAGCAATGCTGAATGCACTGAAAATTTTCTTTTAAGCAAAATGTGCTAAGTAAACTCATGAAACTTCACTTGCACATCTCAATCAATCTTGTTAGTAGAATGCCTTATTGACAATTGGTGGAGTCTTAGTCTCGCGGGGGAAAATGGACGGATTAGTTACAACGCAACAATCAGCACCCTTATGAGACAAAGTATATCCTGCCTCTATGAGTACCAGTTATGCTAGTGCATACTTGATACGAACAACAACGATCTGTGAGTGCCGGCACCCGGCTGTTTTAGCGCAACTGCCCGTCTAGAGCCAAATATCTGATCAAGTAATGCGTAAGCGACCATAACTTGAAATCCTAAGTTGGAGTATGCATTTTATACCACCAACATACTCCCATTATCTAGAGTATGTGCGCCTAAGTAAGCGAGATTCTGACACTCTCTCCACCCGCTTATGGGCTACAAAAACCACCACGATGCTCGCATTAAGAGGTCTACAACCGTGTTGAGGTGAATAGCAGGATTCCTCAACCCCGTGGTACCAAGTTAGCAATGCCATGTACCCAATTAGTAGGACTACGTAATACATGACCCTCATGACCCTAAGACCATGGTTAATCCCAGTGGTATCTTCATGCAGATATCCTTTTATGAAATGTGACTGGTAACTGCATTTGAACTTAAGATCTTATTGGCAGTCGGTGTGGGAGCGAGGATCACGTTTGAGATGGTATTATATCTGACATTACATCTGCACATAAATTCTTTGTGCTTGACGTAGCAACATGGAAATTGTACCCTACTACAAAACCCACAGAGTCAAAAATATCATATTTATTTTGCAGAGTGATCGCGCATGTGAGTTTATAACTTCTTTCAGATTATCATTGTACCCTACTACACTGCCCACGGTGGGAGATACAAAGCGATCTTCAGTACAACAAATGTATCACCAGTTTAACAAATTTTTGTCGTCAAGCATACATGATTTCCTCTTATTATATATCTTCTTCCATGGCATCATTGTGCATCATAGACTCCTTTTCCGCCGCCATCAGCTGTTGCCAATATAATTAATGCCAATAAGGTCGAATAGGAGATTTTGGTATTTTTAGGAGTTCAGTCCAGATGGCATTCGAGAATGGCTGCCATCATTCGCAAGCATCACAGGGCATTATAAATGGTTTCAAACAGTTTCGGCACCATAAACCTTACTTTGTTCTTTTGTTTGGGAGAGGTATATTAACTCATCGCAACAAGAGATTGCGGTTGATTGACTAGGATAGTTGGGCCGGGGCGTGTGTGTTTTCTTTATTTAGACTGACATTGGCAGGTGTACCCGATTGTAATGTACAGTCTTCCAGGCTGAGGTTTTTGCTATTAAAATGGCAGTGAAACTAGTTTTTGATATGTTCATATTAAGGAGATGCATAGCACTCTCGAGTATAGATAGTCCACTCAAGTGGCTTTATGTGACTTTCAAATAATTTCTTATATGCTGCAGGGACTTCAAGTAGTTATTGGATAGGTTCTATATTTACAATAAAGTGCATCTGTGACGGATACCAATTATTTATGAGGAATGAAGAAAATCTGCTAGCCAGGCCAGGTTATAGATCACTACTTTCATGCAACACAACCTGTTGTAAACGGTGCCACCAACTACATACATCAGTGATTGGGTCTTTTAAATAATGAGGAATTAGCTGAGATGCTTGAAGATTTTTGGATATATTCTTCTATTAAATGATCAGTCAAAATAAAACTCCAGTGTATGCAATTTATCAAGAGGACAGGAAGACTTGCAGAAGTTTGCCCGAATCTAGGCAATACTTGCTTCGTCAGGTCTGTGCTACATATTCAGATTCTTCTATATCATAAAAGAAGGAAGGATATTGAATCGAAAGTGTCGCCAACGTTGAAGTACAAACTAGTTCGGAAGTAAAGCGTGGGATATTAATAATACTGGACGTTTTTCATAGATTAAAAAACAGCTTTGTATTACTAACATAAGTTGCATTATGCTCTTGTGGTCTTCCTTTACCATATAACTTACCATCATCAGTAATTCATCTTTACCAGATTCCAAAATACCTGAGAATATAACTCTTAGAGCCTTAAATTCATAACTATAGTATAATAGAGCTAACCACTATTCTGAGGTAACCGCCATTCATACATACATACGTATAAATACAGATAACAAAAATTTTCATTGAGGAATTTTAACCCATCTCGAAAGGAATTCATAAAGGATATCATGAATTACCTTTGAGTCAGAAAAGTTTTCAATCTACCTTCCGCCAAATTGAGCAATCAATACTGGTCTCCTTGAGCTTTTTAATTATTTTTATTGCCCTGACAATTTATTACGTTCCGGCACAAAGAAAAAAAAAAGAAATCAAGATCCCGCAGGAGCAGCAGCAGCAGCAGAAGATATAAAGCAGAAACTAAACGAGAGAATGATATCTCCACATGACTTGCTTGGGGCTCTTTGAAGTTATATGAAATGCTAAATCGGTGGAAGAACGATAGAAATTCTGCCGTGCTCCCATCTTCCGGTATAGCTCAGCAGCCCAGGCCGCTGCTTGTGAAGATATCATGCTCAGAATTTCAGCTTCAAGCTAGCTCATGGATGTCAAAGCTCAAAGTCGTATCTATATATATATGGGTCTAGATGCCGCAATAGTTATCAGAATCAGAGGCTGTCGAAGTCCACAATTCCACTGCCGGCATCGTGTAGAAAATTTGTTACAATCATCGTGCTGGTATTCCACATATGTGCAGTTTTAAAGAATGCCGAATGACATGCACTTTGTTGTCGTTGTACCCGCTTTTGTGACTTGATTTGCGACAGCAATTCTGTGAAAATTAAAAGAGAACACAAAAACGTCTAGCTATGTTGGAGTCATTTATATGCACTATGTATCTACATAATGTATGTGTGTATATATTCATATATGGATTGTAACCGATAAATCTTTGCTTTGGGGATTTGTTTCTCACGAGACAATTGTAAAAACCAACTCTGGAAAAAAAAAGTGATGTATTATAGGTACAGGTATAGATAGGTACACTAAATATGCATAATTGCATGCCTAAAGCTATTCCTTTGATTTCATCTATGAAATACTGTGCCGAAAATGTTAATGTTTACGAGATACGCTTCTTTTGAAACATATCCTATCAAAAACTTAAAAAAAAATTGCCTATGTTTAGGGATTTGTTACATTTTTCACTTGGTTTAGATATCAAGAAAACGTAAAAACGCCGAAAAGGGTTGAATATGAATTTGGATGCTGAGAAGAATAGATCAGTGAAGGCTGAAGTCTTCGGGCTTTGATACAAAAAAATATTTTATTGATGATTTTTTTTTTTTTTCAAATCGTGGTTATATTAAGTAAGTGAATTGAAATTCCGATATATCGATATTAAATCTGTGTACGTTGTCACAAGAAATAGATTCAAGTTATATTCGTTCTATATTCAAAGGTATTCAGTACCTATTTAGGTGGAATAGAGAAAGCGGAAAGAAGATAACACTGGGAAACAGTGATTCTGCGGGGCACTAATTTTATTTCGCTAAATACGAAAATAATATCAGATTTCCTAAATTGGCTCTAGTTTTTGAGATAACATAAGGATGTAAAAAATTTATTAAATATAGAAATTTTCAAATAAAAATTGCGTTATAAATGGTATTTTATATAGCATAAATTACATGAAAATAGTAAATATAAAAATAATTAAGAAAAAGGTTTTCTTTATGACAATCTACTGTGTTTTTGGTCAGGACAGTCCCTTTGTAAGGTCCAGCAATAGGCCGTCATCATATGGCCGTCCCACCGCCCTTGGTACCTTTCCTCCATTATAACTCATGTCTGGGGGTAGAACCGCTCTCCTTGGTCTTAACTGTAATCGCCAACGTTGTCAGGAAATTTGTATAAAAAGATTTAAAAAAATTTAATTTGACACTCATATTAGCTCCCTATTTTTCAAAATTTTCATGCATTTTGGCGACTCTTTCGGGATATTCCGCTGCTTTTTTCTTCCCCAAAAAATTTCTGATAATTGATGCAAAACTTGTCTAGGCATCAGATTCTATCTGAGTCATGTGGATTGTAAAATTACAATCCGTTATAAGGGTACGGATTTGTGAATCATCAAAGATGACTGCTTTTAATTTTTTCATACTAAGGCCAAGAAATGTATGGCAAATATATTTAAAATATTCACCACTTTTATTTAAGGCTTTGGTGAACTATTTCATTTTAGTCAAATGAAGTGGTGGAAGAAGGATTTTTTCGCGGTCTATTAATGGTTCATGAATGATGTTAGCTTTTCGCACAGTCATACTTTCTCTCCAGTGTTCTTCTTTTGCACGACAGAGGAAACAGGGGTATTTGGTGTATCCACATTGCTGACCTAATAAAAATCCACCATCTCTAAATCGACGCACACTCACCACTGATGTTGAACAAAAGAACTTTTTTGTAAAAAAAATTTAATATTTGCGTATTCTTCCTAAAGTTTTGCTGAGTGGCCTATCGGTATCGAACCTAATTTAGTTAGTTATCATTATGCAGTAACACCATGAGGAGTCGCAACTCCTTTGGCCGATATTCCGGTAGACCCATAAATTTTAAAAGTGCAGGAACATTGTTACAATACTTCAGCATCAGATCATTTTCTCCTCTTTAATTCGATAAAATGTTATTTTTACGCCTGGTTGAAGGCATTTTCCATAAGTCTGGAAGCAAGAAGTTCAGGTGATTTCTTTGATTAATTTAAATCGCAGATCAAGTCATTGAGCTCACCTTGAGAAAAATCCTGAAGCTTAGAACTGCATCCTTCAAATTTGCTTTCACCGTTGATGACGTAGTAAATATCGGTACTGGCAAATCTTTACTGTTTGGTATTGATGCTTCAGCCGATTGTACTGCATAAAAGTAGCAATCATCAAGATGATTCCTTGGCTCATTTCACGTCATCTGCACTTCAAATTTAAGTCCTTTGTTTCCTTCATGCATCCAGTATCGGAGAAAATCCACACAAGCTTTACATTACTTTATGCGGCACCCAATCAATATTTATCCTACTGCCTAAGCTGTTTTCCAAAATATGCTTGGTAAGCTTGTTTTATGAAACCGTTAATGTTTCTTCGATTTATTTTGTTGACAATATTTACCACATATGTAGCAAAAGCTGCCGGGATCGTTAACACAAAGTTTGCACGAAAAATCAACATGTTGTCAAACTTGGTGTGTCACACATAAAAGCTTTTTCTTTACACGCTGTCAAACATGCTGTCCGACATCAGGATAGAAACACATATCAGGAGCTGCTAGAACTGTTATCTAACTATTATCTTTTCTTCAATAGAATTCACTCAAGATTCAAGAATAACGAATGCATGACAAACATTACCCTACACGGTACAATATGTTGCCAAACACGTAGCCACGACCCCAAAAAACAAACTAACTTGATTTTCGTCCAACCACTTGACATACTGTCGTAACAGGCGCACACACGGTCAAATATGCGTTATTCTACTTGGGTTGGCCAAAATGCGTGGCCGTGTATGGGCCCCTTAAAGCGGCCCATACACGGCGATCATGTTATCCAACTTTTATTTCACACTGTCATACATGCTGTCCAACATCAGGATTTCCCTGTTCTGTTTTTTATTTGAACTGAGGTACTAGATCGGCTCTAAATCGGTACGATTATGTCTGTCGGGTTTCACTGTTTGCCTCAGCTCATTACCAGTTACAATTCGTATAAGAAAATTTTTCTCTGAATTCTTTTAGGTTATGGCCTAGGAATCGTCGGCGGGGGGGGGGGGGGGGGGGTGTATACCACATGTTGAATTAAAGGTCTCACCGGGTACTATTGGGTGGTGTATATGTTTTCCGATTCAGAACTTGCGCGGGACGTTTTAGCCGCCAGAAAAACCTATTTTCATGCACTTAATAGACAGACACCCCAGTTACTACATTTCGCACATATTTTTGCAGTTGTTTCTTCCATGGCCATTGGTGCTCTGTTGTGAACATTTTTCTCATAGGAGATCATTTTCCACAACTCAGTAATTCCGCGCAATGACGAGAAGTAGAAAAATCCACTTTTTCACCCAAAAAAATCGCTCAAGCTGTTAATAAAATATGTTCAGAGTTGTAATGCATCGTTTAAGACATCTCTCATGACTGGAGGTGTCGGCCTAAAGTTGTATGAAAAGTGGACATTATTAATTTAAAAAGCATGCAAGCTCGCTGAAAGCTTAGCTACATATACATTGTAGTGTAGAATACACGTGTAAAAACTATGCCAGTACATCATGCATGCAAGCTGTACTTCTTCGTGGAATCCCCAGGTTACGAACTAAGATGTCAAAATTAAGGTTTTGGCACTTTTGTATATAAAAAAAAAAAAAAAAACCATTTGAGAAATGTAAGTAGGACGACATGCACAGAAGTCTTGACAACTTTTCTGATTGCTATACAAATTGTTTTTTATGTGTAACAAAAAACAATTTTTAGCTCATTTTAACAACATAAATACAGCTAACAATCGATACAAGATTGTGAATTCAAGTTAAACTAATGACACTATGCTAGAATTATTTCCTAAAACTATTTTCATTACTTACTGGCATCCTCTATAGAAAAAGATGGCTTGAAAAGTGCGAATGAAATATTTTGATATTTTTAATACCGATAGCTGTGATAGAAGGATTATTAACTGATGTCGATAAAAATGGCTACATTAACTTTGTAAAAACCCAAGCTAAAGATTTATATAAATACGCTATATTTGGGTACACTCATTTTATCTGCATTTATTACCTATATTTCAAGTTTTCATAATTCGATGGCTTTGTGGTCGTTGAGCTCAATATGTGGTCATAAATCATTTCCGATCTAATCAAGCTATATGAACTCGTGTGAAAATTTCGCTTTCAATCCTCACGCGTAATCTGTTTACAATAAATTTTTAAAGTTTCTATTATTTATTAATAAAGCCTTGTTAATCTCGGTGGATATAAAAAAAAAAAAAAAAAGGAAACGCTTGAGTACACTCATTTTAATGAATATTTGCATTTTGGTATTTTCGTATCATTTTTTACCTCAGCTAGTTGGCATGTGTCAAAGAAGAGGGAGGAGACTGGTTATTTGCGAAAAAAACTGCAAATATGCAAATATAAACTAATTGCGAAAATATTTCTAAATTTGCAAACAGAATGTATTTATTTTGAATTTTTAATTAAGTCCGATTGCATACATATTTGATATTAATTACTGCATGTGATTAACAAGTATTGTTCCCATGGAAAAATCTATTTTAATTAATTGAATAATTAATGAAAGGGTTGAATTATTTATTTCAGTAAAATTGTAAATTTCAGTGTGTAAATAAAATAGGAAGTATTGCTAAAATTGCATATCGCACAGTTTACTTTGGGATTTTGGTTACAATATAAATTTTACCGTAAATTATGTAATTAATTGAGAATGTACGATGTAAGATGTACATATGTACACTACTGATAAAAAACAAAAGTGAGCAGAAGAAAATATTTCAAAAATCGTTTGATTATATATAAATATATATATAAAAACACCGATGATTTTCTTAGTTTTTACATTTACTCCTTTATTTTTTAATACTTCCTCCAGCCATCTTGGAATAGACGATATTAGATTTTCAATTAAACTTAATGGAATTTCGTTTCCAAGCCTTTTCAACAGCTATGCAAAGTTCGTGGATATTGCGAACATGAATTTTGTTAATTTACTTATTGATGTGGTCCCAGTGATTTTCGATAAGAGTTCAAATCCTGGCTTTGATCAGGCCAATTGTAGAAAATTGTTGTATTTTTGAGACCAAATTTTAGTCTTCCGGGCCGTATGATATGGTGCATTATCCTGTAGAAATATGTATTCGTTCTTATTTTGAATAAATGCTATTAGCAAACCTTTTCCAAAAAATGGTTGCATAAATATCAGCATTTATTTTAACGCCCTGATCCACTTTCGACTGTCAAGAAAACTGCTGCTGCTAATTTTTTTTTGTCAGTAGTGTATA
The DNA here is from genome assembly GCA_963924295.1 of Dioctria rufipes. Taxonomy (NCBI): domain Eukaryota; kingdom Metazoa; phylum Arthropoda; class Insecta; order Diptera; family Asilidae; genus Dioctria; species Dioctria rufipes. The sequence goes on along the minus strand of OZ002744.1, from coordinate 25,845,726 downwards.
ACACAATGTAACATGGTGGTATTGGTGGTCTTTATATGGTTTAGACGCAGGATTAAAGCTTTGGACTGCGATCATTATGTTGGCCGAGGGTATACAATCAAACAGGACACTATCGTCGATGCTTTCTAAATTGATCTTAAGATAATAATGGGTCTTCATCTATTTTTAGGTATTCACTTCAAATTTGGTTGTTGTTGCTTCGTTCACATCGGACGTTGACGTTGCTGAAGTTCAGATACGTGGTTATGCCTGAGTCTATCAAACCGTAGATAGAGGCATATATTTTTTAAAAATCACCTTGTCCTTTGAACTTATCTGGAGAACAATCTTTCAACACTCGTTCCTGATCGTTCAATACTTATATCGTTCTTAATTTGATACTGAGTAATTCTTGGCGACTTTTATGCATAAGCTGTAAACATCTATTGAAGATTTGCAATCGGCGTGCTATGGATTAGATGACTTTCCATATCGTGTCGGGCAATTATATTTTAGTATTGCTTTCTCAAAATTTGTATTGAAAATTGTCTGCTTTATTTTAACTGTTATTTTACGGGAGTTACATATCCAGGATAGTTGAAAGCCTAAGATCTGACTGCTCCGGATCTTCCGTCATCGAAGATCAGGTTGAAATTTATTGTATGTAAATTGATTTATATATCTACCTTACACGAAATACAAATGCTTTGTGTAACGTGCAAAAAAGAAAATACATTTTTGGATCCAAATTTTTTTATATGACATCGTCACGTCGTACTAGAACGAAATTTTTACAGTACATAGTCGGCCTTAAATGTTAACTGAGGAACACTAATTGGTACCGCCAACTTGTTCGTACAAACCGCGCTGCTCCACTCTTTTGTAAGACCCTTTGAGAAATCCAATTTTTTTTTATTGTCGATGTTAGAAACGTAACCGAATACCACGTTGAAACTTTTCGAAGTGTATTTTAAACAGCACAAAAACGTACCCTGCGCATAATTTTGAAATAAAAATAAACCGCACTACGTGAATCATTTTTATACCTTATATGAAATCATTGGATATACTGAGTTTGTCATTCGGTTTGTAACACATAGAAATAATACTGCTAGAGCAAAATGAATTGGACAATCACGCATAATATTAAAAGTTGTTTTGATTTTTACATTTCCGTCTGTCCATCTGACCGTTCGTCCGACCGCACGATAACTCGAGAGCGCGTGTACCTACTTATCGAGCTGAAAATTTGCACACGGGCTTTTTTAAAAAAAAAAAGTAAATTAAAGTTCGAAAATCCGACAAATTGGGCAACTCCTTCGTGGGGTTGCCACGCAAAAATTTCGTTTTCCACTATACATATATTAGGACACTGCCTGAGACCGCGTTGACATAGAGATCTGAAATTTGGTATAAGGTGTTTTCATAGTAATAGCAAATAAAATTTCAAAAATTAAATAATTCGGGCAACCCTTTCTTGGTGTTGCCATATAAAAGTGTAGGTTTTTTTTACGGATACTGTGAAAACGAACAGTCCTAGACATTTTTATTGTACTAAAAACTTCTTCAGAATATGAAATCCTAAAAAAATTGGTTATAATCATTTTTTCTGTCCGACGAACTGTTTTACAAATATATGCGAACAGCCACTTAAAAAATCAAACTTGCAAAATGGGTGACCATACGAAATTACATACGGATATTCATCTAGGGTATCATAAGAATTGACTTTAGCTTATTTACTTGTTTTTAGTTGCCCATATGATTTTGGAATGAATAAATAATCTCAGAAATTGTATAAAATAAATCTCAAGAAAATTTGCCAGAAATATTTTTGATGGGGGTGCCAACTCGTAATCCTCAGTTATCATCTAGGCTCGATTAGGTACGATTTGACAGTTTCATGTAAAATGAGAACCGAAAATGTAATTTTTTTGTGCTACAGAGAAGTTTTTTCAGCATACAAGAAATTTTAACATGGTCTTCGATGACGGAAGGAATTATTAAATTTAGGTTAGTAAAGTTGCTACCAAAAATAGTTTTCGTCTCTTTTTGTAGTATAAGAATAAGAATAAATTTTATTTCGGTAGCTTACACAAGATTGAAAAACTTTTGCTTCAAGATTGAAAAACTTTTGCATCAAAATTCAAAGAAATAACCAAAAGCTTTGAGAAGAAATAAGAAAAAAAAAAAACGAAAAAAAAAACAAAATATGAAATTGAAGAAAGAGAAAAAATTATTATGCATTCTACAAAAATCAACAAAAATCAACTAACGAGAGCTCCTTTGCGGAGGAGAAGAAAAGAATGGAAATAGAAGAGCTAAACTATTTGTGTTTTAACGAGTTTTTTTAATGCATTGATAGTACCAGCCGCCTGTATACTTACAGCGTGATCATTCCACAGACGGATGTTTTGGAAAGGGTAAGAGCTTTCCATTACAGTCTTATGAAAGCGAGATAAATTCCAAATTTCTATTTCGTTGGGTGGTAGTAGCTTATTAACTTTTAACAAATTAAACAAAGAAACCAAATTTCTTCGTGGTAAGAGACAAAAAACCAACCGAACAAACAAGACCGGAGATGTAAGACATAGTCAAATCTGCGCAATCCATAAATAAACCTCACACAGTCGTTTGGGGCAACTTCTACTTTGCGGGTACAAGTACTATCCAGTTTGGGAAGTCCAAACATCCAAAAGTGAAATAAGGCAAGATTAGTGTTTTTACTAGCCTTAAACAAAAACAATTAGATAATATGTATATTCGCTGAGAACCACAGTCCGCGTAAGCCCCCATAGATTTTCCGATGGTATTGTTTATGTTATCACAACACTTCATATTTGGGTTTAAAATGATTCCGAGGTTGGTGACCTTATTTGACATGGGCAGTGAAACGCCGTCCGAAAGTATAGGGGGATATTGGTTTCATTGGGTGTGCTCACTGACATGTATATAAATGGAATACTGGTTCAAACAAAAATGCATGAAAACAAATGCCACCACTTTCATATTCCTGTCTCTTTCTGTGAGAGCATACTTTCCCACTGAACTGTAACGATTGGAAACGAGAAATTGCTTGAAGTTCAGCGGTATTTCTAGAACTGGCAACTTAATAATCCAAACTTCCTACCAAGACAGCCTTGTGAAAAACACTTCCTTTGGCTCATAATTAAAATTTAACAATACAATTAGTCCCTGATATGTTTGTGGTAAATTCGGTAAATCCCACTGACATTTATATAAGTAAATTCCCAAATAATTTAAATATAGCTCCAATTTACGACAGTTGGTAGCATTGACAATGAGAGCATACTTTCTGAAATCAAAATTGGTGTCACATGAAACAGGAGATCAGTCAGTCCATTTACATACATGTCAGTGGGTGTGTTATAATACAATGTAGCGTACAGTGACTTTCCCGAATTTAGTATCAGGTGATTATAATTGCACAGGCACAAATTCGGCCCAAATCAGAGTTTATTCGTGCAACGCAATCCTCGAGGAGACCAATAGGTCTACTTAGATACAACTGTACATCATAAGCATATAAATGAATTTTCACATCACGCACAACTCTCGATAGAGCAAAGGCACCAGAATTGATCCCTGTAGAACCCCACGAACAAGCGGCCACTCAGGGGAGAGAGAATCATTTACCTTAACTTGTTGACGATGGTGAGATAAAAATCTGTTAATCAAGGAAACTGTTGGGGTACTAAAATTAAAGGAGAATGACAGTTTCTGGGGCAGAATGCGATAGTCTACGCAATCGAAGGCTTTCGAAAAATCCAATAGAATCAGGAAGTGAATTTGTATCGGTACAAAGCCAATCTAATGTCTGAAGATACTTTTAAGACTACAATTTCACAACTATGGGAAGACGGGAGCCCAATTGCGAACATATTAATAGGTAGCTGATTTCTACAAAGTGCAGCATTTTCTTTTACATAAGATTTTCAAGTACTTTCGATAAGAAACGCAGTAAACTTATTGGTCTGTAATCACCACGAGATTGAGGAGAGGACTTCTTATATTGCAGCAAAATTCGATCTTATTGTTTCTAATTTCTATATTTCTTCCTTGGTATACTTAAAATTCATAAAACTAAAAGTTTTAGACTTTATTTAATTGGCATTTAAGGCATGTATTGCTTTAGAAATAATTTTCATTTCATATTTCCACAAGTTTTCCTCCATTGAAAATCTTGTTTACAACGTAATAGAATCGCTTCGATCAATGGACGAACTTTTCAAAATTTATCTCGCATTTAATAGGAGAAATTTTCAAGCTGATTTTAATTGAATAGAAAAAATTTCTTGTAATAAGAGCATCCGGAAAAGCACCTGTTTTTGTTGTATTATGTGTTAGATTTATTGTCGCTATAATAATTTCCATATAAGCGAATTAATTTTTGTATATCTTCAATAGAAATATTTTTATTTTTTTATTCACTGGTGGCTAACTCGATTTTATCCTCAATGACTGAATTCACTGAGTCATCAGCCTTATCAGAAATCTTTACACTTTTTTAAGTTCTCAGAATCGGCCTATATCCAAGCCTTATCATTTTCTTTTTCTGATATTTCCAAAACCTATTTTTTTTTTAATTTACTCCAAGTTATCTTTCGTTCTTTTTGTATACTTGCGAACATTAACAAAATCTTTAATAATCTTCTTCGAAACCAACAAAGAAAGCTCTGGATGAAATATGTAAGAGTATCTTGTTCAGTTTGGGTGTCTCCAATTATATTAAAAATTTGTTCTGCTCCGTCATAGTATCTGATATTCCCTAAGTCCTACATCCACAATGGTGTTTCCATTCACATTTCTTTGAGGGGGAAGGACTTCTTATAATTTCACATTGGGTAGCAGAATTCGAATCCAAATTAAGCGTCTTTGTATAAGATTACAAAGAAGTTTCAAGGTTCGTAACACTAGTGTTCTTACGAGAGAAAGCCTTTAAACTTCTTCTCAACCCCCTCTTATGTATGTAGTTAATATTAGCGGTGGCCGCTCCATATAGTATATGAAATCCTTTAAGGTTCAATGAAAAACCAAAAATTTATTGCTAATTTTATTTGGCATTACTGAACACATATGAGACATACATGCACCTATACCCATACACACATATATATATATATATATTTAATAACTATAGAGTAAAATTTTCCTACAAAGCACACTACCTCAAATATATTGAAACGAAAAACTACTAATCAAAACTTCACCATTAAAATAATTTAGATGTGTGTGGTATTCCAAAGAAGGCAGACTGAAAAGGGTACCATGCAGATGTGCTAGAGATTTATGATCTATCATATGAACGTCCTTTTAGTCCTTGGAATATCAGGATGTATGGATATATTAGTTTATATTTGAAGCAATGACAAACATATGTGACCGTGGCTATTACTCTGTCCGTTCGCTTATTATATTTCATTGCAGTATAGTGGAATACTGGATTTTATACATCCATCTATCTCAAGGGTAGAATAAACCGCACTATGGGTCCGGCCCACCCATACTAACTCTGATATGTCTGATTTTGATGAATTGTTCGTTGACTTTTTAATATTTCACAGACAGAAACTTTCATTTATGTATGTGGACCTGAGACTAATTAAACCCGCCTGCCCAGCAAAACCCAGCAGCCTTGATAAATGTCGACGTAAGGTCGCTACTTATCCTAATCTCGTCGACAGATGTAGAGCAACCAAGAGATGGTGGTTAATGTGATTTCGAGAAGAGCTGCAAGTCTACTACTGCAGCTGCTGCTGCTGCTGTTACTTTTGAGGGTGGTGGTGGTGGTGGTGCTGCTGGTGTTGCAGCAGAGATTTTAATGACCTCAACCTTCCACCATTGGAGTGCTTCATTATCATCCTTCTACTATAAGAAATGGCTAGGGTTACACCTCAATAGATTCTCATATTTCAACATAAATTATGACTTTTGCGGTTAATTATCATAAGTAAAGTACCTACATACCTGCTACTTTGAAAATTGTTCGCAATTATTTATCTTCCATTGTCGTCGCGTTAGTGCCGATAGCTTTTCGTTTCTATAGTCACGAAATTTGGCTTATCATTATTAAATCGTACCTACATACAAATGTTGTATATACAATACAAGAATAAAAATAATTAATTATACTATGCGGAACGATGTTATAATGATAATTTTTTCTTCTTTAACCAGTCTTAATTCATATAATGTCGAAAGATGTTGTCTAGTGTCGAGCGGTGATCTTGCTGGAAAATTTTACACGATAGATAGGTGGCGGCATTTCAGTGTAACTTTACAATAGCGAATAAATTTTGTACTAGAGCAAATAGTGCATGCATATAAGAAGAGCACAATAAAACGAAAAAAAAATGATAAATATGATAAAGTCATTCATAAAGTCCGATCGATATGTATTTAGTAGCAAGTTTGATTAATTTGATAAAGGCCGCGGAAACTTATATTGATCTGCCGATCGTGTTAGCATAGGCTTTTATTTTACCGTCCAAAGAATACAATTATCGCGTTGATCTTGACTTCTATTGCTCACAATATTAGATAAACATCATCGGATTTTCTACTTCGATTCTATTTCATTCTCTGATGAGTGGTTGATGAATGTATTTCAATAGCGAAATTGATCTTTATTATTTTTCAAGTTATTGAATCGGTTGCGTGCCTTCTTTGGCGGTCATTTTTGTAATTCGATCGAATTATTTTTAGAAAATTTTATCCGCGATGGATGTAACGATCACAATGAATACCAAATCTACTTTAAGTGGTGAGTGCATATTTGAGGTTCCTAAAAATCATACCAAAGCGAATGGATATGATAGATTCAAATCCGTTTTTTTTTATTGTGAAATTGTGAAAATAAGTGGACGTGAAAAATTATAATATGGACATGAAACAATTGTGTGACAAATTTTTCTATCACATGAAAAGTGGAGTGAAATAAAATTTTCAAATTTTGTTAAACTGTATTCGTCAGATGATATTTTTCTGAAAATACGTTAAGTATTAGTAAATACGTTAAGTAATTTTCGAAAATCTAGAAAATTGTTTTGTCAAAAATTTCTAAAATTTCATTTAATCACCAATTAAATGTGGTAAGTAGGGACGTTCATATTAGATGCTGAATTCTTGGCTCGGTCAATATTCACAAGATTCCTTGTCGTCAGTTATTTATCTCGAGAGAAGGATCGACCTTGAAATACACATTATAAGAACTCTTCATCGTGATGCTGTAATGCTTCTTTATGAATCATTGTGGCCTTGAATAATACGATTGGATATATCCCTCTCAGATGTAGATACATAAATAGTGGAGCCCTCCTTAGGCATTTCGACCATAATTATGTTGGTTAAATTTTCATATGCACAGTTAGCGATCTATATTTATTCTCTATTTCTCGATCTATGTTTCTTCTCTATAACTCAATCTATGTTTTTTCTCTATCATTCGAACTATGTTTCTTCTCTATTTCTCAAGCTATGTTTCTTATCTAATTCTTGATCTATGTTTCTTCTCTAATTCTCGATATATGTATGTTTCTTCTCTTTTTCTCGATCTATGTTTCTTCACTATTTCTCGATTTATGTTTCTTCCCTATCACTCGATCTATGTTTATTCTCTATCACTCGAACCATGTTTCTTCTCTATTTCTCGAGCTATGTTTCTTCTATATTTCTTGATCTATGTTTCTTCTCTAATTCTCGATCTATGCTTCTTCTCAATCTATGTTTCTTCTCTATTTCTCAAGCTATGTTTCTCCTCTATTTCTCGATCAATGTTTCTTCTCAATTTCTCGATCTATGTTTCTTCTCTATCACTCAATCAATGTTTCTTCTCTATTTCTCAAGCTATGTTTCTCCTCTATTTCTCGATCTATGTTTCTTCTCTATTTCTCGAGCTATGTTTCTTCTCTATTTCTCGAGCCATGTTTCTTCTCTATTTCTCGAGCCATGTTTCTGGCCTATTTCTCGTTCTATATTTCTTTTCTATTTCTCATTCTATGTTTCTTCTCTCTTTTTCGTTCAATTTTCTTGTCTATTTCTCGATCTATGTTTCTCTTTCTATCTCTCTTCCTATCTCTCTCTCTTCCTATCTCTCTCTCTTCCTATCTCTCTCCTTCTCTCTCCTCCTCTCTCCTCTCTCTCCTCTCTCTCTATCACTCTATCAATATTCACACTGACTGACTCCTCATAGAATAGGACTCATCTTCTTTAAAAATAGTTAAATTCAGAAAAAGTTTCAAAACTGCGATGCTAATGTCAGCGGCGTATCAAAATGCTATTTTACTGGTACATCAGTATCTATGGGCGCACTTATGTGTAGATCAAATAAGACTGACAAAAAGAACTTTGGTCGTACAGATAAATAAAAGCCGAATTAATCCTATTCTTTATTTTTTTATTTTTGTACGAACCAAATGTTACCTAAATGATCTGACCAACACCTAATTAATTTTGGATCAAAAATCTACAGGTCAAGTATAATGTAAAGACGTTCTATATGAGAATTTCGAAGTCCGAACTTGTCTTTTTTGTGATGTAGCAATTATGTTACAATTGGGTTAGTCGAGTCATTATTAATATTCAGTAAATTAGGTTTTACAAAATAAGTCTACTTTTTGACAAATAAAAGATCTAGTAAATACATGGGATCAGATGATAACGTTGGCAAAGAGAATACTATAATAGGCGCACAGAAATCTACCACCGAACCCAAAAATGGTTGAGCTGGAGGATAACTACATAGATAACTTCGTAGGTCTTGTAAATATAATATAATTTGTTGATGTAATATAATAGGTCTTCTTGGATAGTACTACAAACAATTGTTTACTTCCTTTCGAACTGTGTATCTTGCATTAATCAGTCAAAATAGTTGAGAAGTGTCTTTTCAAAAGGGGATATTTACAATTTTCATTTTTTTAAGTTAAGTATGAGATTATATTCTCTACTCTGAAATTCAAGATTTCGTGACTGTAAACCGAAACAAAACGCGATAAACTCATAGGAAATCTTACTTGAAAACACTTGTTCCGATCAAAAGGGGATATTTACATTAAAAAATATGACATTATTACTGTTACTTTGGTTTCATTTCAAAAAGGGATATTTACAGTACGATTTCAATAGTCGAAATTAATTTTTAAGGGAGAAGTTTCTGTTTTACATTTTTGAGTAAAAATAGAAGTAAGAATTAAAAAATAAAAACTGATAAGAATACTCAAAATATGCTTTAATAATTTTATTCTAGTATAATGTACAAATCAAAAGAGGATATTTACAAAAACGTACAACACAAAAAGGGATATTTACAAAATGGTACAAAACAAAAGGGGATATTATAAAGATTTTTATTCAAAAGGGGATATTACCAAACTTTGCAAGCCAATATTACCGGAAGTAATAGTCAAATTTTTTTCAAAATAATATATTCTAGATAACTTATCATATCCTTTCCATATATCCCTCCTATTATTCTGCAAAGCTGTTGGTATTGCTACAGTCAGTTTTTTTCGATTTTATGAAAAAAACGATTAGGACGTAAATATCCCCTTTTGAAAAGACACTCCTCAGTTAATGTATCCGAAGTAAGTAGAAATTTTAACTTGCATATATGTGTGTACATATAGTTTTTTATATACATATAAAAACTTGAAAGAAACACTATGATGCCATGGCAGGAAAGGAAACTGAGATAATAACTATAGTTTGGTGTTCTGTGATACTTAGCAAATCCCAAATCTAGATGGACAAAAAAACTTTCAGCCATGGTTGCTACTTTATAAATGTATGATATAAATTTTCAGTTTATTAAAACGTGGCTCGGTAATGAAATTCAATAGCTCCGAAATTCGACATGCAGTATTCTTTGATAAGTAGCAATAAATATCATAATTGAGTTATTTCTACTGCCCTAAGATACCTTTAAAGAACTATTTAGTAAAGGTGTCATCCCTTGAAAGTTCAACATTTCTTGATTCGAAATTCAAATGGGAAGAACAGGAATGTAAAAGATTCGAGATTGATCTATTAGTTTAGTTTATTTTCTTGTTGAATTAGTTCAAACTGAGTTAGCTTATATTACTCAGCTAATTGAAAAGTTAGCTAGTTCTGTTGTACCAATCGAAAGAGCTAGCTCATTAATTTAAGCTAATTCCCTATGAGCTAGCTCTTCTATGCGGCCTAATATTTGTTTGAAAATTTCGGCTGAGCTAGCTTTGTTATATTCCTGGTGAAGAAGTAGGTGCAATTCTTATTAAATTTTGTATTTGGACTTCCAAATGCGTCATTTTTAGGAAATTTGATCCAGGAGGAGAGATCGCTATCTCTCTGCTTTTTTTTTCTTCTCTAGATACTGTATAATTATTAGTTTTGCTTAACTGCGAGAAACGAATCTGGGTTTTTATAGACTATTGCAAGTTATAGGCAAACTGTCATACATAATAAGTTGAAGATTGAACATAAGAAGTGGATTCGGACAAGCCCTTAACAGTGTTCCTATTATTAAAAATTAAAAGAAAGTTGTATATACATATATATGTACATAAGTAAGATCGATGCTCCTCCATAAAAATTAAAATCAAGAATGAAATTTATAGAGTCCCATTAGTAGGGGCACAGAAGTATATATATTTAAAATGCTCGCCTATTAGAATATGTATAAATATGCTAAACATATGTTAGTTTAACATTATCCTAATCATAAAAACTTTTAAAAACGACATCTATTGGCAATAGCACAAAGTCTTATAACGAAACCCAGTACATAATTTACAATTGCGCAGCTGTTGTTTCACTTACACATCTAGTTACAGCATTTCACAGTATGGATATACAGGGTGTTTCCGCCATGGTGGTCTATAGGGATGTGATAGTACGCACCTAAACAACCAAAAAATTGTGTAACAGAGGGGGCATCTCTACAGTTTCGGAGTGAGAGGGTGAATAAGAAAATAGCCTATAGTTTTCACAAAACACTATGTATCTTAAGAAGTACAGGGCTTTCAGTCACCGTTAAGAAGTCATTATATGAAAAACCTAAGGCGTTTTCAACGATTGCTCAACCAGATCGGTAGATACTTCTCTTCTCTAAAATAAAAATTACGGATTTTCTTACCTTTTTTATACCCTAGATGAAATCATTTGTCATTTTGTTTTTAACGCATAGAAATAATGCTGGTAGAGCAAAATAGGTTGGACACCCACGCATAATATTAAAACTTATTTTGATTTTTGCATGTCCGTTTGTCCGTCCGCACGATAACTCGAGAACGCGTTCATTTAAAAAGTGTTGAAATTTTGCTCAGAGGCTCGGGCAACTCTTTCGTAGGGACTACCATACAAAAATTTCATTTTTTTACTATATATTTGGCGTAGAGAGTTGAAATTTTGTACACGCAGTTTTCATAGCCATAGTAAATAAAAGTTAGAAATTTAGATTTTTTGCGAATATTCCAAAAACGATCAGTCCTAGACGTTTTTATTGTACTGAAAAGTTTTTCAGAATACGAAATCCTATGTAATTGGTTATAATCAATTTTTCTGTCCGACGAACTGTCTGAAAATAGCGGCGATAAATCACTTCAATAATCAAACTTGCACAGATGGATGACCATACGAAATTACATACGGGCATTCATCTAGGTAGCGTATGCTAAGAATTTCCCTTAGACCTTGACTTGCTCTTTTACTTTGACTTCGTTTTTTTTTTTTATAAAATGATTATTAACAGAACTTTTTCTTTTTTTAATAAAAACTACAAATTGTGGACATATTTTAATTTGACCGTACACCATGTACTTTTTAAAATACAGGATGTTTTGTGAAAACCTAGCATATTTTCTTAATCATGCTGTAACTCCTAATCAGTTGAGATCACCCTGCCCTGCCATACAATTTCCTGTTTGTCTAGGTGAGTAGGGGAGCCAGGGCGGGAATAATGGCGAATGAATATTATCTGTAATAAGCTTTATTTTAAACTCGTGCTATGATACCCAGAATGCAGGGTTAAGTATTATCAACATATGGTCGACATTTTGTTGTACGAAAAAAGCAGATGAATTTTGCAATTAGGACACGCAAAAGTTTTAGCTTTGCCAAAGATTGTTTGAGGAAATATTTTAGGCGGTTTGATTTGAGTGGGCACTAAGTCTCGCATATTTATGATGTGTATAGTTTGTCGGGATAACAATAGATTTCATTATTATTTTTGGATAAATTTTGCATAACATGTTGGAAAAAACGAATGTGTGGAGGGGCATAATGACGAGCATTTTACGGGGCATAATCATTTTCGATTTTCACATTTTGGTAGACTCAACGAAGAGTGGATTCAAAAGACATAATTTTGCATTACGAGAAAATTCTTTGTCGAGGAAAATGACTCCAACAATTAGTGTGTTTAGCATTTCGCAGACTATGGATTTTTTGGTTTTTCGGAAGTTGGTTTCTAAAAGGCCGAAAAATCGGCATTTTAGAATGTATAATTTTATTGTAAATATCATATTCCTTGAAGGCTCATTATGGTCATTAATTAATAATAATATATTTGATAAAAGAGATGTTATTTCATGTATTAAATATAATTCGTTATTATGCCCCGAAATATCTAGAAAAAAATCGTTCGTCATTATGCCCCATACCTGCTACTCTACATGCCGTATGAACCACCATGGCGGTATTACCGTTTATAAGAAAAGTAGAAAAAAAAATAGTATTGAAATTAGCGCATAATGCGCATGATCTTGATATTATCCAAAATAATAATTTTATTTCATAGGCAATGGAATGCATATGATAATTTCATTACAGATGAGCAAGGGATGAGTTTCATCCTGTGCATGCTAAAAAAAAACGAAATACTTTTACGGATCACTTTAACCTTGGCCGCGACCACATGATTACCGCGACTTCAAATTCATTAATTCAGACGTTTATTCTCATTCGCTTTAATACACATGGCTGATTGTAGTAAATTTCAAAATTAAAGGTTAGGAGAATGATCATTCGTAAAGGAGTCATATTTCAACACGATAATAACATTAATACGATCTTACTTAACATATGACGATTATTACGCTGTTGATTTCATTTAAATTATGCCACTATAAGCTCACAGATTAATAATATATTTCTCAAAATCTTATCGCTGTGGGAGTTATGTAATTCTTAAGGTTTCAATCTAGGTTTGTTGAGAGCTAAGTAAACCGTGACAGAAATTTCTTTCATTTGGTTTTACATCATTGAGTTAACATGTGTATTACTTTTACGCTTTACTTAAGTTGATGTTCTACAAAATGGTTGATAGGACAACATACTCGATACTATTGCTTCAAGTTTATATACCTACATACTATAATATTTTTTTATTATTTTAATTGTTTATGGCGTTTTTTAAAGAATTAAGTAGATGATATGGGACATTACGACGACCACAAATAATCTATTAATTCTCGTGTTTTTCACGAGATACCGGTTCAATTTTTTAGAATATTATTTAATTAATTAATTTGTGAAATAATTATAATATTATGATTTCACTATAGCTGTTTTTGGGTTTTGTAAATAGAAAAGAAAAAATAACCATGAAACGATATCTTGGAACCAGTCTGATTCAACATTGACATCTTTACTCTTTTCAAACATAGTTTTGATTTGGATAAATGAATGAGAAATTGTATAAAGTTTCCAGAACAATAAAGCGGTACAACTATTCGGTTATGTGATTTCTCATAATCAGATAGTACGATGTAGGTGAACAAATCTAAGCCAGACATATAAGACCATCATATATGTGCGACAAAACAGCAATAAGGTTCAACGACAATTTTAATTAATTATGCAGAATCATAGTCATAAGATAACCAATTAATTCAGTGAAAGAATTATTGAAATCGGATAAAAAACGACGAAGTTATAGCGATTTTAGTGCCGCATTCTCAATAACGCGCTCTGACATGAACAATCTGCTGCAAGAAAATTCGAGGTCTAGTGCAACGCGAGTGTAGTCGCTGCGCCGCCATAATAGAAAGCGCTCGGGATTGGATTTGTTTTAGATTTATTTCATAAAATGTCGTCTTATAAATTTTGTATTGTACCGGGTTGTGAGAACATAACAGTTACAACAACCGAAAAACTGTTTTTTAATGTGTGAAAGGACCCAAAAACTAGAAAGAAGTGGTGTGATGTAATGAGGAGAGAGAGAACACCATTTTTTACATAAGCTTCTGCAGCTTTTACTGACGTCGGCCATTTTATTTCGATAACATAATCTTCCGAAACGCCGTCTGGGGAAGCGCCCAAGATTTGTCATTTTTTTGTCATTTTTTACAAACAAAATTCTGAAAGTTCCAATTCATTTTGTAGTCTGAAATTTTATATCATTTTAAATATTCGGGATTTACTTTTTTAATTACCTTCAATGCCCTTGAGCATTACTAATTTCTAATACGGACCAAATTTACCTTTTTAAAAATGAACTTGACTACATAAGTAGATAAGCACCTCAGAAATTGTACTGTTTCCCAGATATTGAGGATTTTTCATCACAAAATTATCATGAAAAATACTAAAGCGATTTAGCTAGGACTCGATATTGAAAAAGCTCATTTATGGAGTAGAATTTACTGGATTTTGATGAAATGTGGTGAATCTACTGTTTGCGGGTTAGTCCAGTCATTTGGCAGTTCTACATGGAAAGTTTTCCAGAAGTTTTAAAAAATTGGTAGATTTCGACGAGCTGTTTCCGAATTTTCACTTTGCCACTCTCGCACCGCCATTTTGGAAAAAATGGCACCCAAAAACAGTTTTTTTGTCAATATCTCCTTTCCGAACCATTTTACGATGATAATAGTTATATAATAAATTAAACCAGAAAAAAATTCCTATAACTTTTGTATTCACCTTTTTTTTTTTTTGTAAAATTTAGCGTAAGGAGCACCAAAAAGTCTACTTCAACACGCGTAATTCGTAACGAAAAATATTTTATTACGCGTTAAAAAGCCGGCCTACTGTCAATACGCGTGATGGAGTATATTTTACGGGGCTCGTACGCTGAAATCATTTATTTTACAAAAACAAAAGGTTAAGACATAAATTATTGGAAATTTTCTCTAGTTTAATTTATTATGCAAATAAAATGAGTCGGAAAGGAGGCACTGGCAAAAACTGTTTTTAGGCGCCGTTTTTTCAAAATGGCGGCGTGAGCGGCAAAAATACGAAGTGACAAAAAGAGCACGTCAAAATTTATAAAAATACGAATTCTCAAAACTCCCGGAATACTTTCCAGGTAACCTCATTTTGAGCACCAAATGACTGGACTAGGTGCGATAAGGGTAGTTATTTAAGGTTTTGAGAAATCTCATTTAAGTAGATTTTAGGGGTAATTAGAGGGTAAAAAACTTATTTTTGAAGTATTTATAGGGTAAAACTGGGTATTTGAGAAAATTTGAATCTACCATTTTGGAATGATGGAAAGCTACTAAGCTAGTGGTAGTTATTTAATGGCAATTAGGTACTGCTTTGGGAAAATGCTTTCAGGGGGTGGTATTATTTATGTGGTAATTTGAGGGTAAGTAAGTCATTTTGTGGTAATTTGAGCATAAACAACTCATTTAGGGAGTAATTAATTATTATGTAAAACTTGAAATTAATGGAATCATCGTTTTCAGGTGAAAGGAAGTGATGTGGCTAGAAAACTCATTTAAGGAGTTACATAGATAATCAAAAAATGCTTTCTACGGAGTATCGCCATTGGCCAGAATAAATTCAAAAACTGCAAAACTTTACAAATGTACAAGCGCGTTGTTATTTTCTGCAACAGCAAAACACGTCCCCACCTTAATAACAAAGGAAGAAAAGAATAATATTGAATTCGTACATTAATAAAAAAAAAATGTGTAAATATTATATAACATGAATTCAATAACACAAACTCATGCTCAAGGAAGATCTAGATACGTAATGTTCTGACATTCATATAAACTCATCACAAACACTCAACTACTACCTACGTACATACATACAGAATATAAATTATTATTTCACGTGTGTCTACTGAAGTGTTATAGATTGCTAAAATAAAAAAAAAAAAGAAAAAAAAAAGAAAAAAGAAAACGAAAACGAAACCGCCGCCCGCCTTCCCCGATTATCATAGAAGAAATATTTTCACGCTGATGAACTTCCCTGAAAAGAGAGGAAATTGATTAGTGATTGAAAATTCATAAGTCGGATGACTCTAGATCAATTACTCTAGCAAAATGTGGAAATTTGCCTAAAACATTTAAATCAGATTCGCCCTAGACAGAGAACTCTCATTCATCTAGCCATGGCTGGCTGGGTAGGTATTCAATCGTCGTCGTCGATTTTTCGTTTGAATTAATACAAGAAAAATTGCAATTTCATGCCAAGCAGCCAGATATCTACTGATTCCACCTGGGTATTGAGATTGAGATGGGAATGTGATATAGGTGTGCTTCTCTGGTCCTACATACATTACATTACATAATATACCACGTATTTCAAGCAAGAGATACCTTTTCAATTTACTATGTATTTGAATTGGTTCTGCGAAAATATAGGAGCTCAGGATAGGGTTGATTGTAGGTTGAATGAATATACATATACATATATATATATATAGTACAAGCTCATGGTATCAGTAGACGACAAAGGCACACGTTTCTCTTGCACCAATAGATTCACTTACAGGAAAGTGCAGGATTATATTGCTGCTGACTTATTCTTTAGGACACATTCATAGATGTAATTTAGATTATCTATGTCGTATTCTACTAGAAATAAGCGATGACACATTAAACTGCGCCAAAAATTGTCTGCCTTGTGTCATACGATGCGATCCAACCGCAAGAATCCTTACAATTTACCCTAAGATGATAATTTACAAAGTTCCATAGAAAATAGGGTCACCGAAATGTAAACTGGCCACAATGATAAATGAAAGGAGGCTGAAGCAGTTAAATTATAATGCAAAATTCGCAATCCATCGAGGCAGAGAATTGTGTTTTCTGTATACAGCAAGCGAATACTTTAGCGGTTGCAGCAGCAGCAACAGCAGCAGCAGCAGGAGCAAAAGCAGCAGCTCCTCTTTGGTCTTAATACTACTAGCAATTTTCGTTCGAGGCTTTGTTTAACGTTGCGAGGAGAAAGTATTTATATTTGAGTACATACCATGATGGTGGCAATGGAATAGCATCCTAGGATCCCTTTTTGTGTATCCTCGTAACAGACATCTTTGAACAATGAACAAAATGCCATGCTGCACTGTTACCACCGACCAGCAGTATAAGAAGAATGTAGGGTCAGGATTGCTATACTCTTTGGCCTATTTAGGTGAACTTGGTTAATTTCATCTTATATAACGAGCACCATATTTGCATCCATGTGAGAATGTGTACATCTGCACCAGTCAGTCGACGACGAGGTGAATTTATTTTCCTCTACTATATGTGCATATGTACACGGTGGTATGTAAATTTTTCGAAGCAATCCACCACCACAAAATGACTTAAAGCGTTGCAAAGTTTGTCTTGGATGATATGCCTTTCCTTGTATATATGGTTGAAGGACCACACAGAAAGTGCCTCCCTGAATGTTTTATGTTACACAACTAATTTACACTTGTACTTACTACCACCCTTCGTTCTACACTACACTTACTACATACTATATGCTCTAGCTACTACTATAAATGCTACTCAACGTCGAGGGCGAGAAGATTGTGTTAGCGCAACACAGACCTTTTGGGAGTTACAGAAATATTCTTACCAAGGTATGCGCCTCGAATTTTGTATATAGTTTTGTAAGACTAGGAAGCTTTTGGGGATTTTCGAAATTCTGGTTAAATTGAAATGTTTTCCATTTTTGTTGTTGTTGAAAATATTTTAAGTGTTCGGCTGTATTCTGGATTATTTACTTGTTTTTTTGTTTGTTTAATTTTATTCTTTTATTTTCAGTACGTGGACATTGTCACCGTCAACGAACAGATGGTGTGGATGTTACAGCAAGAAAAAAACTCATAATTGCTAGTATTTTATGTCTAGTTTTTATGGTAGCAGAAATAGTTGGTAAGTCTTGACTAATTATAATTAATTATTAATTATGTATATCTCAAATTTGGTTCCTACGGTGAGCATGTTTAAATCAAAGGAAATTAACCGGTCGTCCTGGTTGGTTTGGTTGTACGTGCACAAGGACGCGAGATGACCACGCGCGAAGCTGTCTAACGAGTCATCAAGAGTTAAGAGATAAATGATTCCATCATACAAATTCTCTGAGAGTGTGCTGTGGCTGTGTGCGATATGGTTATACTTTATAATGAAATTCAATACTTCAATTGGAGATTGATTAGCAGGCAAGATCGCAACCAGATTCATAATTTAGTTACACAGATCATGTCATCAATATCCAAGTTCTCCCCATCTGCTAATATTCTATGCAAATCTTTTCAACTCTTCATTATTTCTTCTTTCGTTGAAGACTTGAGACCATGAATATCATACAGAAATTTGAAGTCATTGCTGTACGCCTGTAGTCGTTGAAATCTCTCTTCTATTGATACTACTCCTGTATCAACGACATGGTAATAGAACTCTGTTCTAAGTTATTCTTTCGGATCTGTTACACGTTTATCTCGAGCTTTGGATTCGAAATTACGTTTCTTACGCCGAACACGGATCGTTTTGTTAGCGGAAAATATCAGCTCTATCTCCACCTTCGATGATACTAAGTCTTCGTTCAGTATTCTAGAAAAACTTTCTTCAGATGCTTCAGAAAATCTGTGGTCCTGTCTAGAATGTTACAGCATTCAACTATATTCAAAGCAAGACTTTGTAATTATTTTGAAGTGGCATTAACTTTATTTAGAATATCGAACCAAATGATCACGCTACAAATGAACTTAAAATTCACGATAGTGCCTCATGTTTCGATAGATTATCTCTTTTTTTTCGCGTATCGCTGACAGCTTTGAGATTCAGAGTCAGTTATGGCATACTACAACATCGCATTCGCATGAAATATTGAGAATCTGATCTAGTGATAATATTGATAATTTATATATACAGGGTGTCCCGTAAAACCCGATAGGGAATACTTAGACAAGCAAAAAATTGTATGGGTGCCTGGGGGAATCCTCACGGTTTCCGTGATAACTGGATATTTGGGTATGTTTTCATAAATCACCCTGTAATTTCTGAACGTTACACCCTATGGTGACGATTTTGGTAAATAGATGATGGTTAGACCTTTCCGACATTTTATAACTTTCCCCCCTCCTCTTCTTTGTTTTAAAGCTATGGCTCAACAAAGTTAAAATTTTGGAATTGTATCTCGTTTTTTTTGTTCAGTTTAACTATTATTTTTATCAAAAACAAGTAAAAAAGTTAGAATTGGCTTAAGACCAATTCTTATGATACCCTAGATGAATGCGTGTATGAAATTTCGTATGGTCTCACATCTATGCAAGTGTTTAAGACTGATCGTTTTCTCAGTATATGTAAAAAATCTTAATTTTTATATGGCAACACCAAGACAGGGTTTCCCGATTTAGTCCACTTTTGAAATTTTATTTGCTATTACTATGAAAACACCATGTACCAAATTTTAGCTCTCTATGTCGACGTTTTCTCAGGTAGTGTCCAAATATATAATGGAAACGAAATTTTTGGTCTAATTTTCGAACTTAATTTTCCTTCTTTTTTTTTTTTAAAGCTGTGTACAAAGTTTCAGCTCTCTAAGTATACGCGTTCTCGAGTTATCGTGCGCACAGACAGACAGACGCACGGACGAAAATGCATAAATCAAAAGAACTTTTAATATTATGCGTTGGTGTCCAATCCATTTTGCTCTACCATCATTGTTTCTGTACGTTACAAACGGAATGACAAACTTAGTATACCCTATAGATTTCATGTATGGTATAAACGCGTCATTAACATCATCTTTTCATATTGGATTTCAGAAACCCAAAGGTTTCTCTTTAAAATAACTTATTACACTCTGTATCCAATATGTAGCCCTTTCTGCGTTTTATACACTTTTTCTTGAACATATCCAGACCATTTGGATAGGTCCAACGATTATCTATCTACTAGAGTTTAAATCATCATCATAGGGTGTAACTTTTAGTGGTTATAAGGTGATCTATGAATACATACCCAAATATCCCCAAGTCCCGTTATTCCCCCCCCCCCCCTCCTCCTCCGCCAAACCGTACAAATTTTTGCTTGTCGATGTATAACATATCCATAGCTTTCGGGTTTCTGACCACTTACCACTTACGGGACACTCTGTATACATAAATATAATACGTATAATCGTATAATAAGTCTCGTACAGAACGATCGTCAGAAATACGTTAGGTTTGGTTTTGTTGGGTTGTGTCGAATAGATTTTTCGACGAATTATCATTCGGTGAATTATTTTCGATGAAATTTGTTTTTCGACGAATCATTTTTCAATTCAAATTTGTAGATTCAATTTTTTTTTATTTTATAAAAAAAAATATATGAGTCCACCAGCCACCTACACAGTACGGCGCCTGGGAAGCTGCCCATTGGCCCCACCCCTAGGTATGGCGTTGCAATCCACATTAGTCTGGTGTACACTATTTAATGCACGGCTATTACGGACGAAATGGTACAAATCAGGAATTTGATGAAGCTTGTAAGAAATGTGAAAAACTTCATTTCATTTTTTTGCTCTGTATATAATCGAATTAAAGGCTGTCGGCCGCATAGGTAAATGTAGTAGTTGGTTTTTTGAATATAGCATCTTTACGACATGTAGGGCATAATACTACTAGTATCATCCATAGAGAGATTTGTATGTACATACATACCTAAACTTTAATACTTACAAATTACTGGCGATTAACTTTTGGTCATTAATTTTACACTTTTTTTTTATATATTACACGATAGGAAATTCTCCAGATGATACCGTTATCCAAACATGTATAAGACCACAAACTTCATTATTAACGTGCATTGCTATTGGCATCATTCTACCTGCAATGAGATAGGATGATAATAATTAACTAACTACACCCAGCCAGACTTTGTGCTGCTATCTAGGGTCATCTTCTATAGCTCATCTAAAGTTTGTAAACCATAGACAAAGCTAAAGTTTTAGACCGTTGTGTTGAACTGAATTAACTTTTTTTCACTTCGTTTCCTTTATGCCTTTATTTCACGGTCTAACAGTCCATTCGATCTGTTCCACGAACAAGAAAACTATAGAAAACAAGAAAACTTACGACTTATGTACGTTCTCGACAGCACTAAAAAGCAAACTTTACGACTCCATTTCCGGAAAAGTTTCCTTATCTTTTCGGGATTTCTTCTCACTCAGTATATAGCGTCGCGTGTAGCGGTGGGCGGTTAAGAGCAGAGAGAGAGTATGAGAAATTTCTTTTAAGTAGGTAGAAATCTAAGAAAATGACTTTTCTTCTGAACTTTTATTTTCAAACAAAAAAATTTTTTTTTTCAACTGTATTTTCTCATCTACAGGTGGTGTCCTATCCAATAGTTTGGCAATAGCAACAGATGCCGCCCATCTTCTAACAGATTTCGCCAGCTTTATGATATCACTGTTCGCCATTTGGATTGCGGGTAGACCATCTACTCAAAGGTAAGTGCCGTGTTAAGTGGTGTTGTTGGGTGCTTTGCATTTGTGCCAATGCCACCCTCGACCGTGATTGGTGTCATAACGTCTACTTATTGTTTTCAAGTGGCACTCTCAAGCAGGGGTTGCTGCTGATATGCTAAGTAAAGAGAGCGCGGTCTCTTTTATTGAGTTGTTATAAAACTTGTTTAGTAGAGCTTTCCTCTGAATATTAACTTAAAAATGTTTTTCAGCTAGCGTTTTACGTTTATGGGGGGCTATGAAGGCTTATGGAGCACTTGTGGCAAAGAATCATGTTAGTTGTGTTTTTGTTTCTGTTTTTTTTTTCGTATTTTTATATTTTTGTTTTTATTTCAAGGTGTTTTTATATTTGCTCGTAGTATTATAGAAGCAATCATGAAAACTCAATTTCGAGTTTCGACTCGAAATTTTATTGCACCAACAACGATCTAGTTAAGTGTTCTTGTCATTATAGCTATAGGATTAGGAACATTAATTCAGGCTATATAAGTCATTGATACTTTGCTCTTAGGTTGGAGAATTGGGAATAAAAAAAACTTGCGTTTAGGTACAAAGAATAAAATTTTTTGTAGATTTTCTTGATACCCATAAAAGTACACTAGGAAATTTTTTCGAGTATTTTTGATTTATTATTATAGTTGGTACGTAATTTTATTTTGTAGTTTTTGTGCTTTATGTAGGTTGTACAAGTTGGCTCCAACCATTCACTTTTATTTATGTACATAAGGAAAACAACACAATGACGAACTGAAATTGAAATATTTCTTCATTTTATATTGTGAATTTTCCTTATCCATTTGTTGCTAGCAGACTTGACTATTAGATTACTCAGAAAAGTAAGAGATCACATCTGTGAGTATATTCTGCCCTAAGCTACTTTTATTTTTTTTTTAATTTTTGAGTATTAGAACCAGCTTAACACAAGCTCGCTGTAGTAATACGTTTGATAAATAAACGGTCAACAATACATGCCTTTCATCACTTAAGAAAGAACAAATTTCCAGTAAATTTCTAGGAAAAATTTGAGGGCTTCCTTACATCGGGTCGAGGCATTATAATTTTGATACTGTCAGTCCGCAGGGACCGACGCCGTGCTCAACGTGTTAAACAAGACGAACTATATCCAAAATTAAACTGTAAATCTTTCCTTTTTGTTTTTGAAAATATTTATTTATTATTTCTTCTGAAAATCTTGCGTGCCGTAGTTGGTCCGCTGGCTGGAGGTTGCTCACCCTTGCTCTAGAAAACTTACAAGTGGCATTCAATGATTGTATGGGCTGCGTAGATATGATCATGTATCCTATTACAGTCTCTCATTACTTGGCTGTTCCCTGAAGACGTATTTGAAACGTAGGAACCTGCTTTTTATTTATATGATATTGCAATTGGTCCAGCTTCTTTATCTAGTTGATTTTCTGCAACCGATGCATTCCATTAGGGGTCGCAAATTGCTGTTCCCGAGATGTACTTCTGCTCTCATTGTTTCTTAATTTGTTCAGATTATTCGCCTCTGGAACAGTTTACCTTCCCGGGCTCAATGCGCAGGCTCGCTTGGCATTTTTAGCCGACATTTCCTCAATTCTGCGATTTAGTTGTTCTCCATTTAACCCAGCGCTAATTACGCTGGGTCATATTAACCCGAGGCAATTTAATATGATGATATTTTTTGTTTACGCTGACCGTACAATTTGAACGTTTGTGTAGCTGGAGATACAGCCTACTCGTACTGCCAGTGCTCTCAATGCGACACCACATACCCGTGCGTTAAGTCAAAACGGGTAATAGGGGTGGATCCTGGATTCGTGTGAGGGGGGGGGGGGGCGCGCAACAACGGTATAAGCTAGAAACAGATGAAAAGTTCGAAGACACTCGCAAATATCAAATGCATAAAATATATCATTTAGAAGATTCGGGTCGAACAGAAAAGCTGCCACTCTCAACGAAGAAAGTTACTCAACGTTCAACTTTTGCCATCCGCGAAAGTTAAGCAAGGTGTTAAATTATTTATTTTGTTTTAGTTTGTAAACGTTGGAAGTGTAACGCTTCCGAATCATCCATTTCTGTTAATAAAAATAGCGAAAAAATTTTGTTCAAATTCACGAATTCATCATAAATTGTAGTATAGTAATTAAAGCGCCGCTACATACTTTACGTCTATTTAAAATAGCAGTCACAAAACAGATGTAATGAAGGTCTGCATTGTAAGTATATAACTTCATGGAAAAGTTAAGAATGTTTGAGTAATAAGCAAAGCTCAGAAGATACCCTATGATGTAAAACACAGCATGGTAGAAAGGACATAGGAAAAGGAGCGAAAGGTATCCAACATTAAGGCGGCGCTCGAGTGAGTTAATATGACAAGTTATTGCCAAATCGTTAAAGCTATGTGACCAGTCCCGGCCCAAATAAAGGAATTGTATTCTATTCTGGGAGGACTTGTAGAAGAGCTTTAGGTTCGACATCATTTCAAAAATCCAAAACATTTCGATGCTTCTATGGCAACAGAAAAGAAGTGATCTGTCCAGCTTAACTTACAGGAAATATTAATGCCAAGAATGCATAAATACGGTGTATCGCAAATCAGTGCTCCATCAAAAGAAATGGAACTGGAGTTTTGATCCTATTTTAAAGAGATGAGACAGCCTTGAGACTTAGATGTCTTGAATACGACTCGATTCGCTTTACCCCAAGCGAGGATATTATCATTGTCGTGAATCAATAATGATCTAATCATGCAAACTCGATTGACAGATGTGGCATTCCCTCTGGAGTCCCTAAGAGTGTCAAAGAAGTAAGCGAAATTCAGGGTTCTGTGATAGACAAAACTATGGATAGGATTAAAAGTAAGGGAAAGGAGATCAATAAAGAAAATTAAACAGAGGGATGGAGAGATAACGGAGCCCTGGGAGCATCAATTTATAGGGTATTAGGCGATCAGATAAAAACTAAAAGGTAGGACGCCAGACTATATCAAAGACCGAACCTTCCGTAAGAAAAGTCAGCAAGTCTCCAGATGGTTGTCCAGTTCGCAAACCGTATTGGCGATCATTGATGAGTTGTTTGGTTTATAGATACTTCATTAATTTCGAGTTAATAATAATAGATTCAAAAACATTTGAAAGAATCGGGATGATTGTTTGGTTGATAATTTAAGGGATCGCTACCCTCTCCTTTCTTGGGAATAGGCAGAACGTGTGCCAGTTTCCAACCAGTTGGAAATCTTCCTGTCAAATAAGAAAACTACAATAGTTTGCTCCTAGATTTAGCCAAGGATGAGCCACAGCTTTTACTTAACTGGGGTGAGAAGCCATTAGGATCTACGGCTTTAGAGACGCTGATCATCCTAAGGATCTTGACCACATCTCTCCTACGGGTGTGTATTGGTTATTGTATACATCCACACGGGAGATGCCAAACAGGTGTTTGTGAAGTGAATGCAAAACGAGAATTTGAAGCGAATCTAGCAGCCAAAATATTAGCTTTATCCAGTGAGTCAACAGTCACTTCATCATTGTTAAGTAGTGAAGGTATAGAGGAATTGGTGAAGTTGTTCCTGTTAGCTTTACCCAGGGACCAGACGCCTTTGCTATCCTTTTGGCTTACCAAAATTCTTAGTTTAACATTCTGGTCAAAAAGGAATTTTTCTCTCCGGCTAATGGACTTGCAGGTGTTCTGTGCAATCTTGTAGACTTGTTTCAGTTCTGGGTATAAATCTAACTGATAGGCGCGAAAAACTGAATATTCCGTTCTTATTACTTGATTGAATTATCGTTAAACCAAGAGCGATTTTGCTGTTGTTGAGACCCGTTGTAGGAATAAGGAATGTATTAATGCATGCTAAGACTTAGAATGTCACTAAGTTCTAATGTACATTCATCAACATCCCTCGAAGCAAAACAGACCGACCAATTAATTTCTTTAAGATACTGATTGAGAATTTCCCAATCAGCATTTATATTTTGTTTTTATTTAACGTTTAAGTTAAGTATTCTAGTAAAACTATTGCATTTTACGAAATATAAAAAAAAATATTCCGATATAAATCTTTTGCTTTAAATGTAATAACTCACTACACCAATATACAATGATTTGTTTATCGTTGTGTAGTTTCGCTAATTTTCATCAATTACGAGCTATAACTGTTTGTTGAAATGTTTTTTAGCCCCACCGATAATATTCTAACAAGTTGTGTTTACATCGTAGATTAGTCAAAGACCCTTTGGCACCTGTTTTCAATTAGAACCAACCTCCTATCGCTTTTACTCGAATACGCTCTGTCCTGCTTCAAACACCTCGAGAAAAGCCACACTCGTGTACAGGATTTTTACAGGATTTCCTGTTTTTTCTATAGGATTCGATAGTCACGACCTGAAGTGGTGCGAATGCCAAGCCGCTAGCCAGGACTGCGTTCTTAAATGTATCAAATTCAAAAATTTTTATATTTTTTACAAAAAGGGCAGTAGAATAGATTTTGTTAGGAAAACTTCGGAAGATCTATTGTAAAATTTTTTTCAGTGATCTTCAGGGAGGTGCGCGCATCATCTACCTTCCTTAGCTGGATCCGCAACTGACGGGTAAATATGACCCAGCGTCAAAATTTAAAAAAGAAAAATATCAACGTAATATTTTCAAAGTTAACTTTGCATGTGTTATTGAGGAAGCTAATAAAAGTTTGATTTATAGAATACATTGGTATTATCTTTATTTTACCACATATGGAAAGAGTTCTAATTAAATAAATACTAATTAAAATCCGAGTCATAATGACCTGATGTCATCGTCCGCGTTATTATTTTCACTTCATTTGCACCGGGTTAAGTTCGAGATCTGTATTCATTCGTTCACTCATTCAAAGTTCAATTGAATGTAATATTTCTTACTTCCTGTATATTTGATATATTCTTTTAAATTTCCATTTTTTAGGGTTCCGTACCCAAAGGGTAACAACGAGAACCTTATTACTAAGACTTCGCTGTCCGTCCGTCCGTCACCAGGTTGCATCTCATGAACCGTAATAGGTAGACAGTTGAAATTTTCATACACTGTGTATTTCTATTGGTGATATAACAGCAAATAAAAAAAAATAAAATTAAAGGGGCCCTCATACGAGAAACGTGATTTTTTCTGCGTTTTTTTCCTCGTTTTATTCTCATTCATTATTATTATATACGTAGGCATTTTTTTTTTCTCAAATGACAGCAATTTTTTTTCGCATGACGCCTACTCTTATTTGAAAAAATAAATAAAAAGTACATAGTGTTAAATTTTGTATGATGGTACGGAACCCTTCGTGCGCGAGTCCGACTAGCACTTGGCCGGTTATTTCTTTCTAAGGTTTTCTTTTTTCCTATGAGATAAGTGAAATATTTTTTTTTTGGATAGCTGAAATTTTGTTCGTGGACTTTAAAAAAAAAAGTAAAATTAGGTCCAAAAATGAGACAAATCGGGCAACTCCTTTGTGGGTTTGCCATATACAAAAATGTCGTTTTCCACTATATATTTGGACACTGCTTGAGAAGAAAACGACAACATAGAGATCTGAAATGTGGTATATGGTGTTTTCATAGTAATAACAAATAAAATTTCAAAAATGGACTAAATTGGGCAATCGTTTCTTGGTGTTGCCATATAAAAATTTAGGTTTTTTTACGGATAGTCCTAGGCATTTTTATTGTACTAAAAACTTCTTCAGAATATGAAATAAAATTGGTTATAATCACTTTTTCTGTCTGACGAACCGTTCAATAAATATATATGCGAAAAACCACTGGAAAAATCAAAATTGCTGAGATGGGTGACCATATGAAATTTCATACGGGCATTCATCTAGAGGGTATCATAAGAATTGGTCTTAGACCAATTCTAACTTTTTTACTTTTTTACTTGTTTTGAATTTCAATTTACAATTTTCATATGTACATATTTTTTTCTCTTAGTTTAGTTCTTAAGTATTTTAGCCCCCGTTATTATAATTTTTTTTTTTTATCTTATAGGATACTGATAAAAGATTTTAATCTTATTGAAACTTGGACTGTAATAAAATAGAATTGATTTGAATTTCAAGGATCTCATAGTCCTTACAATAAAATTAGCTATCACATTTTGTATCCAAAAGTCAATCGTTTTGGCATTCTACTCATATCCAGAAAGTACTACAATCACTGAAGAAACAAAAGTTCTTAATTTTCATCGACTACAACCAAACTTTTTCCTTATATATAAATCCATTAAAATCAATTGCCATATAAATTCTAAATTCCAACATCATTTAACAATAAAATTTAGCCGACCATGAAATTTAAAATATTTAAACATTTCTTCCTCATGTATTAATATGCCAAAAATATATACACGAAATGCTTGCAAATGAGTTTATCGCCTCGGGATATTACCTCAAAATTTATAGGCTCACGAACAAGATAAGGAAAAAAAAAGAATCCTTTAAATGACTACAAAATCCGCCATTTATGGTTGTATAATATCCCGAAGCATTTAAGTCGTCTCTCTATAGCTTCGAACATAACAATCCTCGTTAATCCCCACAGTTATGTCAGTTAGAAGTTTCTGCATGAATTACTCCACTCCAAGGCGCTAGAATGTTTTAATCCTATAAAAGCCTAATGAAATCTTTAAGTAATTGTATTAGTGGAGGGGGGGTTGTAGGGCGGTTCGGCTCGGCTCCTCTTTTCACCAACCGAATTTATAATAAAATAATATTTCTCATTCATCCATTTTCTTGAAATGTTCTGATTTGAAGTGGTGGAACAGTTTTTGGGTGGAACATTTGTTTTATTCCTGACTGAATCGGAAAACTTTGACTTGTCGAGACTAAAGACGAAAGTTGCGTCAACCTTTTTTCAGGACTCTCTGTTCTGAAACTTCATCCGTTTACTACATATATATATATGTATATATGTGTATATATATAGGATGCTGCAATAAACTGAATATCTCATCCAGGAAACAATTCCCTTCAAACCATTAGACTGAAATGAAATTGGAAAACTGTGTGAAATTGTGTATACAAGTTTTAGTATGAAGTAATTTCGGTGAAATTCAACTCGAACTGTTTCATAGTTGTGAGACCACTTATTACGTTAGGATATATCTAAGTAAAAGTTTTATGTGAAAATCTTAAAGTATAAGTCAAGAAGACACTATTCTCTTCTTTTCTCTTCTCTTCTCTTCTGTCTTCCTTTGACACAATGTGCTAGCCATTTTTACTCAACCCTTTTTGGTCGTTTCATTGGTGTGGTACTGGTAGGTGTTTTTATCCCTTTAAATTTCAGCAATTTCATTCCGCGACTGCAAATTAACTGATCCGACGAAGCTGAGTGAAAGGATGATTCCGGACGGTCTTCTCTACTACTATAGAATGAACTTTATCCGGGTCTGCTAAGTCATTCAGAGATTCTTTCAAAGTTTATGTAAAAGTGTGATGATGGCAGTTCATGTTGAAAAGACGTTGGTTAAGGGATTGTAACGAAAAGTTATCTCCTTTATCATCGTCAGAGACCGTCATTTTTTTTTCTTTTGGGCGAGTAGTGGGCGGAAGAGGTATACTCGTAAGGGTGTGGAGTACATTTTTTTTTTTTTTTTGAAAATGACAGGGGCATGGATACGAAGCTTTATACAATCGTGCAGAGAACAAGTTCGTATTTTTTTTTCTTTCAGGTCATAAAACATATTTTACGAGGCGTTTTAAAAGGAAGGATAAGAGCTTTGCTTTTACAAGAAGAAACATATCAGCTATGTAGAAGAAGGTGAGGGAAAAAAATCAGATGATTTTTTCCTTTTTTTTTTATTTTTTACTTCAACCCTCGCGTTTAATGTCACCACCTGCCTTTAGGCCTCTAGGGGAGAAAATATGAAGCCGAAACGAATCAAATCTTTTCTAAATTGTTTTATGGTTGTATTAGATTTCATCTCAGATTTGTATTCCCTAGTCTGACAAAATACCGCGATGTCATGGAATTTGTATGGAAAATTTGAAAAAAAAAAATGATCTTATGTGACTCAATATTGTGTTAGGTAGGTGTGAAAAAAACGACAAATGGTGTGAACAATTTTACATTGTATGAGGAAATGATTTAAACATTTCGCATTTATTTTTATGCTTTTATTACGCGATTTGATAATATTTAACACAAGATAATTTATTGTTTAGGATTTTATAACTTGAGTTTTTGAATGAGAAGAAAAAGGAATTTTTTTTGGACTAAAATTGGAATAAAATTCTTTAGTTTTTGGTTAGCTAGCTCTCTATGCTTAATATTTACATAGCAAATATAGTCCAGGAACTTTAGGCAAAATATTGGCTCATCTTCGGAAAAAGTCCAAAAATTGGTATACACTTACCTTTCAGCTTTCCAAATAGGGTGTGATAAGCCCCGGAATTCGGTAGTCCGCATAACTTGTTATAGCCCAAAAACGGGTAAAAAAAAATTACCTTTTTTTGGGTTTTTGCGAAAATCTTCGTTCCTGTAGATCTTGCGGCTATAAGGTATATACAGGATGTCCCATACGTACCGCATTTCCTTTATACACCGGATTCCTCACTCAATTTCGA
Organism: Dioctria rufipes; assembly: GCA_963924295.1. Lineage (NCBI taxonomy): Eukaryota > Metazoa > Arthropoda > Insecta > Diptera > Asilidae > Dioctria > Dioctria rufipes. Next base: position 25,815,497 of record OZ002744.1, on the reverse strand, counting down.
GAAAAAAGTTGTATGGGAGGAGAGTCGGAAAATGCATGGTGAGGGCGGTAGGGGGGTTTTGTAATTTTTGTTCGTTCTATCCTAATACCATGTAACTTTCGTGAACCTTTCTTGTTATACACACTATGAAGGTGACTTGCATGTCAGGTGATAGTAAACCTTCTACGGTTTCCAACAAATGTCCAACCACCTCTCTATTCTTTTCCGTCGGCAGTTATACATAGGACGTCAAAATCAAAAAATTAGAAAATTTTGCAATTTGTTTTTCAATTTCAACGATTTTCCCGCTAAAAGGCAAGATAAGGATAGCACTTTCTTGCACGATTTCGAGACCTTCGAATGTTACCTTTCATTTGATCCTGCATATGTACCTACAGAAATGCTACCGTTTTTTAGATATCCCCGTTTTTATGATGCATAATTTCATTAATTTTGCTAATAACAATAGAAATCGCGTCTAATTTATGCAATTCCTCGCAAATTAGCAAAAAATTCATGAATTTATGAATCATAGAAACGGGAATATCTCAAAAACGGTTGCATTTAGTTAGGTACGTGTGCATAGTCAAATTAAAGATAACATTCCGGGGTCTCTAAATCTTGTAAATAAACTATATATTTATCATGTATTTTGGCGGGAAAAATTTGAAAATAATAGGATGTTTCTTCCAATTTTTGGAGTTTGACGTACTACAACTTAAGATTGAAGGTGACAGTAGGGCTGGTTGGACATTCATTGCAAAGCTCAGATGGTTTGCTATCACCTGAGATAAATCTCGTCTTGATAGGGTGTATATCAACAAATTTACAAGGTGTAAAGTGGAAACAGTACTAAAAATCGTAAACCCCCCTACCGCCCACACCGTGCATTTTCCGGCTCTGCTACCATACAATTTATTTCTGAGTGAGTAATCCGGGGTATAAAGGAAATGCGGTACGTATGGGACACCCTGTATATATATATACATATATACAATGAAAACCTGTGCACGGTTTTCTTCATGAATTATGCGTACGTGGAACAGTTTACAATCTATGAAGTTCAAGAGTAGACTGGATATATATATCCCCACATTCCAAACACTTTTTATGAACTCTTATACTATGCCGTATTTTCATCGTACATTGATATGCTTAACTTTATATGTATAAGATATCTTCTCCACTTAACGTAATAATAAATTCTTAAAACAACTTAAAGATTACACTTAGAAAAGCAATTTTTACATTACAATAGCAACTTGAAAGAACGCAATTATTTCGAGCTCGATAAAGTTTATGAAATAAAAGAATTTTCCGACAAGTACAAAATAAAAATATTACTTCTACGAATGAAAATGTAGCAATTCGACACAAAAGTTACAAAATTAAATTAATGCAACCTAACTTAAGAAAATTATCTCTCTATTTACTCTATGCGCAGCTTTTTTAACGTTTCTCATTCCTTTCTTTTTTTAATGTTAGTCTCTTAACCCTTTGAGGACTAATGGGATAATACGTCCCAAGAAATTTTAAAAAATCCTGTTGGGAGAACTATGCACTCTATTGTCGTGCTAATTCCCTCTTTCAGTACTTCTGGGTCTCTTCTGTATGTATAAGACGTTCTCGCCTCTCAGCTTTGTCTCAGTCGGCACCTTGCTGTCAGAGAGTGTACACGTGCCCATGCGCTGAAAATTTAAGATTGAAGTTTTGCTAATTTTATCGAGTTGGCTGCAAATTTTAGTATTGTTTTAAGATCAAAAAGTAATGTCCTTTGAAAGGAACATTCGACTTGTGGAACAGCAGTTGGAGGAATCTTCGTCAGAAAATGGGGACTTTTCCCCTTCGCAATCCGAATACACTCCCAGCGAAGATGACGGCTCGTCCCAATCTGAATTGGAGGAAAGTGATGTAGAGCAGGAAGAACGCGTTAGGCCCAAGGAACTATTAGAGAATAATTCAATGGAAATAAGCGCAATACCTAGAGCAACGGCTGAGCTTCCTAAATGGAGCAAGGTGGACCAAAATTTTACTCCTCGTTTCAAAATTCCACATTTTGAAAAACCTGCAAGTTTCAGCTCTCTACCTGCGAACTGTACCGAGTTGGACACATTTTTCGCTGTGATTCCTAAGAGTTTGTTCATTTTTATTGCACAGTGCACAAACGAAAGGCTCATAATAGAGGACAAAGGAGTTAGGCTTACCGACCAGCATGAAATAATGATTGTAGTAGGTGTTTTGCTCATTATGTCATACAACAGATTACCTGACATGAAAGAATTTTGGTCCAATAAGAAGTCCAAGGGAAATAAGTTTGTGAAAAGTGCGATTTCAAGAGACAGATTTCTCAAATTGTCTGCGAAACTCTATTATAACCATCCCGAAAAACCCACAAATGCGTCGAAATTATACTACATAGAAGAAATAACAAATTGCCTAAAGTATTCTTTCCAAAAATGCAGAGAAGACAGTTCGTTCCAATCAATAGACGAAAGTATGGCAAAATTCAAGGGAAGGTCAGCACTAAAGCAGTATCTACCTCTCAAGCCCATAAAACGAGGAATTAAAATATGGGAGCGGTGTGATTCTTCTACGGGATACTGTTATGACTTCAATGTTTACGCCGGAAAAGAAGCTAATCCTTCTGAAGGTACTTTGGGAGAAAGAGTGGTGAATAAACTGGTTTCAAGTGTAAAAAAAACCGAGATAGTTTTCTGCTTCGACAGATTTTTTACCACAACTCAAATGGTAGACACTCTTCCGTACCCGGCAGTTGGAACCTGTATGTCCAACAGAAAAAATTTACCAGTATTGAACGCAAAACTAACAAGAGGTGAAAGTTGTATTTATGGGAACCAATACGGGACGACAACTTCTTTCTGGCAAGATACAAAACTTGTAACGGTGTTGAGCAATTGTCATGACGCTGCAAATATGACTGTACAACGTAAACTGAAGACTGGAGAAAAAGTTAATTTTCAGTGCCCTTCTTCCATAGCATTTTACAATAAATATATGGGGGGCGTAGACCTCTCCGATCAAAAGGCTACTGTTTACGATGTCGACAGAAGGTCAACAAAATGGTGGAAAAAGGTTTTTTATAAACTCCTTATGACAGCGTGTGTGAACTCATTTGTAATTTACAAAGAGGCAACTGGAAAAAACGTTCGGTATCTTGATTATTTGACAGATGTTGCCGAAAATCTTATTCTTACTGGAAGAGTGAATGCTACAGTTCACCGTAGACAAAATTCAGGGAGAACCTCCAGGAAGAATCGGAGATTTGTCAACGTCGGGGATCATATGCCTATTGAAGGAACTGCAAGAAGGCGTTGTGTAAGATGTTCAGACAACAAAGTTGGAAAAATTCGAGAAAAACGGACAACGTTTACGTGCTCAGCTTGCGAAGTTCCTCTTTGTTTTTGCTGTTTTGCGCCATATCATGGAAATTAATTTATAAATGAATATTGTGCTTTTTATATACGTTACTTTTTTTTTGTTATATATTTTTAACTTTCGAAAAAAATGAATATGAATTTCTTTTAGTATATTGAAGTGCAATATTAAGTATGTACATACATAAAAGGCTGAAGTACCTGATATATTATCGTGCTTGTGAAACTTTATTTATTTTTTTATTTTTTGTTTTATAATTTTTATATAAATATAATATGCTAATCTTCTATGTATTTTTTACTTCTTTTTCTTACTACGAACTTTTTACAAATCTCTATTTGAGGGACATATGGTATGTGATAAGTACTGATGGGATATATAGTCCCAAAAAAAAAGACTGTTGGGATATATAGTCCCAAGTTAAAAGACTATTGGGACATATTACCCCAAGCGATTTTCCCAAAACCAAAAACACAAAAAATTTGAAAAAATAGTTATTTGCTTATTTTGTTTGTATATGTTGATTCTGTGCACTAATAATCTTAAGAAAACGGCCAGCGCGCCGTCGTCCTCAAAGGGTTAAGCTTCTAAAAGAAAACGGAAACAATTCAGAATAAAATAAATTGCTCCATTATTTAGGAAATTAAAATGTATTCGTCGTTGACAATTTTAGAATTATTCCAATATTAATATTTTATACTATTCCAATACACATTCATTCATTCATTCATTTTTTATGATGCCAAAACTGCTCCTCAAGAAAAATTAAGAAACTTACAGTACCTCTGCTTACCTTCATTTTTCTGACTATCTATTGATATAATAATCGATCAAGGTTGACAATATCGACACTCAGAAGAGTGTTTTTTTTTCGCTTATTTAGAAAGTTTAAAAAGTGGTAGGCATAAATAACTTTAAAACTCTATGCCCACCACATAAATTGTGGCAATTCTATCTTTGATTCAACGAAACTACACAGAATGGAAAAATTTTTCCCAGTATTTGTTTTTCAAATTTAAGAGGAATAACATGAAATAAAAATTCGTGAAGAAATATGAAACGTGTATGGTAAAGGCCTGCAGCCAGCAGTCTATATTATTGAGGCATACCAGATTGTAAAAGGTAGTGATGTACTGATGTGATACTGATCTCCTGATAATCAGTAAGTGATTTGCATGTTGCTGATTTTTAAGTGACATGTGCCAGTAAAATCAATTTGAGTACAGCAGGGTTTGCAGAATTTTGAGTTAAGGAGTTAAGAAGTTTTCATTTAAGTTGTTCCGATTCTGATTTTGTTATTGAATTAATTATTGTTATTAATAGAATTATGTTTTGAAAAATCGGTAATTTTTTATTGTCTCTTCTAAGTATTATTTATTTATTGAAAAATCATTCAATGGTTTTTAAGGATATTTCAACCTTATCTGGAACGTCCGTTTTTGTTTCGTTTGCATATTGCATAGTTTTGATTGCTTCCTCTAATTGATGTTTCGTACAATCACGTTATTTTCTTCACTTTCCGGTATTTCGGCATCAGAATCTTCATTACTTATGAATTCGATAGCATCCCTCCTCAAGAAAAGGATTGTTAACACGTCTTTATCAACTTCAACATAATCCGTCCAGTTGCAATTGCCTTCACTATAGTCGTTTTCAATCAGAATTTTCCAAGTTTCTTCTAATTCGTCCTCCACGTTACGTTCTACAAATGTAATGAGCGGCAATTCATCTTCACATACACGAAAGTAATTTCTTACAGTCGAGGATCCAACATCGTGAGTCCATACTTTATATCTCTCTTACACAATTTAGCAAAGTTGATGCAAAACAATCTTTTTAGTTTCTCAGTGATTAATTTTTTTTTTTGTTTTAATTCGTCGGCGATAGTGTTGTTTTAAAGTTTGAATAATCCTCATATCCATTGACTGCACTTTACTATTCATATTATGTAGAAAATATAGAGGTTTTATTGCTTTCAGTTTAGGAGCAATTTCCTTAAGATGACTTTAAAAAACCAATACCCGTCGTTTTTTTCTGAAAAATTGTTTGTGCATTCCCTGAAAAGATTTTCGGACATCGAGGCCCGTTTATCTGCAGCATATTCAACCAGAAGTGTTTTGAAATGACGGACTCAATGAAGCTTGGCACTCTCCTTAATTATACGAATATTCGCTCCAACTAAACAGGCACTTTTCACCCTTCAATGACAATGTTTGATTTGGTAAACACTTTTAAAAAAGTCCTGTTTCGGTTTTTGTTGTTATAGAAACGATCGAAGCGGTAACAGCTGTACATTTATTAATTGTTGGCTGAGTGATTCATCTACTGCAGCACTTTCTCCAGAAAGCACTTTTCCGACTAAACCGTGCCCTTCGTTTAAATTTATAGAGCCAGCCTTCACTACCTTTGAAATCCAGATAATTTTTTTTCCAATTCCAATGCTTTTTGTTTTATTAAAGGCCTATTTATGTACATGTAACATGTTTGTACGAATAACAGTAAACCCTTCACATACAGCCACATCAATGTCATCGTACATGCAAGCTCTATCTCCTTTCAAGTGCCCAGTAATTGCAACAGATTGGTACTTTTTTCGCAGTTCTTCTCTTTTGATCCATATTGTTGACAATGTATTAGGCGGTAGGCTAAACTTAAATACGATATCCTTTTTTTTTTTTCCTTTTTCAATTTCGTCTATCAACTTTATTTTTGTTTGGAGATCTGAAGTTATAAGTTTTCTTTTGGCCATGTCTTTCTAAAAACTTCTAGGTTTGCAAAAGAAGTCAACTTCTGAATAACTAGAATGAAAAGTTAAAAAAAAAAAAAAAATAAGACATAGAAAACTATCCAAATACGTAGGAAGGGATTATCTCAATTTATTCGAGTTAGAGGAGGGTGAATAATAAGAAAAATACCAAAAATTTCTGAAAATTAGTTAGACTTAGGGAGATAAAGAAATTCGAGTTAGGAGATTAAAAATGAGTGAACGAAACTTTGTTTCAAAATTAGTGCAAAGTGTTGAAAAACGAATGTGCCTGTGAGAATCAATGTGTGCAGACTATTGCAAAAGATATAAATTTGAAAAACCTTGGAGAGAAACTTCGTCATAAATTGGAAAAGATGTATTTGTTTTCTTGTGGAATTTTTAATTAAATTTTACTCTGTACTGAAGTATTTGTTCAAGAAGGAATTTAGTTAGAATCTCCGGTATATAGCAAAAGCTAAAAATGTTTTTAATTTGTTATTTCATCACACAACCCATTATATTTTTGGTGACAAGTTTCAAGTCTTGGTTTTGACTCATCAACATGTCCCAAACAGCGAAATTGAGTGACTTGAAAAACAAATGAAAAAATAGAATAAAGAAAAGAAATGAAAAAATGAAAAAAAAAATGTAAAAAAAAAATTTGAGAAAAATTTGAGAAAAATAGAAAAAAAAATTTATTAAAAAAACCAGATTCATTTTTTTTTCTTTTTTCAGCCCACTGCGGGCGTATACAGGTTTGATTCGTTTCGAATGAATCTGGTTTTTTTTTAATTTTTTTAATAAGATTTTTTTTCTATTTTTCTCAATTTTTTTTTTACATATTTTTCATTTTTTCATTTCTTTTCTTTATTCTATTTTTTCATTTGTTTTTCAAGTCACTCAATTTCGCTGTTTGGGACATGTTGATGTTTTAAATTGATAAAAAACACTTGTTTTATTTCACAAAAGATCTTGTTTATTCAATTACTTTCTGAGAATATCCTAACGCGTTTCGACCCCTTAGGTCATCTTCAGAGGACTAACTCAACTGCCAAATTACAAACAAAAACTACCAAACAGTCTACCACTACTACTATTACATATATACCATGAACTGGGAGATTATATTATAAGAGACGGATTTAATAGACTGCTTTTGTTTGTGAAATCCAACTGATCACTGATTAAGAAAATTCCTTTACTTTTTGCTGCTCGAATTTCTTTAATTTCATATTTATTAAGAAGTCTCCCTCCCGGCAAGTTATGCAACAGTTTTATATTGTTTTCATCTATTGTGTGATTCTTATCACGAATATGTTGACCTATGTACATTTGATTGTTTTGATTTTAGATGTTCTTTAAATCTCGTTTTATTTTTCGTTTAGTCTTTCCCTTTATAAGTAGCATTACAATCCTGACAAGAGATCTGGTAAACTCCACTTTTTTCTAAATCGTTAATTTTGGGAATAAGTTTGTTATTTACTAATAAATTTTTAAATTTCTTATATTCAAAAACGCGGGCAGAATATTGTTCTTTTTAAACTGTTTTTCTTTTAAATAACGGGTGGAGAAGGATTCCTTATGTCAAGGGACTATCTGATATAATTTAAAAAAATCAATTTTTGAAGTTCAAATTTTCAATTTACATTAGCATGGCTTCTTTCCTTCATACACAGAATATAACTCACCTTCCAGCAGGCGTTGAGCTTCGTGGATCTCATCATGAATGATAGTTGGACTTTATCGTTTATCATGCATGATGGCTCAAGTTTATAATTGATCATGAATGATAGTTAATTTTCTTTAGTTGTGAATGCCATAAAAAAATCCCGACTATATTAATATATGGCCCACCATACAACCAATATTTGCGTTTATTTTGCTTTTTTCTTCCATTCTTTAATAATAATAGGAGCAAAAGCTCTTCCTATTCGCTGAATTTCATTTTAAGTGCTTGCAATTTTGAAATAAAAAACAGATCACTTTAAGTAGATGTAACATTACTTAGGTGCTGATTTGATGTCCTCGCAATATAACAGCTGCTGATTATTTTAAAACTTCACCATCACCACTTCAGCACATCAATAGTTTGGTGTGGCACTTGCCTTAAGTCAACTACTTCCGAGGTTGTGACAAAAATTGTTAACCGTGGTAAATGTATATTCTACACCAACTTAGAGCAAAACAAGTGCTTTAATTTGAAATATTAGTTATTTATAATTCATTCATTTTCAGTTCATTCTGCGTAATTCAAGGCTTTCCAAGCTGAATAAAAAACATAAAAAAAAAAACCAGTAGAAAAGCTCTTTTAATTTTGTCATATATTCTGTCATTTAAGTACGACAAAAAAATCAGAATCACCAATCTGGTATACGGTGATACTTGGTTTTCCTTGTAAGTCGTATCATTTATCTCACTTCTAATTTTCAGTTTGTTTAACTATGTATAGCCCCATCCTATACATGAGACATTTATGATTTCAGGATGTAATTATCACAAATAACGACCGGACTTTGACAAAAACAAAAATATCACAATAGTAAATGCACAGCAATTTATGTATGTATAAATAATTGGCTCGACCGTAAATTTCTCATTAAAACATGAAATGGACCCACAAACACAATTGTTGACATTGTATAAATGTCGACATGGCAAAGCATTAATAAAGTCCCTTTATGATGTAACATGCCTTTTAATATGGGCTCCCAAGTATTTTAGAACAAAAACATATTAGTTATATATAATAGATTCCCAAAAATATACATATGTATATCTGTCGGAAATAACTTCCCGAAGGGCATATTACTATAGGATTTAGGTGACTCCATCATTAGGATAGATACTAGGCACCTTTCACTGTTAGTCTTCTAGAGAACTATAATCCCATCTTTGGAAGTTAAATATTTTTCTATATAGAGTTCACACCTAAGTTCAATTACATTTCATGATATGGGTTGAGGTTAGTTCCTTCCGCTCATATATATATACCAAAATATCCTTACGAAACACGTTGCCTTGTCTCCCCAGAGATACGAACAATTGTTGTCTTTTCCATTAGAGTTAGTGAAACTCTGTTTGTGTTTTATGTTTACACTTCTACACGGCTTCAAGAGCTATGTAAATACCCAAGCATATGCTCTGCGTTTCATGGTACCTACAATATTGCGCGATATATATGTACATATAAGTCCATCATAGCCCAACCAAAGAATCCTTTCTCAAATGTTAGCAAGGAAGAGAGAGAGATTTCATGTTGGTTGTATACAACTTATCTCGAGTTCCCATTGCGTTAATTTACTTTGTGGTTGGGTCAGTGTCTTATATTGGATGGTATAAATATACATAGAATTTAGGATACCTATATGTATATGACCTAATCTAAGGTATGTTTCAAGGTAAACATAACCCCCCAGGATACTCTTGAAAACTTCGAAATGAAATGTAATTAGGCGTAGAAAGGATTTGATGGGAAACTTCTTGCCAAGATGGAATTTGTTGGACGTGTACATGTCTAGTTGTTGAAGTTGAAACTTTTGGTTCATTTGAAAACACACACTGAAAACCGGATCCAACCGGCAACATACGATCTTTATAACTTTTAGAATTATGGGTAGGGGATGATGGGGCAGATGGATACTTTGTAACATAATTCGTGGGCTGAAAAGTGATGTCGTTATGATGATGTGTGTTGGTTGATGGGAACTAGTTTAATGTAGTCTTTATGACTTTACACAATCTGCACTCACATTTAATTAAGTTAAATTAAGTTAAATTCATCCGATGATATTAAGGTTTGATAATATGTGCCCGGTCTCTTCTGAATGTGGAGTAGTTTTATTAATCCCTAGATTATAATTTATATACAAAAATAATAACAAAACGAAAAGTTGTTGCTTGAATTTAATGGAAAATTGGAAATTTTACCATTATTGTTGTGACTGAATATAGTTATGTATGTATGTATGTAGTTTTATATAACTATAGTATTGTTAGTAACGTTAAGAATGAGTCTTGTTTTTTTCCTAATCCCCGAGGCAATCATTTTAAGCCTCAAAGAATGACAATGTTCTATGGGGATGTTTCGTTATATTATCTGTTACAAAATTAAATTCTTTCTTTTCTCTCTTCTTTCAAACATGTCAAATATATATTGTCCTCTAGTCTTACAATCAGATCTAAGGAGAACGATGATGATTCCCAAAGGATATAGCTCTATGCGTTTTCTTATAAATTGAGATACCACAAAGCACTCTTTTCTTATAACCGGTGATCCTAAAATCAATAAGATGAAATTTCATTCAATTTTTTTTTTTATCACTCCAAGCAGAAATGGCAACAACAAAAAATAGAAAAAAGATAGAAAAAATAAAAAGGAGAAAACGACTTAAAACGAAGGCCTGAAAATTAAAGAAAGAAAAGAAGAGAAATAAATTACGTTCTTCCAGAACAAAGGCATCCATCTACTCCACTAGGGGACGATGCTTTTAATTTTTCTTGCCCCAATAGGATTGCTTTTGAAATAGACTTGCAAGTTTTATCCGAAGATTGTTTTAGGGGTGGAGGAATGGCGGAGGATAGCTAGATAGCTTTAAACTAGCCTCTATTTTGTTATACCTACATATAGTGGTAACAGTTTGTAACATATACGTGCAGGACTAAAATTAACAGCCCCCTAGTTTTTCTTGTACTTCCTGAACATTAAGAAATTGGCGAAGTATACTTATAAGGTTTTTTTCTTCTTTAGGTACGTATCTAGTACATACATAGGACGTACATATAGGTAAGAAAACCTGATATTTTCCAATGGTTTGTCTTGGCTTTAATTGAAATTGCACACGAAGAAAACGTTTGGAACCGAAAAAAATCCTTTTGAGACGAAGGAAGTATCGTTTTTTGTTTTGTTTTTTCATCCTTATTTTATCGTTTTTGAGCTAAAACTGACTCCTGTAATTAATACAGTTACTCAAAGCAAGTCTCTACTCAATTCCACTTCACTTGGAAAGTTGGAGCCTTCTTTCTCTTTTGATCGTTTACAAAGAAAAGAAAATCGTGGAATTTGTCATTTACGTATTTCGTTTCTTTTTACGTTTTATCCTGAAGTTGGTAGTATGAGTAAATAAACAAAAAAAAAAATAAAAAAAAAATTTACTTTTATTGGCAGAAATGCAATTTTTGTGTGTCCTTTAAATTAATTAATTAAAGGTTTTAGTTCTGAAAATGAATGCGATGTGCGATGCATATGTTTCTAAAATTAAATATATCTTACAGGAAATGCTATCTTGTCAATTCAGTGCGGGTCATCAGTAGTAGTGCAGGGCTCCATACCACAAACTACAAGTAGCTTGTACCTACTACAAGTAGCTTGTACCTACTACAAGTGTTTTTCAACAAGTGCAGAAAATTTATGTACCACAAAGGAATACTTGTAGATTTGTATAATTGTACAATGATAATTCTACAAGTAGGATATTTTGACTTGTACTACTTACTGTACTAATAAACTACAATTCCACTTGAAAATCTATCATGGTTAGTAGATACTTACTCAGTGATTTTTCTACTTATGTTTTCAAACTAGTACTTTTTCGTACAAGTGAGTAAAAAAGAGTAAAATTTTCACTCTGAAGATATAGTTATAGTTACGGTATAACTTGAAAATAAAATGACTCATCATGGTTTAATTTATTAAACTTTACAGGAAAATAAAGAAGAAAAAAGAACGTACCTATAGCTTTTTTTCCAAATACAAGAGGCATATCCATTTTAGGCCCGCACCTCCAAATATGACAGATGTCTTAAACGATGAATTATGATACTTTGAACATTTTTTATTAACAATCATTATTTCTATCTAGCGGGGTAAAGCAAGGGGAGGGGTCAAAGTTAGATCTAGTACATTTTGGAAAATTTAGTACAGAATCGAATTCCTTAAGTCCTGAGAAGAAGTTTGAGTACTCACACTCCTATACCCAGAGGCTTGAATAGCTATTTGTAGCCATCCCAATACTCACTTTTTTAGTATTTCCCTATTTTGTATACGAACTGAGGTACTAGATTTTTCGGACCTTATATCGGCTCTAACTCGGTAGGGTTACGTACGATCGGAAAACGGGTTTCACTGTTCGCCTCAGCTCATTACCAGCTAGAAGAAAATCTTTCTCAGCATTCTTTTAAGGTAGTGGATAGGAACCCCCGATAGGGGGTGGTTCCAATACCTCATGTTGCATATCGAATTAAAGGTCTCGGGTGATGTATATTTTTCCCAATTCATAAAACTTTCTCGGGACGTTTTTGCAGCCGGAAAACCCATTTTCATGCACTTGGGTCATATACACCCCAGATACTACATTTCGCATATATTGTTGCAGTTCTTTCTTCCAACTGTTGTGAACATTTTTCTTATAGGAAATCATTTTCCACGGCTCACGAATTCCGCGCAATCACGAGAAGTAGAAAAGTCCACCTTTTCACCCAAAAAAGTCGCTCAAGCTACATTTGATCGCCAAGGCTTCCCCTGCTAGTTAGAAATAAACATTGTTAATAAAATATGTTACAATATTTTTGCGCACTCTTGTCATATCCAGTCCTCAAGAGTACGCGCAAATAATCAAGAGTGCGCACGGCACTTTTCCTGACATAATCCCTGTGTAAGAAGTGCGCTTGTTGTGCCACCATTCAGTGCATGATCGACACTCGATCTAATCCACTGCTATCGGCTCCTTGCAGACAGGACATTGCAAATTTTTGATCTTTTTTCGTGGCTGCGTCGTTGCTATTTTCGGAGCTTTCCTTCATATTTGCTTTGGTTTTTTTTTCGCACTTGAAGCAGCATTTTCTAATTCTATTTTATATACCGCGCTAGTAATAATCTCAGACTTCTTTCGCCTTCTGGAAGCACGCACAATTACATATTTTGGAAGAGGCGTAATGACTTCGAAAGTTGTAGAGGGGTTTTCTTTACCAGTAGAACAATTTCCAATTTCATAAGTTGACTGTGTATCATGTACATAGTTGCGGATCGTCACTAAACACATTAGTGTCACGCGTTTCAGCTGCGCTAGAAATGTTTCTACAACAGAACTGTTTTCCTGCAATGGCTTTTCGGTTACTTCAGTTGGAAAAAAATTTGCCTCAGTAAAAATGTCCTTATTTAATGGATATATGCACGTAATATTGAAACCTTCAATAGCATTCGAAACTGTAGCAGTCTTAGTATAAGCAAGGCTTAATATGGAAGCTACCTGATAAACCGTTATAGGTCTGTCAGAATGGTTTGTCATCCATCGTTCACATTCGTATGTATAATATATTTTAAGTGGTCAAGAAAAATCGGTCAAGAGGTTGCATTTTATACGTGCTATGAGGTGGTAATGTAAGAACATGAATGAAATATTTGCGACAAAAATGATAGTTACAAGACTAGAATGGAACCAACAATGGTCATAATGATGAAGGTTTCGCGTGATATTTAAAATGTTCAAGTCAATCTATAAATAGCTCTGAATTCATCTGCGTGGATTTCGCGATAAGTCCTATGGAAGAAGGTGGCGCTCCATCCAATAATTCCACCTTCATACGCTTTCTTGCGAAGAGGAAAGTTGGGGGAATATAGTAGCCAAGCGACTCACGCCGGTTCCTCTTTCAGCGCTGCTAATTTTATTTATACATTTCTTCCTTTTTATACTACCTTTGGAGCCTTACTGTAAACAGTAGAATATCCGGATTCATCCATATTGTATATCTCACATGTTTCAAAATGATATTTTTGCAAAAGCTGTAAGAGCTGTTCATAAAACCTATTTACTTGTGATTTGTTAAAGACCATGGCTCTTGCGGTACTAGTAGATATCGGTTGACGAACTGTAATCTGTGGATGGCGACGTAAAAAACCCTTATCCAATGCTTATATGTTATAAATCAACTCTACTTTAATTATCGCTAGTACTGTACTTCTAATTATCACAATCTTGATAAAACCATTATCAAATCTTCAAAGCAAAATAATTAAGATTTGCTTAAAGAAATCTAAATACTACTCCACCACACAGGCATACAATGAATTTAAGGTAATGACTGTAAGACAATTATATATATTTACCCTATTAAAATTCGTATACACAAATTTATCAATGTTCACTATCTTCCAAACGAATTATCGTACACGCAGGCAGATGTTGCAACCTTTAGAAATCCCTAGAACTAGTAAATGTATTACAGATAGACATAGTAGTATTTTAGGTCCAAAATTTTATAATGCCTTACCAGCAGAAGTAAAAGAGACTCTAAATGTTTCCAATTATAAAACTGTGTTGAAAAACTATGTATTTAACAACCAAGATGTCTTTAATAACATTGTCCATTAGTTTTTTAATTTAGAGATTTTGAATTATGCTTACTTTCTCTCAGGTATTATACATAATATATATAATTTTTGAACTAAATGAATTGGTTGCATTGCATACTATAGTATACCTTAGATGTATTATTTATGTAATATTTTTAAAATTTCATTTTATTTATTTTATAACATTAGTAAGTAGAAAATTAGTAATAGATTAGTAGTAAAAAGTAAAAAATTAGTAATGAATTAGTCACAACCCTCGCACACAAGCTTCGGCTTTTGTGAGCGGTTAGCCTAGATTATTAGCTTATACATTACATATAGAAATTGAATTATGTATTAGGCTGCACTAAATAAATAAATAAATAAATAACAATCCAAATAGAACACTTCAGCTTGTTTACTACGTTCACTTCACTGTCTGAGACAAGACCCTCGCCTGTCGCTGAAAAGTGCTGTATTTATAGTCTACAAATTGCGAATACATAACCTTACAAAAATTCCATTCCAGATACATAGATTTTCCGAACCTAAAGTTGTTTACTGTCCGAACCAATAGATGTCACTTGTCCTTTTATTTGCACGTAACAATATATATAGAGAGATCTTTAATTTTTTATTTTGGATTAGACGATAAAACATTTGTTGAAAAATTTCGTCTCCTTAAAAGAGTAGTGCAGCAATTGTCCATGTTATCATATTTGATCTCCATTCTTTAATTATTAATTTTTACCTCATTACAAATGCTCATATTAAGGCCTTATTAGGTTCGAATAGATTTAACGAAAATTTACTTCGAAATGCATATAATTCTCGGTTTTCTGTTAATTTCAATGACGCTTTTTCTTGAATTTCTAAATTTACTTGTTGGAATCATGCAAAGTCTGCGCTAATTTAAAAATTAGATCTATTGAATTAAAACTTGAAATTTAATTTTTTTCTCTAATAAACTATCTTTTCATAGTACAAATCGTATATGGAAAAATTTAACCTATGCAACCGATTTGTACAGAAAATATTTTAGATTTGTACATTGAGTCTACAAGTCTAGGGCAATTTAAAATTTCCTAAAAAAAAAAATTAAGAATTTTTGTGTTGTAATACTTACACACTTGTAGTTTTATGGTATGGGGATCAGATCTAATATCGAAGGGGCTGCGGGTTCGGAACCCACTCTGTGTAGATTCAACTAAAATAGATATACTTGTATATTCAGTAGCCATAATTTAATTCAGTCATAGTGGTTTCACATTTACATTTTTAGTTAAACTTTTTGCCCTGGTTTTTTTCCCCATCAGCCTCACATCATTACATTGCCCAATCCAATCGTACAATCCTCTATTTCTCTTCAAAAAAAAAACAACACCACATCTTTCACCCTGAATAAAAACGTCAATCTTGGAAAATAACCAGTAGTCTCCCCTACGCTTTTCTTATTAAGTGAAAGATTCATTAGGTTGGCTACTGCGGGCTAATCACCTGGCATAGTGCAAAAAAAAATGATTCAAAAAACTGAAGCAGAGCTTCGGATAGGGACGGATAACATAATAACAAACATTATTAGTACATGAAGCAGGATATGATTAAGACAATGGAATGTAAGAAAAATAAGAAATGTCATTACTAACAAATATTGTTGTAGTAGCTCAAGAAAGAAAAGGTTAGGTATATAGTGCGTGGTGGAAGGGTGCAATGTTTTCTAGTTGCAGGTTAAATAAGAAATTTTTCTCCGCTTTTTAAAAATTACCTTGTATTTTTAGAATCAGAATTAGATTATGACTATACAGGGTGTCCCACACTAATAGGTCAATAATATTTTGCCAAATGATTCCTCTCGTCCAGACAAGTAAAAAATTGTATGGCAGGGGGGGGGGGCAAAATGTGACCTTGTCGAGTTACAGGGTGATTAGTAAAATATTATCTTTTTTCATTAAACACCCGTCTTAAATCATACCATACAGGTTGTACTTTTGAAGATATATGGTGTTTAATGAAAAAGGAGAATATTTTATTAATCACCCTGTAACTCGACAAAGTGCCATCCCCCCCCACTCCTCCTCTGCCATACAATTTTTTACTTGTCTGGACCAGAGAAATCATTTGTCAAAATATGACCTATTAGTCTGGGACACCCTGTACGTAGTATTTAGCTCTAAACCTATTCTCAAACCTATTTTCAACGATAATTTGTTCCCTTAGCACGTCATTTTACAACATATCGTCTAATTTCGGTGTGACCTGAATAGGTTATCAGTTAATAACTGTTTAAATGCTGGTGTTAACACATAGGGTGTAATAGGTCAACTTAAAGAGGAGAGTCTACAGTTTACAGTTTTTATAAAAAAAAGGTAGGTTAACGACCTTTTTGCAAAAATAATAGAAGTTAAATTAATAAAAAAGGTAAGAAAATCCGAAATTTTGAGTTTAGACAACCATAATTCTTGGGGGGGGGAGGGCTATGGGGCTGATTGAGCAGTCGTGAAGTTCTGCATACAATGAGCTCTTAACTGTGGCCATATGCCTAGTAGTTTTTAAGATACAGGTTGCTTTGTGAAAAAATATCTGTTTTTCTTAATCACCCTGTAACTCCTAAACGGTTGATATGCCCCCCCCCCCCCCTGCCATACAATTTTTTGTTCATCTATCTGAGTACTATCACCTCCCGCTCTACTGACCTCCTAGTGGGAAACACCCTGTATAGTGAAAACGCCTCGTATGTAAAATGTGACCTTCTACGTCACGCGTTCTGAGCCAGTTTCCAGATATACAGGGTGTTTCGTAATTGGTGCACATAACTCAATTGTTTGATAGCTGAGGTGGAGAGAAGCAAAAAATTGTAAGCTGAAGGGCGGGCGGTCAGGTAGGATGCGTCGTTTCGGCGGTAGAGGGGCTTAAGATTTTTAATACTTCTTCCAACATACTTCCTGTAACTTTCTTGGTATATGATGATATAGATGATATCAAACTGTCTCCCAAATAATGCTTAATCAATTTTCTTGTCGTATTTTGTCGGAAGTTGTAAGACGTCAAAGTCAAAAATTTGGAAAAAAATTCCTAATTTTTTCAAATTTTAATAATTTTCCCGCCAAATTACATGATAGTTTTTTTTACAAGATTTAAAAACCCCGGAATGTTACCATTAAGTTGACTACCTACTTACATGTAACCGTTTTTAGATAAACCTATGTTTAGATGCGTAGTTTCATTCATTTTGCTAATTTTTCATGGAATTGCATAAAATTAGGCGCGATTTCTATTTTGTACGAGGTAAATTAATGAAATAATGAATCATAAAAACTGGCTAATCTAAAAAACCGTTGTATGTAGGTAGGTAGTCAAATTAAAGGTAATATTCCGTAAAAACTGTCAAAATATTTCCACATAATTTCTCCTACTGAATACATCTTTACACACCTTTGTCAAAATTCAGTAGAATCAGTGCAGTTTCAGAACAGTTTTTTAAAATTAAAAAAAAAAAATCTCAATAGATTTTTCTGTAAGAAAAGAACTTTTTAAAGGCTTTTCGATTATGATTCGAACGAATTCAATTTAGTTAGGCCTATGATTGTACGAACTGACGAATGTTTCTTAGGAATTTTTATAATTTTCTGGTGTGTAAATCCGCACTCTGAAGGGGGGGGGGGGGGGGGGGTCACATCCTGGCCCTCATCTAGTTACGCCAATGCCCATTTTACTATAGTAGCATTAATCGGAATGACAAACTTAGTATACTCTATGATTTCACCTAGATGAGGTGAATCAGTTCGATAGAAAATTGCCAAGATTTTATAAATGACCTTTTCTAGCTTTTTTCGTCCCGAATTCGTTTATATAAT
Source organism: Dioctria rufipes (assembly GCA_963924295.1). Classification (NCBI taxonomy): domain Eukaryota; kingdom Metazoa; phylum Arthropoda; class Insecta; order Diptera; family Asilidae; genus Dioctria; species Dioctria rufipes. The sequence continues at coordinate 25,797,196 of OZ002744.1, read as the reverse complement.
ATTGTCGAAATTTGGAATGTTTATTTCTTTTTCAATGGACAAAATAGCCAAATTCAACAATCTTTCTTGACCAATTATAGATCAGAGGTAATCTTTTAATTAACTTCTTTGCTGAAGCGATCATTACTGGAAATGACAGAAAAATTCGAAGCGCGAGTTCTTGGAGGTTATAGTCGTGAATTGATTGAAGCAAATCCAAAAATAACCCTTTTTTCAAGTTGGGCAGAATCGACGAAGTTGAAAAGGAGATCGCCTAAAAGGAATCGAAAATGTTCGAAAGCTTGTTCCAATTTTTTGTACCTCCACGTCATTTCGAATAAAAGTAGATCAATCGATTCCTATCTTTTGGTTTTATTTATTGTGATTGATGAAGTTCGAGTCGCTTCTTTTTTATTATTCTTGTTTCTTTAAAGTTTGTTGGTATATCCATATCTTCAGTCAATTTTGTAGCATTGGCCAAAAATTGTTCCCATGTCAGAATAAGCTTTCTTCAGTTACAATTTTATAGATTGGAATGGTTGGTTTATGTTATTTATTTGACTGAGGCTACGATCCTAATCATCGAGAAAGAAAAGGAATTCATTATCGATGGATTTTCAGCAGATAATCTTGATTCCGCACTGATGAATCTTTGATATCTTTCAACTCAGAAGTGATAATGCCAACCTCAGCCTTGTCAAGCGGGTAAATTCAAATCGAGAACAAAAAAATTTAATTTGTAAGAATAAAAAGTCATAAAATACCCTGGTAGACAAATTATGATGAGCTCATCAATGAGCTGATGATATTTATTCGCGTTTGAATCAAAACCGGGAAAAAAATTATTTATTTACTTGTTCACTGATAGTGTGCATGAGATATTGCATCTCTTTCACTTATTTAGAAATATATACCTTGCTTCTGCTTCTCTTTTGTGCATTTTACATATTAGATGAGCACTTCGATGAGTACATAATGAGTGTCACGATGAGCTTATTAATGAGCATGTCAACTCCTGTTTCAAGGCGTAAGGATTTGTGCATATAGTCCTGTTCAATAGGTATATGGACAACAGTCTGCCTCGGAAGAAGAAATGAAAAATTTTAATTTAAAATCCGATAAATCATAAAAATCAATTTTCCCAGTAGAAATGTCATCCATCTAACACGGTGATGATAACAAGGAAAAGTATTTATTTATTTCTGGTTTAGTATATGTATAGGGAGGTGTTTCATTACATTTATGAGGTCTTCGATGAGATTTAATGAATGCTCATCGGAAGACTCATCGTTTCTTCATGAATTGCAAACACCTTGATGCTTTTCAGTCAAATTAGTATTGGTTTACATATTAACTGCCCCTTGCGGGGCAAGAGACAAGGTAAAACTGTGATCAATTTCTACTAGGGACATATGTATGTATGTAAATATATTTGAAAATATGAAAATACAAAACAACAAAAATAATTTATATTTGTCCGGTGTAAGTGTTGTTAATATTAATTTTTTTTCGTTTCGTCACCTTAGCCAAGTCCCTCATTTGCCTCACTCTTGTTACGGCTCTAATGTAGATACTGATGAGATCACGTTGACGCAATACTTCTATTTTTTGAGGCAGTAATTAGTATGTTATTATAATTTTACGTGTAATGTCAAAAATGGAAGAGATCGATCAACCGTTTTGTTTGAGCTGAAAATTGGATCCGGATACCTGAATCTGCAAACTTTCTGAACTATCTGGATTCGAATCCGAGCTATCCGTATTTGGATCCGAACTATGTGGATACAGAAAAAGAGATTGAAAATTTCATCCAAATTGCATGACTTCATTAGGAAAATATAAATTTCCATTTTCCCAATGAAACAATGAAATCTGCAGGATATCTTGAACCTTTTTTGTTCGGATCCAGATTCGGATAGTTCGGATCCAGATTCGGATAGTTCTGATTCATATTCGGATAGTTCTGATTCATATTCGGATAGTTCGGATCCCCGGATTTGAGGAATCGGATCCTAATTATTCCGAATAATTCCGGATAGCAAATTATCCGGATACTTTCAGCTCTCCTACATATATGTACACCATACACAAATTAAATTAATTAGAAATATAATCTGATACCCAAATTTGTGTCTTTAGTATTGTCAAAGTCGGTAGCGTTTTCAACTATCTGAGATTAATGATGAAAACAATAACTTTTTTTTTAATGAGGAGCACAATATGTACGAAATTTTCCACTGTTTTTGCATGGAACTTTTTCTTGTGTGTGATGGATACTCATAAAAATAATAGTTTTTTGTTTATGACAATAACAACATTTCTAAATTTCACTACATTGCTCTGCATATCATATATATACAATTACAATCTGTCTCTGTCAAATCAAATGTAGAAATAACTACGATTAAAATTCCTCAAGATGACAATTATGGCATATTGTGTTGCATACATTAGGAAATGTCGTCAGGGTTGGCTTCTCGCCTAGGTCGGCCATCTGCGATTTTTTAAATTTTGATCACTAGCGCCACCAATGTTCAAACGCGGATAAACTTCTCTCAGTGATAGCGAACTTTTCGTGACATTGCAGATTTGGAGCGTGAACGCAAAGTATGTGTTTTTAGCAGCAGAGAATACGGATAGAAAGTGAGGAGAAAATATGCAATCGTCAACGTAAGCATTGTGAGTGTGTTGTGTGGGCTCATGCTAAGAAGAAAATTCATATCTGTAACATGTTTGGTTGTGGTGTCACGTGATGTGGCAATTGGTGGCCACCACTTTGTGTAGTCAGAGGTGGCCCGCTGTGATTGTATGCTTGGATGATGCCCAAAAAACGTCCAGCACCAATCCCAACGAAGTGTGCCAATAAAATACCAGCTAAAGGAAGATGCCCGTCAAAAACAGCCCAGAAGGAGCCCTCTTAGGACAATGCAAGAGAGAAGTGCATTTGAAGTGCGTTAATATAACGACATTTTGCGGAAATGCGAGTTCGAATAATGCGCCATTCAAATTTTTCTAAAAAAACAGAAAAATGCAACAAATTCAGCTTTTTATTTCATTCAATTAATTGTTTTAGGTCATTTTCAATCATTTCAGCAGATTTTTCGTCGACTGACCAACGTAGATAACACTGGCCAACCTTGACAGCATTTAATTTTTCTTTTAAATGCCTATATTTTTTCATTGATTTTTCACCCAATCAATTTACAATGTTCAACAAAAGTGTTCCTTTTTCCCAGCCCTTTACAAAAATATGCTTGAATTGACCAAATTCTTTCTTAAACGGAAGTTATGTGCAAAATTCAAAAGATTGTCCTATCATGACGACCGACACTCCCCTATAAGTACCACTCCGCAAACTTTTATCCAATTACACAAACATTTAAGAAAAGGAAAATATTTTCTAGTGAATTGTGGTCTTTTAACTTAAATTTCATTAATCAATCAATCAAATCAGATTTTATATATTTATCCATATCTACTCGAATCCAGCTCAGCTACGGACGGCAAGAGGGTAAAGTTTTTTAAATAATAAATCGATGCCAAAATAAATTATTTATATGTTTCCGTGCGATGTTTACATGATTGCACATATTGCTGAGTTTCATTCCCATCTTCATATGAGCTCCGGAATTTTATATTTTAAGAGGAGGGGGATGGAGATTAACCGGGATGAAATTATGATGATACGGAGAGTCGTACGAACGTGCAATACATTTATATTAATTGTTTATACAACGGATTTAAGGGGACTTGTAGAACGGAAACCTTACTCCACTTTCTTTCCAATAAACGCCATCTGATATCGTGTTGCGAAGCACACACACTAAACAGTCGTATCTTGAAAAGAAAATTCATAGCACGAAAAATTAATAGTTCTCTATTAATATATTTATAATTAATTGAATTTTACACTTTAAACCCAAATACAAATATGTAATTGAACTGCTAACCACTTCCATTTGATATCAAAAGATTTATTTCATAATTCGTTTAAAAATTTTGGATTTAAATTTTAGGATAAAAGCGTCGAAGCATTAATGGGGACTTAAAAGAAACTGTCTAGACATTAACGAGCGATTCATTTACTCTTTGCCTAAAATTCCAATTATGTGTATAGGCTTCTTCAAATATGAATGGATTCAAATAATCCTGTTGGAATATTTATGTTCGACTTAATTCCACTCTCGTAATTATTTAGGATATTAAAACGAAAAGATATTTAGACCCGATTAAAATTCTATTAGTCCTTAACAGCTTAGAATATTTTCTACATCTACATAATTATTGGAGGACTTGTTAATACATGTATAAACTGAAACAGTTAAAAGGGACTCTTTAAAAAGTGTTTATGATTCAGTTGTAAAGAATATTAAATTATTTATTCTAAGCAAGCAGTATCCTTTTTATAAACATTCTAATGTTATTTATATGCTTAGGTGCTATAGATATTTTGAAATTTCATAAAATTTTTATGAAATTATGTGGAGAAAGGGTATTGGTACATATTTGGTTTTCTTGATGGGATGTCACATTACCGGAAACTGTGCTTATAACCTGCAACTGATTAAACCTTGTGGTGGTCTATCGTTATATTTTACATTTTCACAAATATCCAAGTAGCCAGGCGCATATCCAGACCTGCAGCCTAGGGGGGATCACAACTAAAATGTTGGAGGGGAAGGAAAAAGTCGGAAGAAGTCGCTCTTAAATTTTTGAGGCCAGCCATTCCTTTTAACTCGTACACGAATTTGTCTGTCTATTTATATATTTCTTTTTTACTATTTTCGACACTCGTAGACCCACTTTTCGTCATCACAGCGAGCTGAAATTTGGCACACAGGTTCATGTCGCGTGACAATTGAATCTATCAAAATTTGAACCGAAAATTTCCATTGAAAATCGGGAAAAATCATTTGAAAATTTGGTACAAATTTGATTAGTGATAAATCCGTTTCAGGAAAAATGCAGAGTTTTCCGATTTTTCCGAAAAAAATTTCCGGAATTTTCCGACTTTTCCGGAAAATTTTCCGGTAAAAAAGTTTTCTAAATTATGCAGGATCAAGTTCCCTATCAACTGGCATCATTACTTTCTCTCCGACAATGGTGAAAACTTGCAGAAAAATGGAGGAAAATTCATGTAAAACGCTTTTCCGGAGTTTTCCCGACCAAGGAAGCGTTTGAGCGTTTTGCAACGTAAGACAAAGTTGTAGAGCGAAATGAGTTGTATAAAGTTGCTTTTGTGGAAAACCCGGAAAAGCGGGAAAATCATCGGACAAATTTTCATCGATATGATTAGTGATAAATCTGTTTCAGGAAAAATGCAGAATTTTCCAATTTTTCTGGAAAATTTTCCGATTTTTCCGACAAAAAAGCTTTATAAGCTATGCAGAATCATTTTTTTCCGTCCCACTGGCATCAATACTTTCTCTTCAACAATCATGAAAACTTGCATGAAAAATCGAGGAAAATTCATGTAAATTTTTAAAAAAAAATCATAGTAATAGGAAAAGTTTGTGGAAAACATGGAAAATCGGGAAAATTCATGTTATATGGGATCAAGTTGGAATACAGCAAAAAAGCGCTGTTTAAAACATAATTTGAATTTCAGAAAACCGTTGCAGTACCTACTTCAACGATTTGATACTCGAAAAATTTTTGTTTTCGGATCGGTACCAAACATGACTTAAAATGTCGGTAATGATAAGCTGAACAAAAACTTCCAGGCAACCACGGTGCTGACTTCCAATCTTCTTATCGCAACTGCCTTCAAAATTTCAAATTTTTCGAAACCTCGGTAAACCGTAGTCCGAGTTATCGAAACTGTTCGGATTGTGTTCGAAGTACGGTCAGTCGATTGGAAACTCTCGAGTCGTATGGACGCAAAAAAAAATTCACTGCGAATATTCAAAAATTGACTCAAAATAAAGAAGAAAGAAAGAAATATAAGGTTAAATATAAGAAAAATTAAAGGAAAATAGAAGATTAAAAGGAAAACGGAAAATTGAAAAGAAAGTAAGAAACTAAAATTAAATTAGAATTAAGTAAAAATATAATTAAGTTCGGTTAAATTGATATTAGAACCAAGAGGCCCATCCGCATGAAAAGGTAGAAAATAAACTTTTCTTCCCACACAGAGGTGGACGCAGATTTTTTGATTGGTACATTTCTCTTGAATATTCTTTCTCATCATGAATCAAATCACTTATTACCTCTGATTGATCATACTGATATATATCGGTGATTGTCAGCGAATAAAATCTGAGTCCATCTCTGTGTGTGAAGAAAAGTTTATTGATTTGGAAAAGCTATCGATAATATTATCCACATCAATGTCGATCTCAGGGTGGATATTAAGGACTCATAACCAGATACGCCTTCTCGTGCAGAGATTATAGAAATAGATGCTGACGCAAGCGATTCTGCAGCTTGAGTCACATTTAAAGGAACGAAAGTAGGAGTGCATGATACGTTACTGACTATTTCTTCTGATGGGAACTTAACTGATCTTGCTTCCTTCTGAAAAAATAACTTGTCAATGGTCTTATCAGTCTTCCGCTTTACAATTTCGCTACTATTTCTACTTCCATGGCTAACTAATATAGCAAGCTAATCCTTCTCCTACAAATTATAAGTAAACGTGAAATTAAATTAAACAACACTATTTGAATTAATACGAAAGTATAAGCAAAGCAACGACAACTATCGCAGAGGAAAGCGACTGGATTTTATTTTTATAGTTTTGTCGTAAAAATTCTAAAGAAAAATTGTAGAATCAATTTTAACGGGATTCAAATCAATCCAACTGATGGCATTCAGCCCCCAATAGTGTATAAAAATTCGAAAGAAAAATTTTCAAGTAAATTTCTAATAACAAAATGTATGATTGCCAACGCTCATAAATATCTTTAACGACCAGACCAGCTAAGGCATCGGAATCAATGTTACTATTTGTAACCATGGTTGGCCACCAGTGCATGAAAAATGTAAAGAAAAAACCTCAAATATTTCTAAAAAAAAAAAAACTGAATGCTTGTGTCCTTGTCCGAAAGAGTGAGCCCACCAATTCGTTCGGATCGTTGTCAGTCTTAAAAACAAGTTGTAATTATATCTCTAAGAAAAATTTAATGTTTTCCTACGAACGTAAAATTTTTGAACACCTCAGGCTTGAATCAGTGCTGCTATGAAAAACCAACGGGTGACTATACGTTGATGAGTTCTACTGGAAGAACCCCAAATCAAAATTCGTTAAGTCAGTTTGTATACACCCCACCAAGTTGTGCTGTCATTGATTTTATGTCGGAAAGTCAGATAGGTAAAAAAAAATTTGTGATCACTGACCAATTTCTTAGAAACAATAAAGCTGGCTTCCCACGGCACGTGGTTTCACGAGCCGCGCCGCGCGATCACGACCCACTCGCCGTGGGAAGGGTCTGGCTCAAGGTGGTACAAGCTCGCCTGTCCTGTGTTCTTTTGTGTCCGCAGAACAAAAGATACACAAAAGAACGTCTCCTACATTTTCATAGAAAGATTCAAATGAAGCGAACAGTACAAATATTTCACTTTAATCGACAGAATAATTTTTTCTCTCTAGTATATGGGAGTTCTAGAACAAGGTACATAAAAGCACACAGCTATTGTGTCCATACCATACGAAAATCGTCCTATTTAGCTTTTACAACTCACTCTACAGTCCAGCGTCACATTCAATTCACCGCGAAGGTGAGGTGGAGATAGGGGGGGGGGGTCATGACCCCCCGTGACCCTCCCCTGTATACGCGCCAGCAAGTAGCAACCATTGACTTGGGTTTTGATATTTAGGAACAGGTAATTCGACAACTATAATTCGTTAGATACATAGAAATCTCGGTCATTTTTAACACACTAAAGAAAGCTAAGAAACAATGGGGTGGTGCTATTCATAGACAATTTAAAATGAACTTTAAATCGACTTTATCTTAAAGTTGATTTTATGATATTCATTAAGCACGTACAGTTTACTCTAGCGGTGAAAGTTGACTTTAACTTTAAAACAGATTTTTGCCATCTTTAAGTATACTTAGCTTCAGAGTATTGTGTAAATTTCTTCATTTTTAAAAAGTTTTTATTAAATTAAATAATCTTAAAAGTGTTATAAAATTGAAGAAAAAATGGATATCGATATTGTTGAAAGAATCAAAGAAGATTTAGCTTTTATTAATGATGTAAACAATTTTCGACTTCAAACAATATAATTATCGATAAGATCCTTTTGAAAGGATGATTGATACAAGATTTTTCTCACGATAATTTTAAAATACGTCCGTCTCGCCATACTGAGTGAGACTCACTGATATTTTTCTTCACTCAATTATTTAAGGCAGTTGATTTGTTAAAGAAGTTTCCCTAAGTTGGAGATCACGCAAATTAAATCGCAATCATTTCGAATTTTTTGAATTTTACTTTAACATTGGACGCATTTTTTTTTTTTCAAATTTGAGAAAAATAAATATTCTTTATGTAATTTTATAAATTATTGTTGTTAAGAAATCTATGGTATTTTTTTTTTATAATTGTTTTGAAATTTTTTTCCATTTTTTAAAATCTGATGATCCTGATGAGTGACAATTCGGTGGTATATGCGTCGTATTAAACTTAGTTTCTTACGTCTAACGAAAGAGCTAGGATTTGTTATTCTTATGTGATGATAACCAATTAATTTTTTTTTTTACTGTAGACCTTATTGATGTTGTCGATGGTTTTGCGATCAAGTTTCATCATTATTAATACTTGAGTTAAAGAATTTTTTTTTAGACTCATACTCACTCCGTAAATTCTAAATATATATTCTTCATATGCTGCATGTTTATTTATATAATTTAATTCCCATTTATATTACCCCTACAGGGTAAGATTCTTCAATTCACATATTTACACAAACATGCAGCATATGCCTTAGTTATTAGTATTTTGCTGTTTCTTCCAATTATATTAAGTTCTTAATTCTTAAAGAGTAATGCCCACTTTTCATACAACTTTAAGTCCGACATAAACAGACATTAAAGATGGCTTAAATGATGCATAATGATACTCTGAGCATATTTTATTAACAATGTTTATTTCAATTAAGCGGGGAAAGCTTTCTTGAGTGAAAAAATGAACTTTTCTACTTCTCGTGATTGTGCGGAATTGGTGTGTTGGAGAGAATGACTTTCAATGTTCACAATAGAGCACTAATGGAAGAAATAACTGCAAAAATATATTCGAAATGTAGTAACTGGGGTGCAGGTGCCCCAAGTGCATGAAAATGGGATTTCCGGCGGTAAAAACGTTGTTTGAATAGAAAGATACAGTAATCGGTGGTACTCGACGAGACCTTTAATTTGATATGCAATATGACGTATTGGAACCACCCCCCCCCCACCGTGGATTCCTACCCCCACCCTAAAAGTATGCAGAAACAAATTTTCTTCTTTGAATTGTAGCTGCTAATGAACTGAGGCGAACAGTGAACCCCGTTTTCCGATCGGACATAACCCTACCAAGTTAGAGCCGATCTAAGGTGCGAAAAATCTAGTACATTAATTCGCATAAAAAAGAGTGAAATACTAGGGATGGCTATATAAGCCTCCGAGTATAGGAGTGTGAGAACTCAAACTTCTTCTCAGGACATAAGAAATTCGATTCTGTACCAGAATTTCCAAAATGTACTAGATCAAACTTTTACCCGCCCCCAAGCCTTCCCCCGCTAAATTGAAATAAATATTGTTAATAAAATATGTTCAGAGTATCATAACGCATCGTTTAAGATATCTCTCATGTCTGTTCATGTCGGACCTAAAATGGGCATTCACTTTTAGTGCGTGTATTCTGTTTAATAATTGATATTGAAACCTTTCAAGGCAAAAGAACTTTTGTTTTGAAAACTTACTTGTACTTCCGACATAGTTATCGTTTATTAATTTATTAACGCAAGTCTACGGAGTGCATCTCCTACAGGCTATGCAATATGACTTAAAACATTCATTTCACCTAATGACTACGATAAACTAAAGTTAAAAATAAATAAAAAAAAAAAAAACATTTTATTTATTAAATGTATAACCTCCGATGGATCCAAAATGAATTTATTCCTTAAATAGATGAAATTAAATTTTAAGTTAAAATGAATTATAAAAGACTCCTCAGACTATCTAAAGGAAGAAGGGAACAGAAACAAAAAAACTTTACCTTCCTGCCTTTCCGATGCCGGTCACTTACTCAGGAAAAGAGAAATTTGTCATCATTGTTATTGGTATCCTCGGAAAATCATCGACCTTATCTTTGTTGCCTACCTAAATATACATACCTACCTAAACATAAACCAAAAGTCACCTGACTATATACATGGCTATAGACAATTGTTCGCTCATTTCCACAGAATCAAGTGAACTTTATAATTTAAAAAATAAAAATAAAAAAAATAAAAAGTCCGGTACGATGGAAGCAAAGATACAAAAACCACTACGAAAATAGATACTTATACACCCACACAACCATATAAAGCGGACATTAGATGACACCAACAACGATGAAAGTTACAAATAAAAAGTTTTCCGCTCTACAGAAATAAGGTAACCTACCTACCAACAAAATCATCCCCCTCTAGAGGATGAAGATGCGATCCAATTGGACAAGGCAAAAAAGGAATCCTCTTGGTTTCTTGATTCCAGAACAGCAAAGAACCGACGAAAAAGCAGTATAAAAAAAAAAAGACGATCTAAAGAAAGTTACCGGTAAACATTTACTCAACCAGTTAACAACACAGGGACTGCAGTATCTACCCTGCCGGGGATGAAAAGAAAAGCGAAAATTCCCAGTGGAAAACAACGAAAATAACCCAGCGGGTCCTATTTCGTCTCAGTAAACGGATGCTGCTTGTCTTTGCTCAAAGTATAAGGAAATTTCTTGCTGGGCTGCCTGAATGAATCTTTGATCAAATAATGCCATTTTATTGACTTCCTTATGTTTGCCGTGGCTGTGTGCATTTGTGTGTGTGTGTGTGTATAAAAGGAAGGACATAGACTGGATGATTTGCTTCCATTTTATCGAAATTACTGACGGCTATAGGTGGCCCTAGAAAACATTCATTACACGTTAGAGTTAACAATTTGTTTTGCTTTGCTCGAAACCACAAAAACTGTATTTGTTTTGAGTCAAATGGAAAATATTGGATTTGTAAAAAGGAAGAAGAATACAGAATGGTCAAAACTGGTTGACGATTTTTTCATAATGCATTTAATTTATGTTTTTTTTAGTTTTTTTGGAAAAAGCTAGGTGCTGTTATTAATGCATGTGTATTGAGGAAAATATATTAACTTCTGTTGCACCATATAATAAATCCTGTGTATATGTGTATATTAAATTTATAAAGGGTTTTCCAATAAGAGGTGTTATTTTAATTAGCCCGCTATTTCGGTAGATGTCACTTTTGGAGCTGTCATTTTTTGACATTTTACAACTACGCCATTAATAAAAATGGAACGATACACGATTCAACAACGCATTGAAATTATTAAAATTCACTATAAAAATGGTGAAAATGTGGCAGAGACGGTTCGTAGAACTCGAACAATTTTGGGTCGTCGTGAAGCACCTTGTCGGACCGCAATCCAGAAATTGGTAGAAAAATTCGAGCTGTCGGGACAAGTTAGTGATGTGAAGAATAAAACCCGTATACGTCGCTCAACAACGGCCGAGAATATTGCTGCTGTAGCCGAAAGTGCTGAAGAAAACCCAGGTTTGTCCATTGCTCGTCGTTCTTTGGAATTAGGCATTCCACAAACGTCATTACACCGTATTTTGCATAAAGATTTGGGTCTTAAGGCTTATAAAGTTCAGTTCACACAAGAACTCAAGCCGGCCGATCATCAACAACGTCGAGTCTTTGCTGATTGGGTCCTTGAAATGCATGAAAATGATCCGGAATTCCATCGAAAACTCATCTTGAGTGATGAGGCCCATTTCCACCTCGATGGCTTCGTCAACAAGCAAATTGTCGCATCTGGGGCTCGGAAAACCCAAGAGTTATTGTTGAAAAGCCTCTCTATCCTCAACGTGTGACTGTTTTGTGCGGTTTATGGTCCCGCGGGGCCATTGGACCTTACTTTTTCGAAAATGAGGCTGAAGGAACAGTTACGGTGAATGGATTGCGCTATCGACAGATGATTAATGATTTTTTATGGCCGCAATTGGATGGTATTGATCTGGACAACGTTTACTTTGAACAAGACGGCGCTACGTGCCATACAAGCAACCAAACCATTGATCTTTTACGGGAAAAGTTTCCGGACCGTGTTATCTCTCGAAGAGGTGATCACAATTGGCCACCGAGATCTTGTGACTTAACACCTTGCGACTTCTTCCTTTGGGGCCACGTGAAAGAGAAGGTCTACGCCAACAGCCCTGCGTCGATTCAAGACCTTAAAGATGGAAGTCGTGAGGCTATCGAGGACATAGGGCAGCCAATTTGCGATTTGGTTATGGAAAGTTTCATGAAAAGTATATGGTCCTGTAGGCGTGGTCGTGGTGGTCATTTGGCTGATGTTATTTTCCATTATTAACGGCATACCTTCCTCTTTATAATGAAATAAAGATCCGATCATCTATCTCAAAAAATGGCATTTTTCTCTGAATATCAAAATAACACCTCTTATTGGAAAACCCGTTACAATGCACGACTTTAAAATCATCAGCAGAAATTTACAAAATAACAATTTAGATAACGTTAATTTTTACACAAAGTTTCTCTGGGGCCGGATTCACTCACAAGGAGAGTTGTGGAGATGAGTTGTTTTGTTTTTACACTTAACTCTCCACTCGGAATTATATTGAGAATTACCAAACTCTATTCCACTCGACAAAACACTCAGCTGTTTTAGTTGTGGAGAGAAGTAAGAAGAATATTTCTCAACTGACAGTATTCTCTGTTCTTGTTGTGTTTTGTGAAGGTAGCTATAGGTACCTAGGAATTTTTAAATTAAATTATGGACTCACAGCATATCCTGGCTTTATTTACAAAAACAAATTATGGAAATCCTTGCAATACTTACAAAGAAATATGGATTTTGATGTCTCAAGGTACCCGCTAAAAACCTTAAATCACACGAAAATGGTCAATTTGGTTATTTTCCAGTACAGAAGAGATGCTATAAAAATTTTAAATATTCTCTTTAAGGCTTGCGCATGTAGGATTAAATCGCATCTACATTTTGTCCCCTAATTAGATATGTAATTAGTTCTCATGTCCGGTAAATTGTAAATGCAGATAACTACAAAAGAAGTGAATCAAAAAAATATGTTCTCAATAGCGTGATAATGAATGTGAAATAAAGAACGGAACAAATATATGCAAAATATAGGAACTGGGGTGTATATGACCCAAGTGAAAAATATCCGTCTTTCGGCGGTAAAAAGTCAGCTATGACGTTAAATTGATCAAAAATAAATTACATCACTCGCTTACCTTCTCCTCCCTCTTTAACTTTGTACCAAACATGATGTATTTTGGACAACTCCCAATGGGTTCATTGTCAGCAGTAATTTCATTCATGCATTCAATGATGATTCACATATTTTCGTTCATGAATGAATAACATGAACTTACAAAAAAAAACAAATGCACTTGAGTGTCAATTGCTGACACTGCATTTAACACCGTTGGTGCATTGCACTGACATCAGTGAACCCGAATACTTGCAATGCTAGGAATATGCAATACGGCGTTTGGTAGCAAATTAATAATTATTGGATTGCGATATACCAGGTCAACAACTGGTGTAATAATAATTGTAAAGTAAATTGAATTGATGACTTGTGAATTTACCAATTCACATAGTAGGTAGGGATAACAATGTATAGACTCAAATAATATAAAAAAGTTAAATTGAAATAATAAAGATGATATAGTACAGTACATTCTAGACAAGACAAGGTGTTTCATTTATTATCCGCGCCAAACTTAGGCAAACTCTGACGCCATACAATTGCACATAAGTATATCGGCTGAGCTCTCTCGCCTGCATCAATAGGCAATCTCTGAGGCCATTGCCATACATATATCGGCTGAGCAATCTCGCCTATATATCCACCACTCATTTTGCCTGAGGTTTCTCGTCTGGATTATTAGATAATCTCTGACGCCAGCATCCATCCAAAAGACGATGGTTAGTTCCAGCATAACACACGCCCCGCCCGCCTGCTAGGAGGATTAGAAATTTCGTGATTTTCATTTTCAAAAAATCATATTTCGAGAACGAAGCAACCAATTTTCCTGATTCAGATGCCAAATACAGATTCATACTTATATTTTTTTATAATGAAATATGACAGCACCGAACAAAAAAAAATTGTTATTAATAATAGCATACGGCTTAACAATTCATTAAAAAAAAACATTAATTTTGTATGTGGGGGCCATAGAGCAATGCCGTTTTCTTAGTTGGCTGTTTTCTTAGTTGTATGTATGGTGTTCAGGAGAAAATGATAGGTGAAGAAAAAATTGGTTTGGTGTACGTTGGGAGGTGTGTTTGGGGGGGGGGGGGGTGAAGCCCCCCCCCTGGTCCAAATTGGTGCGTGTTTGGTATCAAATTAAAGAGGGAACAGAGTGTGATTGAATGCCGGGGTTCGGTTTTTGATCCTATAAACTTCATACGGGCGGATGTTTTTACCATTAAAAAGGTCTTTTTTGTCACTTGGGTCATATATACCCCCATTCCTTCCTTTTGCATATATTCTGCCCGCTCTTTCTTTCGTATGTAGTAGCAGACTGTTGTGAGCTTTTTTTGTTTGAGTAGAAAATTTCGCCATCGTAATGGTTTTTCGAAAATACTAGATTAAAATAAAGCGATTTTTTCACTCAAAAAAAAAAAACGTCGATTTTCCACTTTAAAAAGGCCTGGTTCATTTTTGTTTTCCAGTTATCTTCGAAATTAATTAACAAATTTAAAATTAGATATGTGATTACGGCAGGAAGTGTAATGCGATTTCATCCTACATACAACAATATTTAAAAAATTTATAGAGTCTTTTCTGTGCTGGAAGACGATCAAATTGTGGCTTTTTTCGGGTAACTTCAAATTATGTAAATATTCGATGGATTTCAATATTTTCTTCTTCTTATAATATAGCTAAGATATTCCACAGTACTAGGAGTGTAAAGGGGTGCCCCAGTGGGGTGATAGATATAAAAACGGCAACATTTTCGGCTCGTAGAGAAGAAAACTTGCGTGAAGCGTGCGCCCGTGAAAGTGTTAATGTAAGCGTAGCTTTTTTATTGAAAATTGTAGGATGATAAAATCTGTATATACGTGATTGTCCTATATGATTATTATAAAGAGAATTAAATTAAGAATACCGCAACAATTGGAGAGGGGAATTAGTGGAGTCTTCACTAAAAAAATTCATTGACTTCGCCTGAAAGTTTGATTTGCAGTAAGGGGAGACAAAAAGAGATTTCTCCTACATAAATTGATCTTTAGTGATGAATCAGACATGGACCATGTTAATTTTTTCCGATTCTTACCGGATTTAACCAAGGCTCAAACCTTTATATGAATTCTATGCATATTCTATGTGTAACACGCGCAAGCACACATACACACACACATGTACACATTTTAAATAATTAAATTAAATTAATTTTATTTATAAAATAATTTATTTAGTCCATTGACATTGCGTCTCAAACGGTATAGGCTTCTCACACTCTACTGCATCACTCAGTCTAATTTTCTTCGCTAGTCAAGCGATATATGACTTTAAGAAAATAATGCGGAAGGATGTAACCTAACCTCTTGAACTTTATAAAAGAAAAAAAAAAAAAAACTTGGAAATTTTCTTATCAAAGGACAAAACCTCTTGGGAAATTTACTGTTAAGTAGTAGTAGCCGCAGAGGAAGCAGCAACAGCAGTATGCGGTCCTTACAATACAATTACAGTAATCTGCTGAAAAAAAAATGGACATTCCACTTCCTCGTGGACTTGTTATCCTTTTACAGTCATTTTTCCATTACTTTACTTTCTTTTGAGTCGAAATTTCTCCCAATTTAATTATTTTTCTACTTTAAAATTTTCATCTTCATAGAGATGTATGTAGGTATGTAATGTAATGTAAGTACCTTAAAGAAAACTAATTTTTGATAAAACTAAATACTTGTGTCATATACAGCACACGTACACACATACTTAGCTTAGGTTATACAACACTGACGCGCCAATGGAAAATCATTTTCCTTCGTTAAATTCTTCCTTGAAAGTTGTTAATAATTAAAATTTTAACAACTTTGAAAAAGTATACTTCTTCGTCATGATGTTTGTGTTAGTGATATTACTTTTACTAGACTATTGCTGTTCCTTTACTTCTCTTGTTTGTATGCATTTGTGTTTGCCTGTGTGTGTAACATGTATCTAGAAGCTGGCTTGAACACCGCTATCGAGCCGAGCGTACATTAAAAGTTTACACAATCAGTTTCAATCAGATACCCTCCAGTCTACTTCAGTTTCAAGGAGACATAGAGGCTGATTTCTGGGATACTTCTTACCGGCATTATATATAGGTAGATATATATGTGTGTGTAGGTATCCTTCTTCCCTTTCAAAGGAAAGGTAGGAGGAAAGAGCTTTGCGGTATTTACGATGGAAAAAAGAAATTAGGATGAGAGAGGGGCCAGGGATATTATTCAATTTTTATAAGAGCAGGTCTCTCTGTATGAAGTAAACTGCATGAAAAATATTACGGAGGAGGGGTTCATATAATTAAGAAACTTTGAAGTGGTGGTTCGGAGAGTTGCCCGTTTTCTGTAATTTTATTTAAATAATTCTGGTTTTAATTTAAGTAACTCTTTGGGAAACCGCAGCCAATTAAAATGTTAAGAAAATGAAACATTTTAAAACTAAATTTGTGATTAAAAATTAAAATAAAAAATTGTTTACAATATTCTGAAAATGTTATTATTACGATTCTATTAATATGTAGAAAAATGTTTTATGTAAATGAGTGAATTTATATTCGAGTGCTTTGAAGTCGGCTGCATATTCTGGGTAATGGATAAGAACCAGGAACAGAAACGAATACGCTGTAGGTTGCTTTATAAGCTAACGCTAATAGACTAATTTCACAGTTAGCTAGAAAGTTCTATGTGGAACTAGAAAATTACAAATCACCATTCAAAGCAATTAAAACAGGTTGCTTTCAGGGTTCTATCCTAGGCCTACTACTTTTCAACCGATACACCTCATACCAATCTCAAATGGGAGTGTAACAACAATTGACTCTCTCACTTATGCCCAATCTCGTTGCCCACATTTGAATTTTAATATTCATACCTCAAAATATGGGGTATAGAATTTAGCGTCCAAAAATTCGAGCTTATCTACATTCGGAGGAAACCTTCCAGTGAGCAAAATTGATAAATTGCTAAAGCATATAGTGGCTGTCTATAATACAGCGAAAATTAGACCCTCACTAAAAACCAAATACCTTGAGGTAAACTTTCATAAGTGTTTGAAATTCAATGACCACCAAAATCCATGATTGAAAAATCTAAAACTAAAAAACTACGCCTACAGTATTCTTAGTCCGATTATTAACATCAGGGATGGACTCTCAACTCGAACAAAACTTCTGCTCCACAAGCACATAATTAGACCGATGATAACTGTGGAACACCATCTCCCCTACGAGGATGGAGTACCTCGATACTCTCGAAAAGAAAATTCTCCGATTTTGGTAGAGTGATGGTAGAGCTAGTTTCTACGAGTCAAAAGTGGAATAACATAGAGATTAAATACAAAACAAACAAGCTGACAATATCTTAGAGCTTATCTTATCTCTGATGGAGCCAGTAATTTAGGATCCATCTCTTCCTAGGAAGAATGTGACATAAAACGTGAAATTTTTTTATATGTAGATATTGATATGGTTTTATAAAGGTGTTCTCAGAAACCGTTTCACCCGGCGCAAATGAATGAAAATCATTACAAGAACGATGACACCGGGTCATTATGACCCGGATTATATCGACAAATTATAATAAATTTAAAAGAGTTACCTTAATTATAATAAATATTTATTTAATAGGGTCGTGCGTGTAGGGATGATACTAATGTATTCCATGTAAAAATCAAACTTTTATTAGCTACCTCAATAACATATGCAAAATCAACTTTGAAAACATAACTCTGATATTTTTCTTTTTTAACTTTTGACGCTGGTCATATTTACCCGTTTTGACTTGACGCACGGTATCTCGATACGCAGATGGCATCACATTGAGGACATCGGCGGTACGAGGAGAGGGGACTATATCTCCAGCTACACAAACGTTCAAATTGGACGGTCAGCGTGAACAAAAAAAAATATCACCATATTAAATTGGCTTGGGTCAATATGACCCAGCCTCATTGGCGTGTAATAGCAGACTCCAAGGGAGCTTCTGGATAGCTAAATTGTTTTATAACTGCTGCTTTTGCTACTGCTTTGCTGTTGGTAATAAACTGTTTTATAATGGTTCTCAATGCAGTTTTCCGAGCCTTTATGAAAGCTTTAAGTGATTAAATGGCATCCAAAGCCAAAGTGTTTTAATAAGGCTCTCAGATACATGGCATTGCAAACCACTATATGACTATTATATAACGAAGTAGCTCTCGAATCCAAACAGCTTTATACCTAGTTCGGAAAGCATTCCTAATACTGCCTAATCATAAAACATTTCAGTGTCAAAAAACAAAAATCAAATCTTATAACTTTTATAAAATAATTTAGCCACGTGAATCAATTCTAAAGCCTTTTTAAAACACAGATCCAATTTTCGCAACCAAATAGATAGCTGTTAAAATTGTTGGTTGGGTGTGCTATTCAAGTTCGAATCTAGACCCATACAATAATTAATTAAAGTATTTTCCATTTGTTGTATATAAATGAACCTCGCTTCTGGTATATATATGCCCATGTCGTAATGGAAAGGAAATTTTTTTTTTTCAATAACTCAGACTATTGTCCTTCAGAGGACTTTCGGACCTAGCTATATTCTGAACAGGTTTCTACATACATATGTATGTACCAAAGGGTTTTGGTTTCTTCTACTGGATATGCAGATCCCTTTTGTTCTTCGTAATTGTGCTCCATTATTCAATTATATTCAACCTTTTGTATGTACATTGGTACAATTATGTAAACCTGTTCTGATTATATGTACATACTACAACTGCTGAAGTAACACAAAAAAAAAAAAAAATTAAAAATGAAAAACTCAAAACAAATAGAATTTAAATTTACTCAAAGGATAAAAATGTAACCGCCTCGCACAAGCTACTGCACATAGAATTTTTCAACTGCTTTTGTATTTCTATTAGAGAATTGCTTTCCAGCTCCTGTGGAGAGTCCTTCATGTCATGAAAAAAAAAAAATATAATCAAAACTCGTTGAATTAATATAAAAACGTAAAATGTAAAAAAAAAAAAAATGTGGGATGGAGAGAGAAAGAGAGAGAGAGAGAGAGAATAAAAAATGGTGCGTGTTGTTTTATATACCTAAACGAGCACACAGAATACCCGGCGTTCTTGAAGTGGTTCATTACATGGCAAAAACATCCTTTGGAATTTATTAAAAGATCCTTATTCATCCACTGTGTTTCGTTAGGACTGTTTTTCTTTTATTTTTATTTTATATTTTTTTAATTTGTTCAGATTTACCTTTCCAGTTATAACCCCATCGGCAAGCCTCTCTGGCAATGAAATATTTAATAGAGAGAGGCAGTTAGGTAGGTAGCAGGATACGTGTATTGTATGGAAATGAGTTAAATTGTAATGCAAACAAAAAATGAATTGGACTTTCTCTTCCACACAATACATATGTATGTACCTATGCAAAAGTACGGTTTTGGAGATATGTAACCTATTCCTGAAAGTTAGCAAAAAAGTTCAAATTTCCTAAATTTCTTTTTTTTTTACATGAGAGATAAAAAATAGAAAACACCAGGAAGGCGGCAGGATAGGATGGCCAAGTGCGAGTCGGACTCGTACACGAACAGTTATGTACCATCGTACAAGATTTAACCTTTTTAGATCGCACAAATACAAAAGTTTATTATGTTGGGACCAGGGCTGGCGTCACCTTTTGCGGGGTCTGAATATGCATTCAAGTCCATCACTTAAATTTTACAATGCTGTTACATATTAGCTGTGTTTTTTTTTGTGTACTTTGTTCTAGAACACCCATATACTGGAGAGAACAAATTGTTCTGTCGAATGAAGCGAACTATTTGTGCTGTTCGCTTCCTTTATAAGTCTTCTATGAAATTGTATGAGGCGTTCTTTTGTGTATCTTTTGTTCTGCCCTGTT
The DNA here is from genome assembly GCA_963924295.1 of Dioctria rufipes. Lineage (NCBI taxonomy): Eukaryota > Metazoa > Arthropoda > Insecta > Diptera > Asilidae > Dioctria > Dioctria rufipes. Next base: position 25,776,861 of record OZ002744.1, on the reverse strand, counting down.
CTGCGGACACAAAAGAACACAGATATTATATATTTTTTATAAAATGAATATTAAATAATAATACAATCCAATAATAATATTAAATAATTTTTCCTGCTTTTTTCGATGCCAAATCATTGATAACATCATCAAAATCGATTGGATTTGCTACTTCACTTTCTATTGACAGAATAGCCAGAGATCAAAATCTCTATTGGCTTATCGATGATCGCAGATAATTTTTTATTAATTTGAACCGCGAGAAACTATCAGTACGTTTACATGAATACTTGAGTACTTGACTTGAAATTCACTTGAAATTCACTTGAAGCTCTGGTAGGGCGGTTGATTGAATTAATTCCAATTACTTGACTTGAATTTTTCTTGAATTTAATTTTCCAAGTACTTAAGTTGAAATTTATGCGTTAAATGAGCGTTTTCATGATATTTTGATTACTTCAAGCATACTTCAAGTATACTTCAAGTATTCATGTAAACGTACTGTATGTTCTGCTGAAGAGATTAAGTGGAAGAAACTCATGCTGGATTCTCTGATATTTTTGAGAAAAATGGAAATTTTCTTTGACAAAAATTTTGCATCTCCTTTCAGCACCTTGGCCAAAGCGAAATTTATCTTTCTCTTGAAAAATTAAGGTAGTGTGACCCGATGTACGTAAAGTTCATTCATTAGAATAAAAGGATTTTGAAGATATTCAAGAGCATTGTATCATTCAGGTAATCCTATGTTCTTTTGAATTTTATTTTTAACTCGTTGTCTGAATCACACTAGGACAATGCATAGTTAAGTTCTATTCCCCAATCATTCATGCAAAAGATATAAGTATATAACATTATTTGTTTCTTTCTTGAAAACATGAAAAAATCACAATTTTTCTCTGCTGATTCGTATCTTCTTATGAGGTTATCTTTGGCGTTGCTGTACCCAGTTCCTATGCAAGTTCGTAGAAGCTGCGACTTGTCCACAGACTTCCAAAAATCGGAGAGTCTTATCTTTATTTTTTTAAGCGCAGTTTTTTAAACAAATCCAAGTAATATTTTTTCACATCCATAATTCGCTTTCAAGGGGAAAAAATTCAATGAAAGTACAAAATCAGTAATTATGTTTGACTTCTGCAAAATACTATTGATATAGTTTAATTTCTCTGAAAAGTACATTTCTCTAAAAGCGTCTGTGGTTTGTTTGTTTGTTTCTTTTGTTTTTTTTTTTCTAAAGTAGTTTCCAGGATATGAGGACTTTATAAAGTTACATTGAGCTTTGATGAGATTTTTGTCATTCCTTTAAACTGAATCACTACTACTAAAAAAATTTCGTGCATCTGTAAAAATTTAATCAAAATCGGTGGTTTTTAATTGGGTAATTTTTGTTGACCGCGGAGCCTCTCAAAACGCGTGGCCGGGTTCCGATAAACGCGATGAACCTACCTTGTGCCAGCCCTAATAATTTTTAACCTTATTTTATTTGCATTATTTGTTGTTATAGAAGCTTACAATTTTGCTTCGATGCTTGAAAAAAGATTGTAAATCTTGTAGTACCAGTTCCCAGGAAATAAATGAATTGAATTGAATTGAATTTCTCAAATACTTTTATCGATTTTAAAATTGTCTTCGCTTGAATTTTTTTTTGTATTTAACAGTTTCTGTTTTATTAAATAAATGCGGGTACCTTAATTTAAAATAACGTTCTACTTTTTTGGGAATCATTGATTCATTTTCTAGGTTTTCGGCACACACAATACAAATCGAATATAGGTATTATATTTTCGGCAAACTTCTGTAGCTTTCTTTGTGGAATTTTCTGTGTGATTTTGAGAGGTTCCTTTTGAAGCTGTTGGTAATACAATATTTACCGTTGAAAAATCACTATAATTTACTGCATTATTTGATTCCCTTCCTTCTTCGTTTTCTGCTCTTTTTCCAATAATAAACTTATCCATTTTTTTATTGGCTATAATATAATTTTGCATTTAAATTCTAATGGTTTTTTATTTTTATAAATACAATATTAATTATATTAACCAGAAATACTAATTATTATAAAACTAAGTAGTGTACTGATAAGTCTAATTTTATTATTTTTTATTAAAAGTTTGCTTAAACTTGAACCTAAGAATTGCATATAATTTAAAATTTAAAACATTATGCCGAAGTCACAGTGCTCCGTGGTGCAGAGTGAGCTTTGTGTCTAGGATAAAGGTGTTCACAATTCATTGCAGAGATGGATTTTTGAAATTTCAAATTAGCTGTCAATACACCAAATCGAGAAAAAAGCAAACAACTGTCGTTGTCAAAACAACGAATTTCAAAAAGGAGACACCTGTTGGCATCATCAGATTGCTTCGAAACTAACTAAAATTAACGTACTTTTTTTGGTTTTTAAATCATGAAGTTTGATTAAAATATTGTTCTTGTTTTATTATTAACATTCGTAGTAGTTCGAAATTCTTGTTCTAAGCCTTCGGAAATGACAGCGTGGAAATTATTATTTTTTCGTGCAGCTCCATATGATGCTCCACCTTACCCCCCGTCAACACTGGCCATAAATTATGGTATACAATATGTTATTGCTACGGAATTGCCAGTGTAGATCGTGTAGTCATGGCAATAATCCATGATATGCAATATATGGTATACCATATTGCCCACCATATATTGCCAAGAAAATTGCTTGCAATAAATTTGACGTTTATCATCAAAATGGCTGAAATGAAGCTAACGCGTGCAGAATTATTTAAATTAATTAATTTTTACGAACTAAAGGAGTGCTTGTGGAACTATAAGCTATAACTATGAGCTTATTAATGAGCATATCAATGAGTGTTACGATGAGCTTTTTAATGAGTGTCACGATGAGCTTATTAATGAGCATATCAATGAGTGTCATGATGAGTTCATAAATGTGAATCTGATTTTACGATTGATTTGATATATTTTCTCGAATTCGACGCTGAGGAGTAGCCAACAGAAATGGCGGTATGCATTACTGCGTGCGAAAAAAAATTATGCCAGTTTCCATTCTACGCAACTCTTCCATTCTGCATTGTGAATTCGGCATTAATGAATAATGATTTACGCTAATAGAAATTATTAGCAAAAAACTATCAATTTATGATCCACTGCAGTCAATAAAACAAACATTAAATTTATTCGCGTTTGAATCAAAGCCGAGAAAAATATCATTTATTTACTTATTCACAGATAGTGCGCATGAGATATTGCATCTCTTTCTCTTATTTCGAAATGTATACTTTGCTTCTCTTTTGTGCATTTTACAATATTAGATGAGTACTTCGATGAGTACATAATGATTGTCACGATGAGCTTATTAATGAGCATCTCATTGATATGAGTTTATTAATGAACATATCAATGAGTGTCACGATGAGCTTATTAATGAGCATATCAATGAGTGTCATGATGAGTTCATAAATGTGAATCTGATTTTACGATTGATTTGATATATTTTTCCGAATTCGACGCTGAGGAGTAATAAGGATATGATCATAACGTCTTGTTCAGCATATGGAGGGCGACAGTATTTCCGCGGAAAAACAAATCAAAAAATTAATTTAAAATTAATATTTTCAAAGTTTAAATAAATAAATTATAAAAATCAATTCAAATTTTCCTAGTAGAAATGTCATCTGACACCCGTGATGACAAGAATAAATATTTCTTTATTGCTGATTTAGTAGATAGGGAGCAGTTTCATTCTATCCAATGAGCCCTTCGATGAGATTTAGTGCTACGCTCATTAATAAGCTCATCGTGACACTCATTGACATGATCATTAATAAGCTCATCGTGACCCTCATTGATATACTCATTAATAAGCTCATCGGAACGCTCATTATGTACTCATCGAAGTGCTCATCTAATATTGTAAAATGCACAAAAAGAAGCACAGCATACATTTCTAAATAAATGAAAGAGATGCAATTCTCATGCACACTATCTGTGAATAAGTAAATAAATGAGTTTTTTCCCGGATTTGATTCAAACTCGAATAAATTTCATTAGTACGTTCATCTGATTGCTCATGAGGAGCTCATTGATGAGCTCATCATGATATGTCTACCAGGGACAAGATAAAGCTGTGAGCAATTTCTACTAGGGTATATTCGTAAAATACATAAACACAAAACAAAACTAAATTGAAATAAGAAAAAAAAATATTTTTAAATACATACATACATTTATTAGATTCTTAGAAAGGCATAGGCAACTGATGATAGAAATGTAACTGTTTTTCCATTCCTTAAATTTTAAATCAAATAATTAATGGAAACTATCATTTTTTTTCTAGCAATCATTCACAATTAATGAAATATGATAGTATAATTTTTTTTTTTTAATTTTGCGGCATATAGTTAGAACCCGTCCACGACACACCTTTTGGGAATCATTGGTCTACCTATTAGGGTTCATGACATACTATACAGCCCGCTGACAGCAGAACACGCCAAAAAAATCACGTTTCTTGTATGGGGGCCCCCTTTAATTTTTAATTTTATTTTTATTATTTGTTGATATAGCGGCAATAGAAATACACACTGTTTGAAAATTTCAACTGTCTACCTATTATGGTTCATGAGATACAGCCCGTTGACAGACAGACAGATGGACGGACGGATAGCGGAGGCTTAGTAATAAGGTCCCTTTGCCACCCCTTTGGGTACAGAACTCTAAAAAGATTAAATTTCAATTTCAACTTCATCGCTAATTGATCAGGACTTTTCTGGAATGTGTCACTAAATTGAAAAAGTAAATCTACAAAAAAAAAAAAAAAAAAAAAAAAAATTGAAAGGTGCTGTATGGTCAGTTGCAATTTTCGAATTGGGTCAAACTTTTAAGGTTTGATTTGGGTAAATCAATTTTATGTCTGTCTTTTCTCATTGATTCCAGAATTTTCCTGGATAGATCGTTTTCTGTGCATGTACCTACATTCATACCTAGTATATATAGGTATTATTGAACTATATATTATATGTACAGGTTAGGTACTTATACCTACTACAAGTCTGCTCCATTTTCCACATGATTGCAACTATACGCTTATCTGAACATAGCCCTAAGGGTAGTCAAAGGAAATTTAATGACAGTTGCATGGTTCTGAAATTTCCACCCGTGTCGTCACTCTCATCATCGTATATTAACCTTAGTTGGATTGGGTTTTGGGTGGTTTTGTGGAGGAGGATGCCTTTTGACCTAGGAATTTAGGCCTTTTACTAGAGAGAAACAAACATCAAACCAAACAAGGTAGACTTTGTGACAGTGTCTCTCTTATTGTGAAGTGAGGGCATATGATTTCAGGAGATAACGTGTTATTGTATAGTCAGTGTTCTCCTTTCATTTAGTGTAGAGATTTCTATACCTCGTATACAGGTATCAGAACACATTGAATAGGTAAGATGAAAGTGATTCATTTTTTTTTTTGTTTTTTGTTTTTGTTTTTTTTAAAGGAATTCTTCCTTCATAGGAAGATATCAGCAGATCTATGAAATTTCTCATTTCATTTATCTTGGCAATTTTCACCCTTTTGAAGGTATAGAATCAAGTTGAAATTGTTCCTTATCTTGGATTTTCTCTGGTGTTAATAGGTCTTCTTTTGTTTTTGTCTATGTTGCTACTATTAAGTGAAGTCTTTCTATGCTTTACTTTTGTGTTATTTAGAAAAGCAATCACTCTTGAATAAAGAAGAAGAAGAAGAAAATGAAAATGAACAAAACAAAAAAGGAAAAAAGAAAAACTTTCTCCTATAGGAATATAGCAATACTATCTAAATGTGGATTACCGATTAATTTTAATTTCCTTGTCGTATTTCTACGTTATCAGACTAAAACTAAGGAAATTATTTTGCTGTCTACCCCTTGTTACTATGCCGTATCAAAGCGGAAATTGGCAATTTTCTTAGAATCAAGAACATTTTCTTGGTCGTCGTCGTCTTCATCGTTATTGGGTTGGTTGCCGTTTCTTCAGTTATGTGATTCTTTTTTTTTCTATTTTGATCCACCGATGTATAAAGAACGCGCATATAATCGCCTTTGGGGAGAGAAAGCCAAAGAAATTACATTTATTCCGATAACGAAATGAATTGAACATTTGATTTATTTATTTATATATTTTCTTTACCTTTCAGGATGTCCTTTGGCTGGTACAGAGCGGAAGTCATTGGCGCCGTTGCTTCCGTCTTTATGATTTGGGTTATTACAGCAATTCTTATTTGGTTAGCCGTACAAAGAATTATAAATCAGGATTTTGAAGTTGATGCAAAAATGATGCTTATTATAGCTGGATTGGCTATTTTCGTCAATTTCGTGTGAGTAATATTATTATTATTATTGAATTGTTTGTTATTTGTAGGTACCTAACATAAATATGATTTTTATTGGTGTTAAATTAAGTTTTTGTTATTATTTCTTGTTTTTTTTTTTTATCTGTATTGTGTGTGCACGTAAATATAGTAGGGCTACGTGACAAATATTATTGTTTATGCATGTTTTATAGCAAACCTTTACTTGTTGGAAGAGATAAATGATTTATCGACACTTTTTCACGCAAAATTAAAAGAATGTGTGGATTGGATAAGAGTACAATCAACAAGGTACTCCAGAGAAGTGGGAATTGTAACTGGTATACTCCTGAGTTAGAGCGAAAAAAGAGGGAAAAAGTAAATGCCTACAGGGAAGCTGTTTATAGTGGGAATGAGATTCAGTGGAGTCGTTACAGACACCTACGAAATTGTCATAAGAGTGTGATATATAAGGAAAAAAATAATTTTATAGAGAGGCAGATAGATGCTAGGTCAGGTGATCAAAGAAGTTTATGGAAAGTTATTAAAGATCTAGTACTTAATGCGCATAAGACAAATGAAATTTCAGCCATGCAATTTACCCAGGAGTATGTGTACGACTCATTTGATATAGCAAATAAGTTAAATTGCTATTTTGTGAACAGCATCAAAGATTTGCACGCTTCCATTTCTTCTACGCAATGTTCGTTACCGACTACCACATTAACTGCTAGATTTCAAATACATTACTGTGATGAATTTACAATCTGTGATATAATTAAAAGGTGCAATAACAAAAAAGATGCGAGTGGTTTGAGCTGTGATATAATTTTTTAAGTCGATAGAGATAATAGGCCCTATCCTAATGAAAATCATAAACCTATCTATACAAACAGGGATTTTTCCTAGATGTTGGAAAGAGTCGACAGTTATTCCAATTGAGAAAGTGAATAATACAATAAGCTGCGAAGAGTTTCGACCAGATAATATGCTTCCTGTGGATGAAAAGATTATAGAACGCCATGTGGCGAATCAACTAGTAGAGTACATAGAAGCTAACCAATTGCTGATAGAGGAGCAGTCGGGATTCAGGGGTGGACATTCATGCGAAACAGCGTTAAATTGGCTAATATTTGAATGGAAAAAAGAAATAGATAATAGCAATGCTGTGGTGGCTATATTCCTAGATTTTAAACGCGCTTTTGAAACTGTGGACAGAGGAATTTTGTTAAAAAAGTTACATATGTACGGTGTGCGAGGAGTGGAACTTAAATGGTTTAGATCGTATTTGGAGGAAAGGTCGCAGAGAACAAAAGTTAATAACATATTATCAGACCCATTGACAGTGGATATTGGTGTACCACAAGGATCAGTGTTAGGAGTCATTCTCGTTCTTATCTACATTAATGATATTAAAAGTGCAATTAAGTTCAGTAAAGTGGCGTTGTTTGCTGACGATACTTTAATATATGTAAGTGGAAGGGATATGAAAATTATGTGTGAACAGTTGAATGAGGAACTTGAAAACATGAGTAAATGGTTGAAAGCAAACAAATTAAAATTAAATCTATCTAAGACCAAGTGTATGAAGTTCAACTCCGTGGACCATATCTCAGTTTTCTTCAAGAAAGAATTTTTTGGGATATCTCCGGTATATAGCAAAAGCTAAAAAATGTTCTAATTTGTTATTTCATCACACAACCCATTAATTTTTGGTGACAAGTTTCAAGTCTTGGTTTGACTCATCAACAGGTCCCAAATAGCGAAATTGGGTGATTAGAAAAACAAATGAAAAAATGAAAAAAGAAGAAAGAAATGAAAAGTTTAAGAAAAATAGAAAAAAACAATTTTTTTTATTTATTAAAAAAAATTTAAAAATTTTTTAAAGAAACAGATTCATTCGAAGCGAATCGAACCTGTATACGCCACGCAGTGGGCTGAAAAATGAAGAAGAAAAAGGAAGAAGAAGAAGCGTTTCGTGTCAGCAGAAAACCTTCCACTCATCGCTTTAACATGGAATAGGCTCACTTTGCGGTTTATAGACTCATATGGCTGTTGTATATATTAGTAATATAGCGCAACGAATCGATTCCAAGATATAGTTTTGGAATGGAGACTTCTGTTGGATAGCAATTTTGGGTTGCTGATGCTTTAGGCATTTTTTTTTTAAGACAAAGTCTTTTTGCACTTCAAAGATAGACCATGATCTAGAAATTTCCAAAGTTTATTGAATCCAACGCACGCACACTAAGGCACATCAAGCCCATCTATATTTAGATACATAATATCCTTTCCTTTCAATACACCATTGACGTTCAATCTCAACCTCGCTTGAAGGCAGTATAGCCTCAGTGACGGTTATAATTAATTAATCAGTAAAAATTAGGGTATAAAATTTGAAATTTATTACTAATATACATATCTTGAATGAAGTTGAAAGTGACCTTTGTTTGGATAATTATCATTAATCCTACAGTTTTATTGAATCTGGTCTTCGATTTTCTTAGACGATTTGCGGATGATAGACGACACATTCAGGAAGACAACCTGTATTCCTCAGACATTATTTAGAGTCGACTATGTAAAGGGTTTTCCAATAAGAGGTGTTATTTTGATATTCAAAGAAAAATGCCGTTTTTTGAGATAAATGATCGGATCTTTATTTCATTATAAAGAGGAAGGTATGCCGTTAATAATGAAAAATAACATCAGCCAAATGACCACCACGAGCACGCCTACAGGACCAAATCCTTTTCATGAAATTTTCCATAACCAAATCGCAAAGTGGCTGCCCTATGTCCTCGATAGCCTCACGAATTCCATCTTTGAGGTCTTGAATCGACGCTGGGCTGTTGGCGTAGACCTTCTCTTTCACGTGGCCCCAAAGGAAGAAGTCGCAAGGTGTTAAGTCACAGATCTCGGTGGCCACTTGTGATCACCTCTTCGAGAGATAACACGGTCCGGAAACTTTTCCCGTAAAAGATCAATGGTTTCGTTGCTTGTATGCACGTGGCGCCGTCTTGTTGAAAGTAAACGTTGTCCAGATCAATATCATCCAATTTCGGCCATAAAAAATCATTAATCATCTGTCGATAGCGCAATCCATTCACCGTAACTGTTGCTCCAGCCTCATTTTCGAAAAAGTAAGGTCCAATGACCCCGCGGGACCATAAACCGCACCAAACAGTCACACGTTGAGGATAGAGAGGCTTTTCAACAATAACTTGGGTTTTGCAAGCTCCAGATGCGACAATTTTGCTTGTTGACGAAGCCATCGAGGTGGAAATGGGCCTCATCACTCAAGATGAGTTTTCGATGGAATTCCGGATCATTTTCATGCATTTCAAGGACCCAATCAGCAAAGACTCGACGTTGTTGATGATCGGCCGGCTTGAGTTCTTGTGTTAACTGAACTTTATAAGCCTTAAGACCCAAATCTTTATGCAAAATACGGTGTAATGACGTTTGTGGAATGCCTAATTCCAAAGAACGACGAGGAATGGACAAACCTGGGTTTTCTTCAACACTTTCGGCTACAGCAGCAATATTCTCGGCTGTTCTTGAGCGACGTGCACGGGTTTTATTCTTCACATCACTAGCTTGTCCCGACAGCTCGAATTTTTCTACCAATTTCTGTATTGCGGTGCTTCACGACGACCCAAAAATGTTCGAGTTTTTATTAATGGCGTAGTTTCTACTTGTCAAATGTCAAAAAATGAGAGCTCCAACAGTGACATCTACCGAAATAGCGGGCTAATTAAAATAACACCTCTTATTGGAAAACCCTTTATACATACTGTACAAATTTCATTCTATTAGGTACGAACCTTGGATTTATTTCCTCAAAAACTGTAAGGTTCGCCTGTTGTAACCCTAATGATGGGGAAGTTATAGTGGTAGTAGCTGGAGGAGGAGATGACTTTTTCCAGTGGAATTATGACAATTAGACCAAATCCAATTTACTTTATGTGTATACATAGAATTGATAACAAAAAATTAATAGACTCGGGAAATATATATGTACACAGTTATTCGAGTATGTACAACAATCTTACATAAATCAAAAGTTTATATCATAAAATCTTCAGTATTATTCATAAAACTTAAGTCGATTCATTTCATTCTTGTCCTCTTTCCTTAGCACTCCAAATCTTAATTTCCAGAGTTTTACGGCAACGCATTTCCTATTTCAAGCTTCAGCTAACCTTTCCTTAGCCAGACATTATTAATGGTACTCATTATTTAAAAAAAAAAAAAAAACTTTTTCCGTAAGTCTTAAATTTACAAACATTGTGGGTGAAGAGCAAAAATATAATAAAGTTGGCTTTTAGTAAAGGCACCTGCTAACCAAATTGTTTTTGTTTATTTTTATTTATTTTTTTATTTTTTTGCTCCCAAAAACAGAACTATATCTTCCCGGCCGAGTCTTATTTTAGGCTTTATTTTGCGGTTTTGTGCTGACCGACAGGTTAGCATTAAGTGGTTCAATATGGGATTTTCTTCCCCAAAATATATTTAAGAAAATAAAATTGATTACAGCAATAAATCTTTCTCACAACCTTATTTAAGTTTGTATTTTAGTTCATCCTTAACTAAACGTATATATATATAGAAGGCTGGAGTGAATAGAGGGAGGGAAGGAGAAAACTTTTTGCAAAAACTTGCCACTACCATGTAATCTACTATATTTATGTATATACAAAATATTTACATACAAAAATGCTGATAATGGTATCTGGAATGAGGGCCAGTTCATACATACCTACTTGGTATCTAATACTGTCTCTTTCGCTAAGACACGAACTTTTACCAACCTATCTATAAAAGTCAACAAGTCAACGTGAGGACGAATAAATCAAATGAATCTCCTTATATATAGGAGCATGACAAAATCTCTTGGAATATTATAGTAACGAAGGGCCAAGGCAAACATTTTCCTGGATGGAATTGTCCGAAAAAAAATTCATTTTATGAAGAAGATTCTAGGAACAAAATACAACAACGGCAAGGACATAAGAAACAGAGCAGTGAGTAGTATGTATTGATGCATGATAGCATAAGAAAATTTCACTCAAGTGTTCAATTTATCGCTACTTTCCTTCCATGTATCTTATATTTTTTTATTTTTTCATTTGTGATAACAAGGCGATATCTTTGTTCAACGTCTACGTTAACTTAAAGATATCCTTCAAGTCATAAATCACATCAGAAAAATAAGTAGTATCTACGAATCCAGAATGGAGAGGAGGGGGAAAAGAGTAATATATTTAAGGGTAGGCTAGGTTTGAGTGGCGGTGGGACCATCGATGATGATTCTAATGCCATCTGATTGGGACCCTACCTGAAGATTATTGCTCAATTTATGAGGGGGGGGGGAACTATAAGAGTTAAAGAACTTACACTAGGTTAACGAAGTTAATGCGGGAATGCATTTAAGCATTAACAAACCTTGGCACCAAGAACGACCTAACATTTTTGGGGGTGCTACGACACTCGAGATTTGATTGATGGAATGATAAGACATACTTACTGGCCAAAAAAGGAGCATCCATGCCCCTAATAGAACCGGAACAATTTGGAGGTATTTCTTACAACACCGTGAAGCTTACCGTCGAAAACTGGATCCAGAAACAAATGGAACAACGATAGACTTCAGACAAGCCAAGGATTTATCAAAGGACCTTCACCAAATTTAGACAGATTTAATCAACTCGGATGCGCGCCTCACGGATGACTGACTACTGACTGCTGATCAATATTCGTCATACCCACGCACCTGAGCTGCTCTGAACAGGATCCTGTTTTTTTCTTAGTAATTTTCAGGGAGGATTTTCCTGGTAATTATTGGTTACCAGATTTCTTGTATTTCGTTAACACAAATAAGAGGTTGTCTAGGAATCAACTCGGAATCGATGGAGAAAGAAGAACTTTAAGAACTTTTATTTTGAATGATTCTAAATCAAATTTACAAATGCAAGAAGAAAAAACAACCGCCTCGTCCGGGGTTTGAAACCGGGACCTTCCAGCTTGCCGGGCGACTGCTATTACCACTGAGCTAACGAGACAATGATTTTCCCCCTTGCATTTATCAATTTGTTACTTTTTGTCACTAGCCTACTAAGCCACGTTTTTGCTTTCAGCTGGCATTAAACCAGTAACGATGAAAGCGCACAAATAAATTGTAAATTCATATTATATATAAATAAAAATTGAATTTACATATATATTAGATACTTCCACCTTTTCTAACGTAATGCTTAACAATATTGCCGATCCATACAGCAAACGTGTCAAGAATCTTGACATAATTGTTAATAGTACTCTGAACTGGTCCGATTACATTAACAGTGTCATAAGCAAGGTGTATGGAGCTCTACGCAAATCATCCAAATCTGCTGCCTTTACACCTGTTGAAACCCGTGTAATGTTAGTGAAGTCATTACTAGTCCCCTTATTAACTTACGGCTGTGAGGTGTTTTGAAAATTGGATTTCTACTCCTTGTATAAGATTAATCTAGCATTCAACTCTGCCACACGTTATGCTTTTGGTCTAGGGCGTTTAAGTCATCTCACTGCGTATTCCAAATCTATTGTGGGCTGTAAATTGGACTCTTACCTTAATTGTAACCAAACAGCCAGTAAATTGACATTTGCTTAATCTGCAAGAACATCATCTTTATCTATGCCACGGTTCTGCTCGCGTACTAGTGAGAGCCAATTCTTTGTCCAGTCCACTATAGTGTGGAGCTCTTTTCCAATTCATCTAAGAAGAGGCATCAGCAGTCGCAGTTTTCGCAATGATTTATTTGCATATTTGCTATCTATCCAATAGTTTTACGTACTTGTTTTCTTTTCTATTTTCTACTATTTATAGTAACTACTACTAAGCTATTATGTTTACAATTTTTAGTAAATAAGTTTGTATTGAGGGATTATGGTTTGTGTTAGTCTAATTTAGTATAAGTGCTTGTAAATATTATGAATTACTTTTTCTTTCTTAATTGTTACTATTATTATTATTAAATATATTATTAGTTATCCTAGTTGTTGAAATAAATTAACTTGAATTTTAAAAAAATACCTTCAGCAGGGCAGTTTCGCAGCTATGTCCGCTTCAAAAACCAGATTGGTAAGATAATAGAAGCTCAAGATTTTTGGTGATCTGATTGTACATGACTTTTTCGATGACTTTGTTGAAGTAACACACCACAAACTAATGGGCCTATTATTATTAAATCCACTAGCACGAGGCTTTTTGGGAACAGGGACAATGGAGGCTTTTCCCATAAGGACGGGAATTGAGAAGTTGCAAGACAATAATTATAAATATGTCCTAGAATATCAGCAATAATATCAGCAATAGTGAGAGGAACCGAGTATAGTAGATTTTACAGCAGACATTGCAAGGAGAACGTCAGTATTATCAATTCAATTAAACACAAAACCCTCAAAAAGTCTGTCCACCACTAGATGACTATTACTCACTAGGTTCTCAGCATCAATATTGCATTGTGGAGTTTCGCTACCAGTAACACCAAGTGAGTGGATATTGCTCCAAAGTTTTTTTACTGGAAGATCAGGATTCAATTTAATGCTATTAAACGACTTGTTGGCAGATGGAAGCTTACGCGTCACAAGGTTTCGAACTTTCTTGTAACGATAATGAATTAGAGGATTGCGTGTTGCTTTATATTGACGCAGTAGTGAATCCCTTTTAACGATAATTGAATGTAACCATGGACAACGCTGAGATAGAACCTTTTGCCTTCGCAATAATACATGCGAGTTAAAAATTTATAGGAGCAGATTGACTTTGTCGACAACCTATTCCATTGAGAATATCCAGCCTAAGCAAATTATGACAGTCTGCACGTAGCAGGTCCATATGAATATTCTTGTAATCTCTTTAGGAAAATGATTCAAAGCCGGCAGAGTGTCGCAGTCCAAAAGAATAAGTTAAATACAAAAATTCATGATCGAAGTTTCTCGTTGGATATAGTTGGCTATGAAACAATACCTTATCAATATTGGTAACAGCGATATAATCCAATTGCGATGGGTTGTTCGTGTTAAAATACGTTGACATATGATTTACTATCTTCAAGTCCTTTGATTGCATCATGAAAAATAATTCATCCATAGAGAGTTGGTTTTGTAACGATATCGTAAGAGTTTGTTAATCCAATCCACAAAATAACAACAATAAAATTCATCCATAGATCGATTTTCTCTCTGATGTCCTTAGCTTAAATCATTTTCAAGGAAAATATGTGGAAGCAAAAATTATTTTCGGTTGCACTAAAAATTTAAAGTCTCTCCACATTTTACATAAACCATCGTTGAAAAAACTTAACACCACACCAGTTATCAGCAGCTCCATCCACCACCATAACCATCATCATCATCACCACCACCACCACCACCACTAACGCTGGAAAATGGAGATAGACGAAAGGAGTTATCGAATGTCACGTTTTGGACGGTTGCCTCTTGTGGAAAATTTTATTTAGACTTAGACTTTTCAAAATCTCCAATTGAGTTTTCAAACTTTGTAAAGGACTTTAGAATTTAGCTCTTCCTTATTAAGACATATTTATGTGCATATATTTATCATGTCATTTTATAAGGATAGCGCGGGGTTGGGCGAGTGGGTAGAGGAACACAAATTTATTCACTTCTCTCAATGTTGTACTCAAAATGTAAATAGCTTCATTGCCATTAAAATATGCAAAAATTCTTGATACAAAAAAAAAAAAAAAGAGAAACGAATCTCTTATGTGGATGTTTATGTGTGGCTGTGTGCACTGAACGAAAAAATTATTAAGAATAACCTAACTGTTAAGTTTACGAAAATATTTATTTTTATTTGTGCTTACAATTCTTTATAAGAAATATGTGAGATAAAAAAATATCCTTAATCAGCTCTTGTAGAGTACCTCATTAGAAAGCCTTACTCGTATTATGTAAGGAGTTTTGAATTGTGAAGATATATAAGCCCTCAATTTCTTCGGAGATTCTTAGATTTAAATTGCAGGAAATAATCAAAGAGCAATTTTAAGTTCATTCTTAAGTGTAGTAGATGAATTATTTCTTCTATGTTTTCTTTTTTTCAGAAATTATACCTAAGATTCGTGTTCTGGACATTAACATAAAAGTGTGTGCGTGTGTTATTCTCTTACTTCCCTGTAATTACGGGTACATGAATTAAGTCCATCGCTTACCAAAGATTCTAGTGACAAAAATAGATTTTAGTGTCACTAAATTACATCTCTGCCCAAAATAGGTTAGGCTAAATTTACATATATGAGTATGCAAAGTCAGCAGAATTCAAAATGGAGATTGAATTTGACTGGTATTGGTTATGTCATTAAGTGGTAAGGTTAGGCCTTAGAAAATATCTTGTAAAAATCCTATCGGTGTGTGAGGGAAACTCGGTTTTATGGCGAAGGGATGAAAAGGCAAGAAAAATTTAATCAAGTTTAACCAAGTTAATTTTCTAATGTCAATTCAAATTAAAAGTCAGATTCGTGTTTTTGCGCCGGGTTTTGTATTTTGTATGTTATTTAATTAAAAAACCATACAAAAAAAAAAAGGTTTCTATTTCTAATTTAATTTTATTTCAACAACATCTAATTCAACTAGTTTTATCCTCACTCAATAGCTTGTTATTGCTATACAAAAAACCAAATTCCTGTCAAAGCCACATCTCCACTATCGAGTCTTCTTTTTTTCTTCTTAGAACAAGCTCAAATAGAAACGGCCTGCTTACGTTTTATTGCAGCTGAAATGAAGAAAAGAAAATTAATATAATCCAAGTCTGTTATTGGGGTTATGATCCTTTTTGCCGCGTGTCCACTGATTTTGAGCTCCTACATATAACACTAACACATAGCACTAGCGTTACCGAAAAACCCTGCCGTAACTTGTAACAGTGTGTATTAAACCATTATCGGCAAACCCTGACAAAAATAATGCATTCTTTCAATAATAAAAGGAAAACATCATCCTATTAATATCTATTAATACTAGAGCTGAAAATATGGATCCGGTTTTTCGAATATCCGGATATCCGGATACCAGATTCTGCAAGCTGTCCGATTCCTGATATTCAGATCCGGACCCAGATTGCATTGCTTCATTGTGAAAATATAAATTTAATGATACTTCCATTTTCGCAATGAAACCCAAACAATGCAATCTGGAGGATATGTGGAAGATTTTTTGCTTAGTATGCATCCGGATCCGTATAGTTCTGATCCAGGTCCTGATAGTTTGGTTCTAGATCTGGATAGTTAGGATCCGAATACTAGGATCTGGATTATCCGGGTACCCGGATTTGAGGAATCGGATCCTAGTTATTCCGGATAATTTCGGACTTAAAATTCTCCGATACTTTCAGCTCTACTTAGAACATATTACATCAATCAGGAAACACGGTATCGTATCAAATGAAAAAAAGAAAAAAAGAGGTGTTATTTTGATATTCAAAGAAAAATGCCATTTTTTGAGATATATGATCGGATCTTTATTTCATTATAAAGAGGAAGGTATGCCGTTAATAATGGAAAATAACATCAGCCAAATGACCACCACGACCACGTCTACAGGACCATATCCTTTTCATGAAATTTTCCATAACCAAATCGCAAAGTGACTGCCCTATATCCTCGATAGCCTCACGAATTCCATTTTTGAGGTCTTGACTCGACGCTGGGCTGTTGACGTAGACCTTCTCTTTCACGTGACCCCAAAGGAAGAAGTCGCAAGGTGTTAAGTCACAAGATCTCGGTGGCCAATTGTGATCACCTCTTCGAGAGATAACACGGTCCGGAAACTTTTCCTGTAAAAGATCAATGGTTTCGTTGCTTGTATGGCACGTAGCGCCGTCTTGTTGAAAGTAAACGTTGTCCAGATCAATACCATCCAATTCCGGTCATAAAAAATCATTAATCATCTGTCGATAGCGCAATCCATTCACCGTAACTGTTGCTCCAGCCTAATTTTCGAAAAAGTAAGGTCCAATGACCCCGCGGGACCATAAACCGCACCAAACAGTCACACGTTGAGGATAGAGAGGCTTTTCAACAATAAATCTTGGGTTTTCCGAGCCCCAGATGCGACAATTTTGCTTGTTGACGAAGCCATCGAGGTGGAAATGGGCCACTCAAGATGAGTTTTCGATGGAATTCCGGATCATTTTCATGCATTTCAAGGACCCAATCAGCAAAGACTCGACGTTGTTGATGATCGGCCGGCTTGAGTTCTTGTGTTAACTGAACTTTATAAGCCTTAAGACCCAAATCTTTATGCAGAATACGGTGTAATGACGTTTGTGGAATGCCTAATTCCAAAGAACGACGAGGAATGGACAAACCTGGGTTTTCTTCAACACTTTCGGCTACAGCAGCAATATTCTCGGCTGTTCTTGAGCGACGTGCACGGGTTTTATTCTTCACATCAATAACTTGTCCCGACAGCTCGAATGTTTCTACCAATTTCTGTATTGCGGTCCGACAAGGTGCTTCACGACGACCCAAAAATGTTCGATTTTTACGAACCGTCTCTGCCACATTTTCACCATTTTTATAGTGAATTTTAATAATTTCAATGCGTTGTTGAATCGTGTATCGTTCCATTTTTATTTATGACGTAGTTTCTACTTGTCAAATGTCAAAAATTGACTGGAGACTTGCTGACATTTCTTCCGGAACTTTGGAGCCCTCGTCTTCACAATTTTGGTGAGTCCAAAATCGTTGCCCTAGATATTTCAAAGGTGGTTGATAGAGTCTGGCATCCTGCCCTTTTAGCCAAACTTAAAGCATTTGGTTTCTCCCTTCCTCTTCTATTATGGATTAAAAGTTTCATATCCGGTCGCCTAATACGAGTTGTACTATATGGCGTTTCATTTGAACCTCACCCTATAAATTCCGGTGTGCCCCAGGGCTCTGTTATCTGTCCATCTTTCTTCTTAATTTTCATTAATGATCTGCTTTCCCTTACTTTCAATTCCATCCATAGTTTTGACGATGACAGTATGTTTAATTTTGCTTACTCCTTTGACACTCTTGCGGACTTCAGAGGGAATGCAGCTTGTGCTAAACGAGATTGCATGATTAGATATCATTGATTAACGATCTTGATAATATCCTCGCTCGGGGCAAAGCGAATCGCATCGAATTCAATGCATCTAAGTACCAAAACTGTCTCATCTCATTAAAACAAGATCATAATTTAAACTTAAATGTCACTTATAAATAAAAAAGTAAAAAAAAATTTATATAGATAAAATAAATTAAAATAAATTTGCTACTATTTTGAAGTTACGACTTTGATTATTATGTAAACAAACAAAAAAATACTGTAAATATAATTTTTTACAAAATTACAACTATGACTCTACGACCACTTTTAATTCCTGACACCTCTTACTTGTTCAGTGTTTTTTTGTACTTTTCTATGAGGTTACAACATTTCTACTGGTTTTTTTCGTGGCCGGTGAATGAACGAAAGATCGTCAGCACGGATACCAAGATGACCCATTGTGCTAATCTGCCAAATAGGAGAAAATATAATCCTACATACAAAAAAGCGCGCGTACCAACTGACTATAAATTGAAAAGTGATTATTATATACACATTATTCTATCATCCTATTTACCTGCACCACTAAAAGATAACTTTTTATTTTCATCTATATGATGCTTAAAAAACATACAAAAAAAAAACCCTCATTACCGCTTTTTTCCACTCGAGGAAACAAACCAAATACACGACTTCCTTAATATGATAGCAAACTGCCTAACGAACTTTTTCCATTTATTCACTACTCCTTTACTGTGCAGAAATATACCACATGAGAAGTAAATTCACCGCTTTCACACAAAAAAAAAAAGGAAGAAGAAAAAATTCCATATTCGAGATGACAAGTTCACCGCACATACCTATATACATATATTTGGTTACATATCTAGATGAATGCATCCTTCTAACACCAGAAACACACATACATACTCACGATTTCCAGGATATTTGCTGAGGGTCTGA
This sequence comes from Dioctria rufipes, assembly GCA_963924295.1. NCBI lineage: Eukaryota > Metazoa > Arthropoda > Insecta > Diptera > Asilidae > Dioctria > Dioctria rufipes. The sequence continues at coordinate 25,757,528 of OZ002744.1, read as the reverse complement.
TTCGAAAGACCTTGTCATCGTACAGGCAAACATAAAAGGAAGAAAAAAGCCTCAACGAATTTAACACTTCCACACGTAATCAAATACTTCCCAACCCAACAAAATGAACGGAAGAACTTTGCTGACACAATGTAAAAAAAAAAAAAACTAGAGCCTCTAACAAGGACGAATCTAGTTTTTAAGTAAAGACTCTTCTAATAAAGTCCAAAGTGAGAGATTCCAACTGAACCATTCCTAACTATGGTACCCAAAAGCCGCACCACCAAAAAAAAAACCTTGGACTATAGAGTTAGGCTCTTATTTAAACACGTGCAAAAACACACTCAGGAAAATAAGTGTAGATCTCACGTCCCACAAAACTAGTCCCAACGGATGACTGGTGTAGGAGGCTGTGCTATGCTTCTTCATCGTTCTGACCCACGACACCACAGGAAAATAGTCCCACTAGAATCAAGTGAAGTGATACTCAAACAGAAAGAGCCACACATTCAATTAGGAGAGGCCATCATCATAGAGGCGACTACATAGATGTGCGGTGGTGGTCTAAAGTTTCTGGATATCTGCCCAGAAGTGCCAACTAACAAACCACTAAAAATATTTACAAAAGGACTCTGATGACTTTGACAATCTCACCAACTAACCAACCAACCAAAGGGTAGGGTAGGATTGGGTAGGCTAGGCTGGGCTAGGCAAACCACCACCCCCGTACTCACTCAAATATGACAACAAAAATTTTGTTCACTGGCTTGTGAAATTGAATTTGTTTTGTTTACGAATGCTAACTACAACTTTATGCTTTCCGGAAAACTAAGATACCGGAACTACTGTCTTGGAGGTTAACTGCTAATCCAATTCTGTTCTATCCGCCTTGGTGTATGTGTTTCTGAACTAAACCCGTGCATATATATCTATAGAAGATACCGCAGCATAGAAAAACATGTGAGTGAGATTTCTATTGATTTATAGCCTTCATTGGAAACTACCCATTCCATTTTTAAATTGGATCCACGAATTTAGTGTTGAACAGTTTACTACACACTGAGTCTTGTCTAGCATTTTAGATGACTTTGCACTCTGTGCAGGAGAGAAGAAATAGCAAGGACATGTGTGGTATATGTGCATATGGAATTCCATAGAAAATTTAACCAGATAGAAAAAGTTGTACAAAACCCAACTGGCTATACATAAAATAGCATAGCAGAGTAGAGCATATCAGCTCTGGTTGGTAATATACACGAAAAAAAAAAATTGTTCATTGCAATCCCACCCGTTTTAGTTACATCGAAGCAACTGACAGAAGCTTGTTGACCGCAAAATGAACAAAATGTTCAGCTGGGGTCCTCGTGTATATAAATCAGGAGGCAACGGACACATCGGCTGACACACAGGGAACAGTACTAACAACAGCAGGAGCAGAAGCAGCAGCAGCAGTACCAGTACCAGAACCAGTATCATCAGTAGCAGTAACACAACGGATGAAAAGGATTTGCATTTTTGCATAGTATAGTATTAACATCGGGCACCCAGGATTTCGTGGTGGAATCGTTTATCCTCATATACCAGTTGTGTACTCCTCATTCACCAGCGGCGGTAGTAGTAGACAAAAAAAAAACATACAACAACAACTGAAATCCTTGCTCTTCTCGTCGTTGGACGCAAGCAACGCACAGCCAAATGAATATAAAATTATGCAGCAGGACTTGCGGACTGTTTCAATCGCTCACTAGATTCAACTGGATTGGTGTAATGCGTCTCTTTGTTCTGTTGAAAATTTATAGACAAACTCGATCCAGTCAACGGAAGAGTGACTTGTATTGCCTTAGGGATGAACGTTAGGTAAATCCCAGTTAATTGGAAACAACAAATCTGTTTTAGTATTCGTGATTATAAATTTCGAGGTGATAATGATGAGTTGATGAAAATCTGTGTTGTTTTAAAGTATAGTGATATGAAAAATTGCTTAATTATGATTAAATTCGCAAAAGTGTGGTGAGAGATTCAGTAACCTTTGTGGAAGATAAAAATTGGCGAAATTTTGATTATTTAGAAAGTTCCATGATGCTAATACGGAAAGAAAAGCAAAATTTTTCTTTTATATATAATTTTTAAAATTCCTCTTGTATCACACAGAATGTAGTGGAAAGAAAATTAGAAGATAGTAAACTATTCCATATTCGTATCATTCGTACAGATGGCGATTTTTTTTTTAAAGAACAAATGTTCTATCGCTGCAAAGCCAGAGATATGTTTGAAAGTTAGAGACAGTAGATCACTAATTAATTTATAATAAACACAGTTGAATAAAAGATAGAGCTTTGAGGCACACCGTCATTTATAGAAAGATAATACAATTAGAAATAGAAATATTTATTTAAGGATACTAACAAGAGTTAATAATATTTTTTTTTGTACACTTGATATAAAGGTGCATTTTAATACTAAACAGAAAGAAGAAATGAGAAAATTAACTACTACTATTCGAACTTGGTTTCATTTTAGAGTTAAATTTAAAATTTATAAACCACATAAATTCTGCTCTGGAGATCATAGGAATATAATTGAAAATAACAATAGAGTAATATTATACTATAGGTATTTAAATGTGCCGCTTAAATGCACCGACAGTGCCCGCAATTTGGACACTCAAGGGAAGGTTATTCCATAGACGGGCAATTTGGCAAGATAAGAATCTTCCATGTAAGATTTATAAAAATGTAAGAAAATTAAAGCATGTCGCTGCAAATAGGGCAATAATGGTCTGTTGAAATATAACTGGACATCATCCGCATATGAATGGATATGTACATCCTGGAGAACATCAGGTAAGTCATTTATAAACAGATTGAAAAGCAAAGGACCCAACATAAAGCCTTGAGGAACCCCACTTAGCAGTGGTAGTATGGTAGACAGCATTTCGTTGACTTTAACTCGCTTTGTACGACCAGTCAGAAAATTGTTGTTCAAAGCAATGGCTGAGTTGCTAAAATTAAAATGAGTTAGGAAGTTTATCGAGGAGGATATGCAGTGATATATAAAAGGCCTTAGAGAAATCTAGAAGTACTAGGACCATGAAACGGTCTCGGTCTAGAGCACTTCTTATGTTAAAAGTTACTTTCAACATAGGAATTTCACAGCTATGAAATTGTCGGAATCCTGACTGCCACCACATCAGAAAATCACCCCGGTCGAGATATTCAAGTATCTGTTTATACATTAGCTTTTCAAGGACTTTGAATATAAAGCATAAAATACTAATTGGACGAAAATCTCCTCCAGATTCCGGAGAGAATGTTTTCGTAATGGGCGTAACGGTTACAAACTTCCAAGTACTGGGAAAAGAAGATGACATCAAACATGAATTAATTATATGTAGTTTCAGATTTTATTGAGGAGGTAGCAGCCCGTAGTTCACTGTAATCTGCTCCCCTAAAAGAAAACGTATTGTCATTATTATTAGGCAAAGAGAACGATCTTATTGAATTATCTACGCTAGGATTAGAATCACTTAGCTCAATGGGTGCAGTACTGGATGATGTAAAGAATATGATAAGCTGATCAGGCTCGAAATCACTTTTAGAAATATAATTACTGCCTCCAACAGCCCTAGTCTGTCGCAAATTTCGCCATAGCGTCTTTGGAGCTAAACTATTGGCGCTTTGCTCTTCGAACAGCCGCGGTCGCCCCATTTCGAGTAGCTATGTATAGATATCGCGCTTCATCAATTGGTGACATCGAAAACTATATACGTATTGTGCAATTGATTAAAAAACAAAATTTTCAATCCAAGATTCAAAGACAGAATTCAGACTAAAAGTTACGAGTTTGACTAAGAAGGTAGTCTGGCAGACTATATCAAAGGCCCTCGAAATATCTACGGATTTCATAGATCTATGAACGTTTAATAAGATACGACATAAGATCGACAAATGATTGCACTTAACACACGTAAGACACATAGGTATAAGAAACTCCATATGTGCTCCTGGGACAGTCAGTTGGAGTATATAAAATGTTCGATGTTATGACTTCATCAAAAAGGTTGAAGGTTGCTACTGGAATTAAATAGCAAGAAGACTATGTGCCAGATAACAGACAAATAAAGTGGGAGTCAGATTAAAAGTTTTGAGCGCGTAACACGCGTAGCACCGTTGACAGGAACAATTGAACAATTTAACAATGGTCCGCTCCTTATAGTTTGGTAATGTTAAAAAAATCGATCAGAAGTGAATATAGAAAATTGCTACACAAGATTTAGTTTTCAAATCTTGCTCGGCTTTTTTTGTGTGTTTTATTATGAAAAACGCACCTTTTATGATAATCTTGGATCACTATGAATTGGTACATCTGACAGTTTCAGGGAGATCATTTATAAATAAAATATTGTAATAAATAATAAAGGGCCCAATATTGAGCCCTGTTGAATGCTAGACAAATACAATGTAGCAGAAAATATGGCAGAAGATCTATATCCTAGAAGGGGTTGAACTATAAATCTAGATCCCAACAAAAAAAATTAATAAGAAGAGGAATTTTTACGAAACTCAGTTTGGAGATATAAAACCATAAAACATCGTCTAAGGAAATTAAAGCAGGTTCAATCCTAGGTCCTTTCCAACCTATATTCTTTGAACCAATCTCCGAACGAGAATGAAACGATACTTCTTCATGTACATAGATGACTCTTTCATATAAGTCCAATCACTCGGCTCTCCGTAATTATACGAAAATTGCGATTATATACCTTTTTGTTGCTTTTTTTACGCTATAAAATTTATGACATATGATTTTTTCACCTAGAGTTGATCGTTGCTGAGATATCGGACGAATAAGTAAAAAATAAGATACTGTACAGGCATTTATTAAAGTGCAATATAAATATATAAAATAGCAAAATTATGAATCACAAGCATATGAAATTTATTAGAAAATACATGTTTTTGTGTTGTAGAAGATAACAATGAATGGAGGTCCGTTTTTAATATTTATATTTTTTTCTTCGTCTCGATGGTCCTGCTTCATAGTCTTCCTACTCAGAATACTCATCGAATTGTGGAGATTCTTCAACCACATTAGGTGATTCGAATCATCCTCCTTAAGCAGGATGTCGAGTTTGGCGTAGTTGCATGTTCGCCTTACATTTTCCGATATGAGCTTTAAAAGCTCCGCTGCCGGAGATAGCTCATAAAAATCAGCCTGCTAGGTCCACTTGCATTTTTAAAAGTCTATAATGATCGGACTAAATGTTAAATTTCGCCTACAGTTTGGTCAACTTTTATACCAGTTAAAAATTCTGGTCTACATAAATAAAACCGATGATAGTCAGACCGATATGGCACACTACATATACATATACAAAAACTCCTCAGCATTCTCCGAGTTTAGATAAGGCTCCTCAGAAGATCCACGGGACAATCAAAGCCTGACTACAGATGGTGATTCCAATCGTGCAGAACAATATCTTTTCTATGATAGCGCCATTCTCTTAGGAACCCTTCATTCTTAATGTCTTCTAATCTACAAATCTACCCATTCCTTCTTCTTTCCCTCTATCTAACTAACAAAAGTAACTCCAAAAGGATAACGACATATTTTATGGCTAATAAATTTTAACAAAATCAAAAGGGCAATCTTCAACGTGAGGAAAAAAAGGATACGGAATCGAACTGAGGGCCACCAAATATAAGCCCGGGCATCCAATAAGACCATGGAAGATGAAAAAAATCTTTCAAGAGAACAACGCCCAACAGAAAAAAAAAACTACAAGCATAACTGTTAATACTTTTTATCTATTTTCGATTGGTCGTAAAATAGAAACTAAATTAACATCAAAGTGCAGAAGATTGTGCGCATATGCAGGCTGAGTTCTTTGAAAAACTACTGAAGCTCATCGGTTTGTGTAAATACGAGAGAAACATGAAAACCAATTTTGATTTTTATTATGTTTACTTTGGAGACCATCATCTGTCTGTATATGTATGTAAACTACGCACTGAATGGAAAATGACATATACGAATGACTACGTTTACAAGTCAATAAAAACGTATCTAGCACCCTATATAGAGCTTTGCTTCAATAAAACTTCCATTTTGTAAAGATTTTCACAAAATCCCAAAAACGAGCACGAAATCTCTTTCTTTATTTTGTGATTTTACGGTGAACTTGTAAGTCGTAAAAAATTGAAAGGCGAGAAGACGTCTGTCTTAGCTTAGGAGTCTATACTAGCCGTCAAGAATGGTGGCTATCACTTTCAGGAATCTTTACGAGCACTCCTCAAAGCTATATTCAGCGAATGATCGCTAATATATGGTAATGGTCACTTTCTTGTTTGCTTTATGTCCGGATTTATTTTCACTGCAGAAGGATAAAAAGCGTGTGCTAATGAAAACATTTCCAAAGGTTTTCATGAATAGGTTTCTCTGTGTATATGTGTGGGTGGGTGTATGAAGTTTGTGATTCAAAAAAATCAACTGTTCCATTTCACTCAGCTCACTTACTTAAAGCAATCAAATCCCAAGTTGTTCGGTTTTATATTACTATTTCCCTCAACAAAACCAAATTGAAACTTAAATTCAGAAGGCAATAAAGTACGAAATAATTTACGCGCTACTGTGGAAGGATGGTTAGGTACTGTTTCAGGAATTCTCTTTTAAATCCATGAAATTAATTTGAAAACTTTATTCTATTTACAGAATGGGATTCCAACTACACGGCCATGGTCATTCTCATGGTGGTAAAACATCAAAAACAACAACCACTGTAACCACTATGGGAGATAGTAAAAAGAACTCTCGCAAAAACTCTAATTCAGCTGAAGCTGCTGATGCTACTAATACATCTACTACTGCTACTACCCCTAACGATGTTGCTCGTATATCAGGTGGGTTGGCTCCCACAGAATCCGAAGAGGACAAAGATAATAATAAGACTACAACAATCGAAAGTATCAGTTCCTCAAATGGTCAAGCATTGAGGAGTACGAGCGCTACTGCTACTACTGTAGGAGGTGGTCCTGTTACCTTCGCCGCAGAGAATACAGGTGATCAACAAAGCACCTCTCAGGCAATGTATCTTGCTGCTGCTTCTGTTGCCCCCCCAATTGAAAATCTTAACGTGCGTGCAGCATTTATTCATGTCCTGGGTGATGCAATACAAGCTGTTGGGGTTTTCATAGCCGCACTAGTCATTTATTTTAAGCCAGAATGGGCCATCGCTGATCCCATTTGTACCTTCGTGTTCTCCATCATTGTCCTGTATACGACATTTGGTATAATGAAGGACGCAATTTTGGTAAGGGGAAATCTAACATTGTCTCACTGAGTATTTAGTAAAATTTACTTTTTATTTCTTAATAGGTATTAATGGAAGGAACACCCTCGTATCTGCAATATGCTGAAGTAATGCAAATATTTCTTGGTATCGATGGAGTTGAACGAGTTCATAACTTACGCATGTGGGCCTTAAGTGTGAACAAAATTGCTCTTGCTGTACATTTAGCGATAAGTAAGTCATGCAATTGTTTCTTGTTTTTTTTTTTTTTTTTTTTATGTTTTGTGTATGTTTTTATTTGAATAGTAAACGTTTTTTAAGACTTATCAACTGGGGAAACTCAAGTGGAGCTGGTGCAATACTTGGAAATACAATGTGAGATAAGCTATATTTAGCATAGTCAAATTCTGGTTAGAATCTGTTGCCGCTGTACTGAAAGCTCAGTACAGGCGTCTAGTATGAACCAACATAGAGAGAGGGCAACAAGATACTATATATGTTTAAAAGTAGACGTGTTTGTTCCCACCGAAAATGTTCTTAGTCGCTGCACTACGCCAAGCACCTCAAGAGTTTGTCAGCTGTTTCAAATGTAATTAAATCAAGCAGCTGAACATAAGTTTTTCATAAGGTATCTCTTTTATCATTATATTCTGTCCTACTTCAAGCACTTCTAAGAAAAGCCACACTCATGTACACGAATTTTATAGGTACCAACACTTCCTGTTCTCTCTCTATTCTAAGGTGCAATAAATATATTTGAACACGACTTCCTATTTCTTACTTACATTTTCAACTTTGTTTATGACTAAACTAAAGTAATTTCATATCGGAAGTACTGTAATATAAATTCATAAATTCATCTTTACTCGCTGAGGATTGTGAATCTTTGTTTTGGGAAGGCTTTTATGCTTGCATTTCAGTGAATGATCAAGCTCAAATTCTTAATGATCATATAAACTATTTGCATGATCGACAAGCTCCGATTTGTTTCGCAGAGTTAAATATGACGGCTGGCCTTGGTTTACGAATGAGATAAGATCTCTTATTGTTTAACGGGAATTTTTATATAGGATTCGCAATAGAGTTAATACCAAAATCCGCTTTGCAAAAAAGCGTTTCAATGCAATCAAGTTTGCTCCCAACCTATCCTCAAAAAAATTATGGGCTAATCTTAACAGACCGGGTATTTTTGGCAGAGATGAGCCTCAATGTGATCTAAATCCTGACTTATTAAACTATCATTTTGCATCAGTGAACTCTGCTAGAAACGATTCTGTCTCTTCATCCGGTTTTGATCACCAGTTGTCTGATAATCTGTCTTTTAGTTTCAGATGCGTTGATGAGTTTGAGCTCATTAGTGCGATTAACTCTATTAAATCGGGGGCTACTAGAACTGATGGAATTTCCCCACACTTTATTATAGTTGTCTCACATTTACACTATTTCCTTCGCAGTGGAAGGTGGCAATAGTTTTACCAGTGCCGAAAGTGAATAAGGCGAAAGATCTTGACGACTATCGGCCAATTAGTTTGTTGTGCTACTTAGGGAAAGTATTCGAAAAATTAATGTCATGACAAATAACATTTTACATGGATGAACATAGTCTATTGAGTCCCTTCCAGTCTGGCTTTCGGAAGTTATATAGTTATAATTGTGAGACTGCTCTTATTGACCTTACGTCACATATTCGGAAGTCCCTCGATATGAATCACGTATGTATTCTAACGCTACTTGAATTTTCAAAAGCGTTCGACTCAGTTAATCGTTCTAATTTACTCTCGAAGCTGGGAATGCAGTTTAACTTCCTATCTTCTTCCTTAGCACTTATTGATAGCTTCTTATCAGGCCGACATCAATATGTCAAAATAGGTAGTACTAAATCTGGTATTTTGCAACTTGACTGTGGTGTGCCCCAGGGCTCAATCCGAGTTGGCCGATGTTGTTGAGAATTGTAACGTATACCTGTATGCTGATGATGTACAGCTCTATTTTAGTCGACCTATTGGAATTTCTGAAGACTGTATTGATCGTATGAGTTCAGACTTAGAGAGGGTCTCATTATGGGCTAATTTGAACTGTTTCAGTTTGAATCCACAAAAGTCTCAGTGTATTCTTTTTTATTGACATGAACTTACTGGCCTGTATCTCCCTCCCATTACACTTCTTAGTGTCCCAATTTCTTCTTGAGAGCGTGTGAAAAACTTGGTTGTGTGTAGTTGAATACTAAGATGTAATGCTGTGATTATATAGGATACATAATTGGTAGAATATATGGTGGCTTACGTTGCTTTTGGCTTTCTGCTAATCTGCTGTCAACAAACACTCGAATGGTTTTTTTTTAGATTACTTCTTCTTCCTCATTGTTGTTCTCTCATTTGGACTCTGTTTCTTCAGGAAGGCTAAATGTGGTGTTAAATGACTGTGTTAGATTTATCTACGGACTTACGACGAAATGATCATATTTACTCGTGCAGTAACAATTTACTGGGGTGTTCTGTTACTGAGTTCCTCCATCATCGATTACTCATATCTCTTCACAAAATTATTTACTCTGTTAAACCAACGTAGCTTTTTACCCAGCTTAGATTTTCAAATTCTCTCAGTCATAATAATTTAATAATTCCTAAATTTCGATATTCTGTTCAAGAGACTCTTATTTCGTCCGTGCTGTTCGCGCATGTAATCGCTTACCAATAAATATCCAGCGCACTGGTTCGGCCGTCAGATTTATGGCACTTCTCATGTCCTCAAATGATTAACATATACTTAATTGGTTGATTTAATCATTTGAGTTAGTTATGTGTTTGGTTCTTTCGAAAGGTTGATCGAATTATATTGCATTTTATCTTACAGGCTGTAAATTTTAGAATTTAATGTGTAATTTGGGTTTTCCATTATTCTGTAGTACCCTAGCTCGGCTAAATGACGAGTTTGATAGAATTAAAGTCTGAGCCCAATGCAATGAGCTAATATTAAACACTCACAGGTTACAATGCATTATAAAAAGGCACCTGATTGACATTTCGAACATGTCATGCTGGTCTTCTGTAAAGCAAATTATAGAATGAATTAATCGAAATGAAAAGTCCCTTGTTAGCTCCAAAAAGTCTTTTATTGCAAAAAAATTATAAACTTCTTTGATTAGTGAAATATATTTAATGTAAAATCCAAATTTCGTTAATCAACTTTCAAACAGTGTCAACATCCATCCTCATTAGCAGGAGCAGGAGTAATAGGTGCCTCAATAGTAAGTACTCCATCACAATCCAAATTGACTGTTATCTCATCTGGATCCACACATGGTGGAAATTGAAAAATCTCATTGAATTTACTCTCCATCTGTACACCTTGTTTACATTGTTTCTTATGTGCACTTATCGTAACCGTGTTTTCTTCGGCTTGTACATTAATATCTTTTTGATCGAAATTTCTGAGATCGAATGTGTATTGCATCCATGTTCTTTCTTCAAATTCGTACATTTGACATTTTGTTCTGCCTAAACGCACTTTTTGTACAGCAGTTTCTGGGTCCATTTCACATGACATCACGTCTGCTACTTTCTTCTTGAGATCATTCTGTATTTGTTTGATCGCACAACTCGCTACGTCTAACTGTCGGTTAAATCTATTTGGCTTTGAAGAAGAAGGACATTTTTTATTACTGGACATTTTGGAGTTTTTCGTTTTTTTTTTATAATTTTTGTTTGAGAATTGAAAACCAAATTTGACGGAGAATTTTCTTGCTTCTGCTGGTCAAAACAATAATTTTTTTTAATGTGTTGACAAGTTTCTCAATGGGATCTTGGATTGTTGGTTCATATGCTTTCTTTAGTGACGTATGTATAAAAAGTATTTTAAATGAAATTGCGAAAAAATTTAAAGTCACAGCATCTTACAGGAATGCATATAATTAAACTTGATAACATTTACGACTATTTCTGGTAAAAATTTAGTCGCGCGGGGTGACTTAGTTTTACTCCAAATAGAAACATCGCATTTTCACTTTAAACATGGGTTTTTTCCTCCCTTTTTTATCAGTTTCCAAATTGTTGGAAACACGTTGAGACCTACAATATCTGTCATGCGATAAAAAATGCGTAGATGCCATCGATTGCACTTTCTGACTGTAGAATAAGTTTCCCGCCAATAGATCAACAGTATAAACTCCTCCTTTTGTTACGTAAAAGTTTATTCAGGCCTTTCATCCTCATTAACTTTATGAGAGAAGTCCATTGTTGGGATGAGTAAAACTAATTTGTTTGTCTGAGGTGTGTAGGGTAAGGTCATGTGTTCTTTGAAATTTAACAGTTATTAATTTTATGACGGCTGTTACAGTGCTAAAAGTATACTAAAACTGTTTGTACAAGTACCGACAGCGATGCGACACGGCCGCTGACACGATTTCTAGCAGGTATTTCGACAGTATATTTTGATGCACCTGCTATTATGGCAACTAACTGCGATATTCACGAAACGTGTGCAAACAACCTAATATTATGAAATTGTAGAAAAATGGCTAGCACAACATAGTACTCCTCAAGCCAGACATATTGATTTGACTTTTTTAAATCAGTAGTCAGTCCATTGATCATCTACACTGTAGCAACGAGGTGGAACACAAAAAACAACTATCAGCCACCTAAATAAGCTCTAAAGGATGGCCCGACTAAACAAAACCGACGCATTGCGTAAACCGCTCTAGAAATACTATTAAATCTACCCAGAAACGCTGTTGAATAAGAGGCTCGGTTAATGGGATATAGAGCACTGGCACATGGATTTAGTGAATGAGATTAAAAATGGCTGCGCAGTTATAACTAAACGATTAGAAGAAAATTCAATACTGCACATGATATCAGACAGAATGGTAGTTAAATACAATTTCCTCCTGCACTTCAAAATAAATATACTATTACGTGCAACAGAAAGAGACAAGTGATGCCATCTACTGGGAATGGAGAGTAAACAACTTCAGGTTCGGAGAACCGATGATGAAATCTTCGAGAAGGTTCAGGAATAGAATATTTCAAGAAAATTCTGGAATAGAATAGTCCAGAATAATCTGGAGAGTTTCTAGGGTATAAATATAACAGTTGTGACCGCGAGAAAAAGTGTCTTGTCTTAGACGTTGCAGTGTTAATAAGCGAAAGTGTTGTAATTGGATTGCGATAATTGAAAGTTACAGTATTAGCTATAATTAAGGTTTAGTTGTTTAATTGAAAGTTTGTGAATTGTATAATACAATACCAAATAGGGAGGAAATAGATACAAATCTAGAAACCCTAATCTGGTAAACCGATGGTTCTAAAATCGAGAAAGAAGTAGGGGATAGGTGGTACGAAATTTAAAGCTAACATTTATCAAAACCTAGGAAAATACGTCCAAGCAGAAGTATATGCCATCACCAGATGGACAAAATCCTCAGGCGCTCCTATACAAAAAAGATAAAAAATGTATGTAAGCCAAGCGGTACTGAAAGCCATCTCATCATCTGTGGTCAAAATGAAGTTAATGTGGGAATGGATCAAACACTAACAAATAGTGGCACAAAGAACTTCCTATCACTTTAATAAGTGCCAGGCCACTCGGGAATTGATAGTGGTGACAAAGCAAACATACACACTCGCCACGAAGGGAGCATCCATGCCCCTAATCGAATTGGAATCATTTTCCGGTATCTCCTACATTATAATATCGTGAAACTTATAATACAAAACTGGATCTACAACTAAATGGACCAGAGTAAACATCAATGATTGGCTCCAGATAATCCAGAAAATTTACGATGCCAACCATTGTACCAGAAAGCTATGGATCGATGGGAGGAATCCTAACGGTTTCCGAGATAACGGGACTTAAAAATATTTGGGGGTGTTTTTATAGATCTTCCTGTAACTTCTGAACGTTACAGCCTATGATGGTGATTTGGTAGATTGATAATCGTTGGACCTTTCCAGTGGTCTATAAATTTTTGAGGTTATGGCTAAACAAAGTTAAATTTCGGAGCGTTTACTCGTTTTTTTTATTTTTTTGTATAAAAAAATACGTCATTAATTCCAATTTTTCATATTGGATTTAAGAAGCCTAAATGAGCTTTAAAACGACCTATCACACTCTATATCAAATATGTAATCCTTTCTGCGTTTTTTGCACTGTTTCTTAAGCATATCCAGAGAAAATGGCCGAATAGGGTCATTTCCAAAAGATAATTGCCTACATTCTGGCACTTATTATCATTTTTAGCTGCCATTTCGTTCTTCAGAGGTTTTTTTGAATCCAAAAACCGATAAGGCCTCCCAAATTTCATCTAGTTTAATAACTTTCAACCATATTTGTTTCGGATGAACTGGCAGAGTTGTGGAGCATCCCGACCAGACCAAAACACGCCGTGCACAGCTTTGTTTGATAGGAGCTTGAGCCGCCATTTTGGATTTATAGCTCTGTGCGGATTTGCTACCAATAAATAATTTCTCTGTCATTCCTGGCTGACTCTCTGATCTATCCTAACCTTTCTGTTTAATAGTAGTGGAGCCCGGGGGATAATGACGAACGGGGCATACTGACGAATGAATATTTTCTATAATTAGCTTTATTCTAAACTCGTGCTATGATAGTCTATGTCTGTTGTACGAAAAGAGCAGACGAATTTTGCAATTAGAACACGCAAAAATTTTAGTTTTGCCAAAGATTGTGTTTGAAGAAATATCTTAGGCGTTTTGATTTGAATGGTGACTAAGTCTATTATATTTATGGTGTGCAGTTTGTCGGTATAATGATAGATTTCATTATTAGTTTTCGATAAATTTTGCATAACATGTCGGAAAAAAGTAATGTGTGCCGACCCCCCCCCCCCCCCCCCTCTAATTAAAGTAAGCATACTTAATTAATTGAGTTATTTGAAAAAATATATAAATATGCATTTTTATTCGAAAACTTTAAAAAAAATAAAAATTTATTTCAATGAATTATTTATTTATTTATTTATTATTCATTAGTTGTAATTACATAGATCTAATACTAATCTAACCTAATTATCAACTAATGTAAAAGGGCCCACGGCTACTAAGCCATCTGGGCAGCTATCTAGTGTTTTTAACTGACTTGATTTAACTTACAGTTTGCAATTCATTATTTTGCAAGTTTTATTTGAATACTTCTTATTTTTTAGGTATATGAATATTATTGTATGGATGTGACTATGTGTTTAGGTTTTTCTCAGAATTTGAGTTTGGGATCCCAACTTTGGCTGAACCAAAATCCTCGAGAAATACTTTCTAAGCCACGAAACAGACTCCGTCACTATCACATCAACCCACTAACTTAGTCCTAACTCCCAACATTCTAAAATATTTGCAGCGTTCTTATGTAAAACCACTGACATGTATAATATGCACTAACTGCGTCCATAGAAATACACTGCAGAAAGTGTGCTCACTCCTATATAGCGTTCTCTTTCGATCTCAGTACCAAGCACCAATTGAGAGAGAACTGTAATGCCTAATCTACAATGCATGGTAAAACCACGTCGTCAAAACGATATCGTTTGCTGTAGAATGCATATAATTACACGAAATATGTAAGTAGTGGTAAGAGGCCAAATTAAACAGGTGTTGACCTGTCAATTATCATAAATGTAATGGCTTTCTCAATTTCATTACAGAATTACATCAAAGGAAGTATTTCGTCTCAATAATTTATACTATAGTATAGTAAACAAGTGGGACTGAAATTACAAGTTGCAGTTTACAGCTTTTTTGTTCTAAATTCCCCGACATGGTTCTAAATTATATTAAATACACCTGAGGTGTTCCTACATCATTTTTGCTGATTAACTATTACAAATAAGCTCGTGTTCATGTAGTCAAATGAAATCCATATCATTTTGATGACGTGGTTTTACCATGAATTGTAGATTAGGCATAAACCACAAATAAATAAGTGGATTCGTCGAAATAAATGTTTTTAAATTATTTATTTGGATTAATTAGTGATAAAAACAGTTTTATCAAAGGCAATATATTCATAGATACTCAGCAGAAATTCGAAAGCTTTTATTGAAATCACTTTTCAACTTCCCACCAATTGTTTTTTCAATGTTGGCACTGACGTAAGAACTAGTTTTGACACAAAAAATTGTACCCGCTTAAAATAGCGTATCGAGCAGTCCATATCATATATGCCAGTGTGTACAACTGATAAAAGTTTGGTTTGAATGAGTCCTGCAGTTTGCACCCGAAACTACTATTCTATTAAAAAATGACACATCATCCACACCGCTTAATGCGGAAACCTTCCTAGTACCTCACTACAGTACTGCGGTGCTAAACTAAGCGACTTACGCTTACGGTGATGGAGAAGTAGTGCTCCTTTTTTTTGTTATTGGATGACACCCCCCCCCCCCCCGCCAACTACAATGCTTGATCCGCGCCTGGGAGGGACATAATGACTATTTTTTTGCGGGGCATAATGACTAACTTTTTATGGGACATAATGACTAATTTTTTACAGATCATAATTATTTTTTGATTTTCACATTCTGGTAGGCTCAACGAACAGTGAATTCAGAAGACATAATTTTGTATTAGAAGGGAAATGACTCCGACAATTAGTGCGTTTAGCACTTCGCAATCTGTGAATTTTTTGGGTTTTTTGGACGTTGGTTGCCCAAAAATCGAGAAATCGGCATTTTGTAAAAGCAATATTTTTTCGAATTCTATGAATACAAAAAAAAAATTTTTGGAATGTCAACTTATTTATCCTAAAACTACCGAAATCCAGGAATTAATTTAAAGGTGAAATATCACATGTTTTCAGTTTGCATTTTTCAAATTCGAGGTGTTCCTTATTTTAGAAGGTATATGTAAAAACCATATTCCTGCAAATCTCATTATTAATTAATAGTAAAATGTTTTGATAAAAAAGATGTTATTTCATGTAACCCGAGCTCCGTATCTGGGACATAGTGACGAACTGGTCATCACTCCACTTATGTCAACAGCTCGCTTCATAAGAATTGTCCCTTATTGACCCTACTTGGTATTGGTATATTTAATGTTTTAAAAAATCGATTCAGGAATGCAAGAATAACATAGAGAAAAATCCTTCGTCATTATGTCCCGGGCTCCCTTATGCTATAAAATCTGATAGAGTATAATAATTTTTACAGAAGTCGCGAGTAAATTTTGGAGGTCATGAAGTGATTTAAAGTATTTTGCACGAGATAGGTCTAATTCTTTCAAAATATAATTATTAATCTACATAAAAAAAAAACAAAAACTTTATCAACATTAATTCCCGAATTTATATGAAAAGTAGCAAACAAATATGAGATAATTCATGATACTTATGCACTGTTTCTACCTAGCTACCTACATCCATACATATATGTATGTATGTATATGGCTTTTCTTACAATTATAAATTCCAATTATTTTCCACAACAACGTTTCACTCTCTCAAGTGTTAATTTAGAAAATTTTAACACGAAAGCTCCACACAGAGAATCTGCAATTATTATAGTTTCAGCTATAATTACCGGCACCACCCAGAAAATGAAATGTTGCCACTCAAGAAGCTGCTTCTGCTTCTGTTTCACCATAAACTGCCGCTTTAATATAAATCAGATTTTGAGTGAGCACTAAAATGAAATTGGTGTTCCTTATAAGAACTTGGAAATTTGGCGTGCACTCACTTCTTCCTTCCTTCCTTCCATCTCTTGTCAGCCCCAAGGGTCGCCTACCCGTCCGCCTTCGCGTCCCCTTTTATACATAACATCAAAGTTTATACTGTTCCGTTACATAAAATGCATAACAAACTTGAAATTAATGTCGAATTCACCTAATGCGGTGCATTTAGGTTGTCATTAGCACAGAACGGAGAATTTCTGCCGCAGTTAAATATGCATGCAATAATTTCTGTCCATACTACATACTATGGTGGTATACTATGAATGGTACACAGAGAGTTCTATAAGTTTATCCAACTGGAATAAACCACTACTACTACTACTACTACCACTAGTGAAGCTGCTTCAGACAAGCTTCTTGCTGTTAGTGCTTACTCATGCCTGGCTACCCTGCATAAGATCCTTCCACCAACCATTCCCTTAATATATATTCCGCAGTCGGTGATCAAATGAAAGTGCTCCTTCAGCTAATAAGTTTCATATAAGCTCACACAAGTTGATATAGTCACAGAAATCAATTATTAATGACCGGAGAGGAGAAGAGGGGAGGTGTAATAATATCAAATCTCCTCCTACTCCTCCTCATCCTGTAGTACTGCATCCTTGGATGCTTATGAGCTATTCTACATATACTCCTCTTATGATGTGTAGTAGTTACCTACTTATGTTTACATGGAACAGAGAACAGCATCCCAGTGGGATACTAAATTTAACGCTTTGCAATGAGTTCAACAATTTTCATTTTATTACATGCTGCTCATATACAAATGTAGCACTTAAGTCAGGCTATGTGAATACTACTACTAGGTTGGGGCCAATGTTTATAGTAATAGGAGTTAGCTGGAGGGGCAGGGAGTTGATAAAATAAATAAAATTCACCTCCCTTGATCAAATTTTATTGAGGTACTATAGCGTATTCTTAAGTTAAAACAAGTTAAATTGGAATACGGGGTGAGGACTTTCTATATATATCTCCAGACTCTAGACAAATCTCAAGACGTTTACGAATTATCTCTCGAGCTAAAAATAAAACTACAGAATAAGAATGAATCAATGAACTAAAGTTTTTTCATCCATTAGAAAATCGGATCAGACAGATCGACAGAGAAACATTATTCACAATTCGATAGTTGTCTCATTAAATAAATCCTTTTTGTGTGTCACATTAAAATGCAAAGCAGCCAGCATAGTTATTCTTTGGCCGACAACGACGACGACGACAACTTAATGAACTCCTCGAGTCCTTGCTACTGTATCTCAGCAGATATTTCTTGTTAGTAAGAGGGCAAATTTTATTTTATTTAGCCCATTGTGTTCCGGTGATTGTTTATTCAATTTAGAACCATCTCTCTACTCAATTAAAATTGTTTCACCACTTTTGCAAATATATCTAGTGAAATGGAAATTATCTTCTCTTTGTTTTACTTTATATATATATTTTTTTATTTATTTATTTTATTGTTGTACAATTTTTTTATGTTTTATTTTCATTTATTTATATTTCCCTCACAGGGCCTGGTACCAATCCTCAGAAAATTCTGCAGGAAGCATCTAACGCAGTACATATTAAGTACCATTTCTTCGAGACAACAATTCAGATTGAAGATTTCACACCAGAGATGGAAGACTGCCAACAATGCAATGCTCCCAAGCCATAGTCATAGAAATGGAGTGTGGTGGAGGTTTCATTTTTGGTCCTTGTACAATACTATTATATACACACACACACACACTTCTATTTACTATATTATAAACTGTATGCTATGTTGCAATCGATTCACCCCAATGATGGTATGATTCTCATCTTCTTCTTTTTTGCTGTCCTTATCAACACACACACACACACACGCGCCCGCACACAAACATCCACACAAACCGATGTTCCGATGACTAGTTCTAGTTGCAATAAAGATGTCATGGATTTGCGGAAAAGGAGATGGAATTGCAAAGAAGCCTTTTCTTATTATTGAAATAATACCAACAATATACAGCAAAAGTGTTTTACTGTTCAAGTGAAACAACACTGCACTTCCTATTTTTATTTAACTGTAAATAGGTTTTAAGGATTTCAATATGTTTGTATACTTAACGAATTTCGATTTAAGAACTTTAATTTATGCGGCTTTTGTTTGTAATACTCTTCGAGTAGTAGTAGTAGTTAGTAGTCGTAGTAGTAGTAAGAAATAATTTTTGCACACATTCAATTTAAAATCAATTGAAAAGTTTTGTAGTTAAGCCATTTGGAAAATTGGATAATAATTTTTCAATTCCCATCAACAGTAGCTTTTTGTTTTTCATTTGTTATTTAGAATTTTCCATCGACTCATTAACGAATACCAAAAATAAAATTTTAAAGCCAAATAAATTAACTTCATTTATGTAAATAATAAAAAAATGTATGTAAGAAGATAAAAAAAGGAAGTAAATCTTGTAGGTTTCATTAAAGTTAAAATAAGTTAATCAAATTTGTGAATGCCAAATTCAAGGATTTTGTCACTTAGGCCCAATGTCACACAAGCTTAAAAATGACCGCGAGTCCAATTGTGCCCGCACGTCATGATGAAAATCTCGTTGTTTTCACACTAGGTGGTCCATTGAGCAGGAGGTGATAGTACTCACCTAGACAAACAAAAAATTGTATGGCAGGGGGTCCATATCAACCGTTTCGGAGTTACAGGGTGATTAAGAAAAAAATTTAATTTTTCACAAAAAATTCCTGTATCTTAAAAACTAAAGCGTGTAGCGTCAACGTCTAAAACTGATTGTATGCACAACTTCATGGCCTTTTCAACGACTGATCAACCAGCCCCGTGCTCCACTCCTCGCAAAAGTAATTAAAAATTTCGGATTTTCTTACAATTTTTTTTACTTTGACCTCTATTAAAAGGTCGTTAACATAACTTTTTTTTTATAGAAACTGTAGACTCTCCTCTCCTCTTTCAATTACATCCGATATGCTATCTGTAGCCGTTAAAGAGTTATTAACTCTAACCCTATTCTCAAACCTATTTTCAAAGATAATCTCCTAGTGTTTGAAAATCGCAATTTAAAAAAAACAATCTATTTTTAGTACGACCTGAATAGGTTATGAGCTAATAACTGTTTAACGGCTACAGGTAGAACATAGGGTGGAATGGGTCAAATTAAAAAAAGGCGAGAGTCCACAGTTTACAGTTTTTAGAAAAAAAAGTAGCGTTGCACTTTAAGTAGTGTTTTCACGCCGATCGATTATTATGACTAATAAGTGAACCGAACGTCAGCTGACGCACTCGCGGTGGGTGTGGTTGTGAGAGGCTACGATATTGGTAAAAACTTTTTTTTTAAGTAATAGTACGCCTGCTCAAACTTATAAACAGTTGACATCATAGTGAGTTGAAAAAAAAATCGTCAGCTGTTTCGTGGAGTGGGGATAATGAGCTGCTCGTATGAACTTGTAAAAACAAAACACGTAAAATAAAGAAATAGTAGTAGCCTGAGAACTCGTGGACATAAAGAACTGAAATTTGGTACATGGTGTTTTCATAGCAATGGTAAATGAAATTTCGAAGATGGTCTAAATCGGACAACTCATTCTTGATTTGCCATATAAAAATTTTCATAAAAACTATCAGTCCTAGACGCTTTTATTTCACTGAAAAGTTCTTCAGAATATTAAATCCTATGAATTTGTTCTAAATATTTTTGCTATTGGACGAACCATTCTAGAAATATAAGCGAAAAACCACTTCAAAAATCAAACTTCCTCAGATAGGTCACCAAACGAAATTACATGCGGGCATTCATCTAGTCTAGGGTATCATAAGAATTGGTCAGAAAGCGATATTTGCACATAATGCTCGGCAATATGAGTGCTCTTCAGAACTATTTAAAAATATTACATTTTATCAATATTACAGTATTATATGAACAAGGAAAAAAGTTAAAATTGGTCTATGACCTTTTCTTACGATATCCTAGATGAATGCCCGTATATAATTTCGTATGGTCACCCGACTGAGCAAGTTTGATTTTGAAGTGGTTTTTCGCATATATTTCGGACAGCAAAAATAATTATGAGCAATTTCATAGGATTTCATATTCTAAAGAAATTTTCAGTACAATAAAAACAGCTGAGGATTTTTTTTTTAACTTACTATGATGTCAACTATTCATAAAAAAAGTTTCAGCCGGTATAATATTACTTAAAAAAAAAAAATTTATTACCACTTTCGCAACCTCTGACACCCACATCCACAGCTATTTAAGAAACTGACGTTCGGATGACTGGCTGACTGAGCTGACATTATTTTGTAAAAAATTAGCAGAATTTCTTAATCATCCTGTATTTTCCAAACGGTTGACGTGAACCCCCTCCTCCTCAGCTTCCATTCAATTTTTTGTTCGGTTAGATGAGTATTATCACCTCCCGTTCTATGGGCCACCTAGACTAAAACACCCTGTATATTTTGACAATACGTCGATAGCTGAAATTTTGTTCACGGCGTTTTCATAAAAATAGTAAATGAAATTTCAAAAATGGGCGAAATCGGGCATCTCTTTGGTGTTGCCATACAATAATTAGGGTTTTGGGTTTCGTACTGAAAAGTTCTTTAGAATATAAAAACCTATGAAATTGGTCATAATCGTTTTTGCTGTGCGACGAACCGTTCTGGAAATACGTGGCATTCTACTAATTAGCACGGTTATTAATTTAAACAAAACTTACAACATGTCACCAATTAATACTTTTTATATTTTTCCATAATTGTATTAATTAGAGCAAACTTAAATACTACATAAAATCCATTATAAAAAAAAATAACAAATTTACATGCAACGTCCAATTTTGTTTTAATATTTAAATATTTTGTTGGATATCCTTTGTTTTTAATTACTGCAGAGCATATTGTTGGCATAGTTTCTATTAATGGTTCACATCTGTGCTTTGGAATTGATATCCAGGCATCATTGACAAATTCATATAATAACGTTAAATTAGTAGGTTTCTTCCTGTTTTTTTTTTTTTGTATTACTTTATCCACATCGTTCCACAAGTGTTCTATTGAGTTCAGATTATGGCTTTAGCGGTGGCCAACTCAAAATTTTTAGTTTGTGACCAGTAATCCAATTCTTCTTCCATCTGTATATGACTCTATTATGATTTTTAGGATGTCTAAATATGCAAACTTGTCCATAATGCCATAAATTTTCTTTATTGGACCAACGAAATTCCATAACAAGCATCCATAGACATTAACATTTTCACCACCAAGTTTTACTGTTTTAATTGTGTACTAAGGATTGAATGATTGATTTATAGGACGCTATCATGTTGCTTTCCGTTAGATCCCAGATCCCTGTTGAACTTCCTTTCATCCGACCATAAAACATTCTTTAAAATAAAAAAATAAAATAAAAAACGGGTTTATCGATGTGCTCCTTTGCAAACTTCAATCTTAGTATTCTATTTTTTTCGCTTAAGTGTGGTTTTCTTTTCGCGATACAACCTTTCAATACAAAATTGCTAGACGTCTCCTAATAATATCTACGCTGACTTTAGTACCATAGAACTCGGAAATATTGCTTTAAATCTGCCTTGCACTCACAAAAGCATCAACCTTCGCTTGAATTATAATGATTCGATCTACTTTTATTGTCGTTTTTTTTTAGGTCGCAGCTTCCTGGGATGGTTTTCAAAGGATTTTTTCCTTCTTTACGTGCAGAATGATATTATAAATTATCTTCCTAGAATATTTTAGCATTTTTGAAATACGTAAAATTGAATAATTTTCATTAATTAGATCCATAATAACTTTCCTATTTTGAATTACTCTAATATTTATCTTATGCAAGGAAATAATAGTCACAACAGATATTTAAAATATTTCCGGGCAACAACTTTACTTTCTCGCTCGCAAAACGAAACTGTGCTCATTAATTGCTGCAAATATTTTGACTAATATTTCATTTTACTATTTGTTTTCCATTAACAAAATTATTATTTGGGATTTTGCGGTGTTAGCAACTTTTAACACACCTTTTTGCTCAGAAGAAGTTCGATGACTGACATACAATAATTGTTTTGAAAGTGTGAAAAACCACTTCAACAATCCAACTTGCACAGAGATGTGTGATCATACGACAGTACATACGCCAATTCATCTAGGGTATCGTAAGAATTGATCTTAAATTAATTCTATCATTTTTAATTGTTTATCTTTTATTTTTGAATCGGCTCGATTAGGCTCGTACCCACACTCCTATACTCAGAGGCTTAAATAGCCATCCCCATACTCGTTTATTTAGTATTTCCCGCTTTTTTATTCGAACTGTGATACTAGACTTTTCGTACCTTAGATCGGCTCTAACACGTTAGGGTTATGCCAGATCGGAAAACGGCCTTCACTGTTCGCCTCAGCTCATTACCAGCTCCAATTCGTAGAAGAAAAAAATGTTCTCTGCATTCTTTTAAGGTAGGGGATAGGAACCCCCGACTTGGGTGTGGCTCTAGTACCGCGTGTTGCATATAGAATTAAAGGGGTTTCGCCGAGTACTATCGTGGTGTATATGTCTCCCGACTGAGAAAATTTTCTCGGGACGTTTTTGCCGTCCGAAAACCCATTTTCATGCAGTTGGGTCACATACACCCCATCTACTACATTTCGCATATATATTTGCAGTCATTTCTTTAATATTCATTAGTGTTCTGTTGTTAATATTTTTCATATAAGAAATCATTTTTCAGGACGCACCATTTCCGCACAGTCACGAGAAGTAGAAAAGTTCACTTTTTCACACAAGAAAGTCGCTCAAACTACATCCGATCGTCAAAGTTTTCCCCCGCTAGATAGAAATAAAGATTGGTAATAAAATATGTTAAGAGTATCATAATGCATCGAGAGAGATGTCTATCTCATGTCCGGATGTGTCGGGCCTAAAGTTGTAAGAAAATTGGGCATTCCCCTTTATCATTTATTATAAATTTAGGATTCTTTTAATATAATTTTTTTTTTTTTTTTTTGAAAGTTATTGGGATTAAACTCCAAAACCCTTACTTTGCACTGAAAAGACTTTTTTATTGTTGGTAATTTTCGATTTTCAGCTTTTACTTTTGCTTCTTGTTGATGAAGAATTGATGAAGCCTAGATTCCATAAATACGCTTACATCTGTTATGTAGAGCAGAGCTGCCTCTCTAAAATAATGGGATTAAAAAGTATCTGGTTGTGTACTAATAAATGTAAGTGTGTCTCTTTAATAATTCATTATTATCGATTTCTTCCAAGGCATCTGTACTTGAAAGGATCTGCTTATCTTTAATGCCATAAGTGCAAGTATTCACCCAAAAAATTTTTGTTTTTTGTTTTTTATATACCTACCTAGCATCAAGGTAGCAAAAGTGTAAGGAAGAAATTTTTGGAACCGGCATTCACATTTTTTTTTTATCAGAAAATAGTCATCCTATTGCATTTAAAGTTTGTCGTTTGGCAAAAGTACAAGAAGAGACTCCTACAAGTTTTTTGTTGTCTTATTTGCTTAAGGAGTTTTATTAAAACAAGACAACAGAAACGGCTCACAATCTTTTGCCAGTTTATTCCAGGAATAAGTGTCACTTTTCCGTTCGAAAGTATTAAACCCTTCACCCTTTCCTCTGCTCGTTTTATTTTATCCAATTTTTCATTAAGCTTTCCTACACTTCGCAGTTAATTATTGTTTACAAGACTTTATCCAGCAATCGCATAAAAGTGCATTTGTATTCTCTGAAAACGGCGAATTGTATGCTTTTCCAATTCCAACTTTTTCAACTTTCCGAACAGTACCAGTGCCAACATTGTTGTGCTCCTGCCTGCATTTTCCATGTTAAGAAGACTATGTTCGTCGTGTACATCTCCAGTATACAAGTGGAGAGATAGAGGAGCTTTAGTAATATAGAATAAGGACAAAGTTTTGCGTATAGTTCAAATATTGTTGAATTCTGAAAATACCTACCTTAGAACAGTTGTTGTAGCTGTGGATCTCTTTAAAAATGCTAATTTAACAGGCTGCAGGGATACAAGTGCGGTTTATCTAATGCAAGGGATTCGCCCTCCACTTACACTTACTTTTGGAGGATGTATTAATGCGATTGTGAATTGAAACACTGTAGAATGTTGGATGCACCTGGAATAAAAGTTTTATGGCAAGCATCCAGTCAGTACATATATGCATGCTGATATGAATGAGTTTTCCAGGTGAAAATAAATTACTCAATTTTCTGTTGTCCTCTATCTCTGTCCCTTTCTGTATATATTACAATCAAACTGTCTAGAGAAAGATAAATAGGTGATGAAGTTGTTTCACACAATATGAAGTTTTACAGCTTGCTAAAGAGGATCACTTCCGTCTGAAAGTTTTGAACAGTTTTGGATTTGTTTAATTAAAATTATTATCATTCATAGTCTGATGGCTGGCAACTAAATATGTAGTACCTACATATATGTAATGTAATTTATTTAATTAAATTTTGATTTCTTCCGGTCAGTTGGATTTGAATTATTTTAGAGATGATGTTAATTCAGTTTTCGGCTGTTAATATTCGTTGAATTTAGTAAATTTGCTAGTCTATTGTATGAAATAAGTTATTTTATAGTGTAAGTATATTCTGAGGCGTTAAGGATAAGAGATAGGATCAGTCTTATTGTGGGTCTAGATTTGAGACACCCCAACGACGAATGTGAGGTTAAGTATATATTGTTACGCGCAATAAAGTATGCGGGTGTTTAACTCATAAAAGTAAATGTAAGAAGAAGCACAGTAAGAGTACCCATTGGAACGAAAAACCAGCCCTTCTGAGAGAAGTACAATGTAAACGTTTCCCTAGACATAATTTGGAATCTCCTTAGAAGAAGTATAGTCTCAAGTTTTGGTTAAATTATTAAAATTTTTGGATCAAATTTCCTCGTCTCTACTCATAAAACATATAGAAATAAATAGCATTCTTAGTAGTCTAGTGAAGCATTTCTTCGTAAGCATGAACCGTTGCTTTTTTTTCATTCCAGCTCCTTGTCTCATAGGCATGCTTGCAGTAGCACAAGCGGCCGACTACTTCTCTCTCCGTCTTGAAGGCTTGTTATGAGATTAAGGAAGAAGCTTTATGATAAGATCATTATAGATTTTGAAAGGACGCTTTTAAAAACTTCGTGGCCCATCATTTAGCGTACTTGCTAAAGGATTTCTTGAGAAAAAAAAACAAAAAAACAATGAAATGGAATAGGGAAAATAAGTGCTGCGAGGTTCCTGGGAAGCTCTTCAGGAAGTTTCTCATATCGCTCTTTTTTCCACAATGTTCCAATGTGTAGATGGTACTTTTTTTTAAGGCAGGGTACGAGAAATCCCAAACACGGAGGCCAGAGCGGCCCATTGTGCTGTCCTACTAGAATCCAGAAGCCCTATCACCAAAACCTTCCTGTCCTCTTAATGAAGCGCATTAGGTCTTAATGAGGAAGGATTTTCAACTCCTCTATGGATAGGATGGCAAAACCTAGAGTATGTAGCCCGCTCCGGGTGAAGGCCGGACAAGCATACAAAAAGTGTTCGCTTGTGTTAGGCTCTCCTTCGAGGCAGCATGGGACACTCAGGGCTGTCAACAACTCCCCTCATTGTTAGATGAGCGTAGCCGGTGATGATGCCAATTACAGTTCTACATTGTTTCGTTCAGTTTTGTCCAAATGCAAGTACTTAGGCTCTCCCATCTCTGCTGATGAACATCCGCTTTGATGAGAGTTCCGATACTCGAGGTGGCAACGCCTACAGCAGGTTCCGGACCGATGAACGGAGAAACAAAGCCAGCCCTTTCATTCCCCATTTGACCAGGAACCCACAGAAGGGACACCTTGTTGTGGATACACAACTTATCCACAGACGACCTGCAGTCCCCCAGTAACTTAGATGAAGTGGTACCTTAGAACATTAACTACAGGAAGCTATATATCGTGTAAAAATCCTATCGGTCTCGTTGTTTAAGAGGAGTCAGTACCCAGATTTGCAAGTTTCGTACATTTCATGCGAATTTCTGGCAGAATAATGATTTACATCTTAAATTAAAGGTAAAGAAGAAATCTAGTAAGTAATGTATTTGAATGAAGATATTAGCTCGGAGACTTTTTTAAATCAAATTCCTCTTAGTAGGTATTCTCATTTCTTTAGAGGCGTCCCAGACTAATATGACTATATTTTGCCAAATGATTGCTCTAGTCCAAACCAGTAAAAAATTGTATGGCAGTAGGGGGAAGGTCTTTCCTGTGAATGTTTAATCACCCCGTACCCCTCCCAACTTTAGAGTTATGACGCAACAAATTCAAAATTTCAGTTTTCAATTGGCAATATATAGTCATATTAGTCTGGGACACTGTATACAAAAGCAGCTTTGGGTTAGTCACACCCCAGCATCAAAAATTTCTATTATCATTCCAGCTGAGTCAATCCTGGGGAATGGGGCAACTGCAGCAAAAAAGTTTATCTTTAAAATACACAAATTGAATTTAAGTAGAATTATTATTGAAAAGCGAGCAAATTTATACATATATACATTTTCTTCTTTTTATTGCAGTACCTACTATTTGTCAATAATTTTGTATAGATTTGATAAATAATTGACGATTTTTAAAAAAGTATAAAATTATGTTAACGGTTAGTTGGCCATTCACACCCATATGTAGTACCTACATCCCTTTTCTGAAATATTATGTCATTTTTAAGGCAAGAACGCTCATTCCACTTTTATTTTATGTCCCTGCATGCTACTAGAGGTAATGGACAATCTAAGATTAAATTTTAAAATTTAATGCAAATCACTAAAAAATTTCAAAATAGTTGTTTTCTTCTGCGGTATTCAAAATGTAACGATTTTTGTTTTATTCTCACGTTGGCAACTATTATCTCATATCGTATTCGCGATCCACGGTATAGAAAGTAACAAGTGTGATAAAGTGTCAAGTGCATAGTGACGTCATGCGAATCGATTCTTAAAAAGGGAAAAATAAATCGTTAATATTTACGTAAATTTATTTCACTGGATCCGTTTAAAATATTGGAATAAGTGTAATTTAAATTTCTCGCCATAATTATATATGTATTAAATTTGCTTGTTTAAAGTTCATTTCAGGGAAATTATTTCGAATTAAAACAAACTGCTACGAAAGTTTTATCAATAGAAAATGCAAAATGAAATGCCTAGGTAATTTGCACTCTTAACTTATTAATTGAGATCCTTTTATAATTTCTATATAAAATCGCACACTTATTATAAAATTAATCCAGCATAGAATAAATTTGCAAACAAATTGAACATTTATTTTTCATTCGATTCGTATAACGCACAAAATGGCGAATCTATTGCCGAGCAGTCATACGTTGTTAGTCTGTATACCGTGATCGCGATTCGAAAGTCATAACCTCATTTTATTTTCGCTGCAGAATCCGTTAGAATTCTTGAATAGCTGCCACCATGCCATTCTGCTGTGGGAGATGCATGAAATGTCACATCGGTCAGTTTTGCAGTTTTAAATTTACATTAATTTCCAAACAATCAGATTCTCATTGTGCGCTGTGTATATACATAAATGAAGTGCAGTTCTATTAAAATTTATTATTTTCCGTAAATTAAGAAAAAAATCGAATTAATTTGTGTGAATTGGTGTTTTCCTGTGCGTTTTTCTCATATTCTCTTTGTTGAAATTAAAATTAACGCGCCAATCATTGCCGGAACATTTAACTAAATCGTCCTGTGAATTGTGCGTGCCTTTAGAGTGCATTTAAATCAATCAAATCTATTTTCGGTAGTTTTTTGTTGTGTTATTCTCGGTTTCAATAGTTTTATTAATTGCATTTTCATTTCGTTCAATAAAAAAAAAGAGTTATAATTTGTGTTTTCTCTATAATAATCACATATATGTGTATGTGTGTGTACTTCTAAATGGCCGATAGAAATGTTCCTTGACGTGGCGTCCCACTGCAGCACCATTTAGTTTCGTGAATAAATTAATTCCAGTGTTGCAAATAAAGTGAAATAATTTTAGAATTAAAATTGAAAGTGGAAAAGTGGATAACTTTTTACGGACAAATTTCGTGTCGGGCAGTTTGTGTGTGATAAATTCGAATAGAAGGAAAGAGAAAGATGTAGTCGTCCAGTTCAGGTAAGTTTTGATTGAATAACTTTTACCGTGGGGGAAGACTATAGAAGACCAATTCGTGAAAGAATTTCTTTTAAGTTGATTGCGGGTTGCGGAGTATTGTAATTGATACTAATTTGTACTTGCGTTGGGTGTGAATGCTTCTTCTTATAACAATTCTGATAAGGCAGGCAAATCATATTATATAAAAAACAAATCTTTGCTGAAATATACCTACCTAAATTAGTGAATTATAGCGGTAAATTACGTTGGAATAGTAAATTTTTAAGTACTCCCCTAGATGGTGGAATTTAAAACCCCATCTACAGTAGATAATATTTTAAAATAGACGAATGGATTCAAAGGAACTAAAATTAAAATACGTGGGTAGGTAGGTACCTATAGATATCTAAATATTTTACTGATTCAATGAGACGGGAAAGGCGAGTATTTTTAAGATGAGACATGATCTCGAAAATATTGAAAATGGCGTTAATATTTTGTGAATGATGATAATCTAGTTATTGCGGGACAACGTTTGACATTGATTAATTGTATACCTAATCTAAGAAGGGGAGGGGTGGCAAATCAGTCACTGATCACATAATTCTTAGGGAGCTTTTAAAGGAATGTGGATGTCAAAAATAACAAACACTGGAAAAGATTTATCATTTTGTGTAAAGAATAGGTCAACAATATCTATATAGCACTGTGGGCACAAGATCGCTTTGAAGGCGCTGTCGGTCGCTGGGCTGACGAATATGCAGGCGAAAAGCGGAAATGCCTTGACACATGTGTTGGATACACTTTGGCAGGACGTAGTGTATCGACAACTGGGATTTTTTTTATCCAGTATACTGACTATATCATTCACGTAACTAGGGCTTTTTTTCTGGGGTGGGCCAGGTCCCCCAACTTTCGGACATAGGCTTTAACAAACATTTTGTTTGCAAAGTATATTAGCTCATAAGTATTCCCAGCTTTTGACCGACATTTTTTATGCATTGCTCAAATCACTTACAAGATGTTGATATAATGCCTAGAGCCAATGAAATTGCATAGATTAAAAAAACTATAAAGTTTATAAAGTTATAGAGAGTCCAGAGTACAGAGAGTTTATAAGTTAAAGAACCCACAAGAAACATAATCTAAATTCTAGAACATAATTTCCGCTAAAATAGCTTTGAACACAAAGAGAGATAAAATAATTTTCAGAAAAATAAAAAAATAAAATAATTCTAATTTTACAAGTAGTCCAAGATTTAGTCTTCCTACGTGAAACTTTATCACATTCGGGGCGACTTTAATAAGAAAAGCTTTTGAAATATAGCAGTCTTTGTCGAGGTTCAGAAGAAGAATGAACAGTTTTCAATTGTTTCCCATTCTTTTTATACCCTAGATGAAATCTATAGGGTATACTAAATATGTCATTCCGTTAGTAACACACAGAAATAATGATGGTAGTCCGTCCGTCCGCCTGTCCGTCTGTGCGCATGATAACTCGAGAACGTGTTTTCTTAGAAAGCTGAAATTTTGTAAACGGATTTAAAAAAAAAAAAGTGAAATTAAGTTCGAAAATGGGGCAAATCAGGCAACTCCTTCGTGGGATTGCCATACAAAAATTTCGTTTTGCACTGCCGGAGAATGCGCCGATATAGAGAGCTGAAATTTTGTACATGCTGTTTTTATAGTAATAGCAAAACAAAATTCAAAAAAATGGACCAAATCGGGCAATCCCTTCTTGGTGTTACTATATGAAATTTTAGGTTTTTTACACATACTGTGAAATCGATCAGTCTTAGACATTTGCATTGTACTAAAAACTTCTTCAGAATACGAAATCCTATAAAATTGGTTATAATACTTGTATGTATGTACTTTTTTCTATCCAACGAACCGTTCTAGAAACATATGCGAAAAACCACTTCAAAAATCAAACTTGTATAGATCGGTGACCATGAGAAATTTTATACGGGCATTCATAGTTTCTTAACCAGTGGTCCGCGAAGTTTTTTGGGTGGTTCGCAAAAATTTTCCGCAGTTCAACGTTAACATTCATTTTAATTACTAATATTAACTTTCAAAATCCGTGCCACTGTAAGTATTTCCAATTAATTATCAAGTCAATCAGGGAAATTAGTGACACTGTTGCATGAATATCGCGGTTAAGATCATTTATGAAATTCGTAGTTGAGCCTTGCACTCGAGATTGCAAATCCAGAGATTCGCTAGCTTTCAAGAGGAAAAGTTCTTACACAATTGGTAGAGGTGAGAGAAGAAATAAAAATATTTCTTATGCAGCAAAATTCGATTTTATCCAAATTTTTGGAGGATGACGAATGGATTGCCAAACTTGCATATTTGGAGAACATATTTGGTTTTCTTAATGAACTTAATATTTCTCTCCAAGGATTTTCCACATATATATTCACCTTAAGAAATAAAATAGATGGGTTTAAAAGAAAGTTATTTATTGGAGAAGTGGCATACAAGATGGAAACATTGAAATGTTTCCACTTATATGGAAGAATTTTTAAATGTTACTAATATAAACCGAAAATTCATATTAAAAATAATTGACGAACATTTAAAGGGTTTAATCGAAAATTTTAATCACTATTACCCCGATAAAAAAGATCTCCGCAATGGAAATTTATGGATTTATAATCCTTTTATAAAAGACGTTAATTCATGCTTACTTGATAATAATGAAAAAAAGCTTATCGATCTGTCTTCTGAAACAACTCTAATGTCAAGACATAAAATACGAACATTGTCTCAATTTTGGAGTTCTCTGAAAGAAGAATATCCAATTTTAGGTATAAAGCTATTAAATTATTATCTGTATTTTCGACAATATATTTGTATGAGAAGGCTTTTTCCATCATGGCGCTGATTAAAACAAAACAAAGAAATCGTATAGATGTGAATGCAACTCTTCTTCTTGCTGAAGCCGCGGATATCAATTATTGTAGTAAATAAGCAGCAGCCAGAAATCGCGTTAACTCTTTTAATCCAGATCGTTTTCAAAATTCTGTAAGATCTATAAATGCATCTAATGAATGATATTTTATTAGTGCAATAAACAATTGAATTTAATGTTGTATTTTGTGAATTACTTTTTCTTTACATCTTTCTGTTTATTAAATTTAAATATTGTTATATCAGCATTATTTAAATACATATATAAAATTATTATTATTTATTTTTTAATAAAACAATGAATTTTCTAAATATTTATTATTTAATTTCAAAGCTGATGGCCCGCAAATTTGTTTTTGATTTTTTAGTAGTCCGCGGATGTCAAAGGGTTAAGGAACTTCTAAGGTATTTTAAGAATTGGTCTTAGACCGATTCTAGCTTTTTTACTTATTGAATGTTATTGACACCCAGAGAGTGAGAAGCATTGTACATCGCTTATCAGTTAGTTAGTATAAGTCATCAGAATTCAATCAATTTTTGGATAATTAGTCAGTCAACATTCGGCGATCGGGCGATATTTATTGCTTATCGAGATCAACCGCATCGAGTATTTACGAAATAGTTTTAGTTGGACATTTAAATTATTGTGAAAATAGATTAGTAAATAATAATGTAATTGGCGAATTGAGTGAAAGTGCATTTTTTTCTTTAATCCCAATGAACCCAAGCGACACTCATCTATACCCTAAAGTCCACTCTAAACATTCAACGCTATTTAAATTTTTCTTAAATAATAGGAAGTAGAATTTATTTGAAAAATAAAATAAAATTTGCACAATTTTAAAATCAAAATAAAAGAAAGTGGTGTAGTTTAATTAACAGAAACCTTTGTTTTCCACATCCCCTCCTTTGCTTCTCTCACGTATTAAGGAAAATAAATCCGATTCCTCAATTTCAATAATGCCAAGTATTTATTCCAAGTACCAGTACTAGAATCCACACTTCAAATTTTTTAGGTACAAATACAAGTTCCGAGGTTTCCATTTACGAAATATAGTAAAATATCGTATAAGCTTTTGCTGTTTTAATTTCTACATAATTTTGGAAGTTGTTCATACAGTATTTGAGTTTGCCTTTAGCAAAACAAATGTAAATCAGATTATAATTGCCTTTGTGCAGCATTTGCAAGACCTGCAAATGAAAATCAAGGCTCCACATGTGCGGAGGAAGAGAGCGGATTGTGGCATGTCAATTTCGGTTCTACAGTTACTCATATATTGCGCTAATTTTCTTTGAATTTTACTGAAGGCGGTATGATCTCTTGAGGCACTGTCGAGATGCAGATTACATTTATTATTAAAAGGCGTATTTAAATAATTTACAAGAGCTGAATTACTTTGCGTTATGGCGATATTTGTAGTAAGTACGTTAAGTACCAGTCTTGGGTCTTGTACTTGAGAATATTTTAAGTACCAGTACCGGGACTTGTACTTAAAAAACATTTAAGTCGAGGTCCTGGCAGTGGTACTAATACTTAAGTACTTTATAGGTCTGAGCTTAGATACACATTCTAGATCAATTATTTACTAAGCACTAATAAAGAGATAGTTAAAGTCTGTATACGCTTTAGTTTACAGATTTTTTTCTGCAAACAAATTTAGCACGTGTTGCGTTGTATAAATTTGGGCAGAAGTCTTTATTAATTTCTATTTTCAGTCTCCAAATTTACCACAATGCTCTTGTTTTGGAATATATTATTTATTATTTTTGTTTCAGCCTGTAAGGTGGAAATGTCTACATTGAAAACATTTTTATAATTTTCCACAAATGCCTCTCCATGTTTCAGGTACAACTTTATAAATGAGGCAACTGACTGTGTCAAAGGTATATTTTTAAACCTATTTTTTAAGTTAGTGATAATGTTGTCCATCACTTTGTTGTAAATATGTATCGTCCAATATTCGGATTGCCTTGGCCTTGTATCCGATGGAAAGTCTACTAAATTACTTTTACCTAGAGTGGACTCTATCACGAAGTCTTTTGCTCTCTCTGGTTGCCTTCTCCGGTTCTAAACAAATTTAATGTTTTTCTGTGAATTTCTCGATTTCCCGAAGTATTTATTGTCTAGAGTGCTAATATAGATAGCTTTATTCCATAATGTAACGTAAGATGAATATTCTTAAAGTTTTTAATTGCGCAGTAAATATTTTTTGCTTATAAAGATAATCAGCCTTATTACTGAATCCGCTGCGATTAGATTCGAAAAAGCTTAAAAAAGCTTTTTTTCCGGAAAATTAAACAAAGTTTTACGAAATTTTTAAAATTTCATTAATATCAAAACTTTCGCACAAACTGTCAAAATAGTTCTTCATGACTTCTCCTATGGATCACGCTTTGTTAAAATTCAGTGGAATTATAGTAATCTCAGAATAGTTTTTAAAAATTTTAAAATGATTTTAAGAGGTTTTCCTGAAGAACTCGTTAAAGACTTTTCGATTCTGATCGGAACGGATTCAATTTAATTAGGTCTAAGATTGTACGAATTAACGAATGTTTTTTGGGAGTTTTCATAATTTCCTGGGGGGGGGGGGGGGGGGCAGTCTGCATTTTGCGGGAGAAGGCCCTCCCTGGCCACTACCTGGTTATGCCATTGGACTATATTGACATAGAGGGTGTTTCCGCCTAGGAGGTCAATAGAAAATGAGGTGCTAATACTAACGTAGACAGACGAAAAATTGTATGGCAGCGGGGGGGGGGTGAGGCATATCAACTGTTTAGGGGTTGGGGTTATAGGGTGATTAAGAAAAAAAGCTAGTCTTTCACAAAACACCCGGTATCTTAAAAAGTACAGGGTTTACGGGCACCGTGTAAAACTGATTGTATGCACCTGGCCTTGCCCACGACTGCTCAACCGCACTCCTCTCCTCACAGGAATTATTGT
This sequence comes from Dioctria rufipes, assembly GCA_963924295.1. Classification (NCBI taxonomy): domain Eukaryota; kingdom Metazoa; phylum Arthropoda; class Insecta; order Diptera; family Asilidae; genus Dioctria; species Dioctria rufipes. The sequence goes on along the minus strand of OZ002744.1, from coordinate 25,722,587 downwards.
GATCTAAACTACAAATTTCGGATTTTCTTACTTGTTTTTTACTTTGACCTCAATTTTTTTTTGCAAAAATGTCGTTAACATAAGGTTTTTTTTTATAAAAACTGTAAACTAAGGACTCTCCTCTTTAATTTGATCCATTACAGCCTGCTGAACATTGAAGATTGATTTAGTGAAAGATGAAAAAAAATTAGGAATTTAAAGAAAAGTGAAATGCTTTCAAGGTCGGACAGTGCTGTCTAGGTTGGCCAATCGACAAGAAATGTTCTGAAATGATTGAAAATTACTTGGAAAAATTAATGGAATAAATAAAAAGCCGAAGTTTTTGCATTCTTATGTTTTTTAACAAAATTTTAAATGGCACATTATTAGTAATCGTATTTTCCGCAAATGTAATAGCTCATCGCACTTCAAACGCACTTCTCTCGTGAATTGTCCGAACAGGACAGATATCTTCCTTCAGCATGTGTTTTATTAACGGTCTTCGTTGGGATTGGTGCTGGACGTCCTTCGGGGGCGTCTTCGAAGCACACAATCACAGCGGGCAAACTCTGACTACAGCTATTAGCCAGTCTTTTGCCATTGCCGCATCGCGTGAAATCGCAACCAAACGTGTTCCAGGACTGAAATTTCCTCCTAGTTTGTTTTCAAGCATAACCCCACATAACTCATTTACAATACTTACTTTAATGACTGCATATCTTCTCCTTAATTTCTGGGCGTATTCACTGATGATAAAAAACTTTTTTTTTTTTTGGAATTTTAAACCATTTAGTGCACAGCACATACTTTGCGTTCACGCTCCAAATCGTTAGTATCACGAAAAGTTCGCTGTCCTTTAGGGAGATCTTGCCGTGCTCGAGTAGCGTAGCGTCACCAATAACTAGTAATTAAAATTAAAAAAATCGCAGTTATTCGACTTAGACGACAGGCCAACCCTGACGACATTCTCCTATTTCTGAAGCTGATATATTAGGTGATTTCAATGTAGGATTTGATCAGAAAATTCTTCGAAAACGGGTGTCATTATTACAAAATATTAGAAATATTAAAATCCAAAGCAACATTTCCAAGAGTAAGCAATTTTTGGAATTTGCGATCGTAATGAGCTCTGTATATTAAAATAATTACATTAATCAGTTTCGCTTACCGGGTTATCACTAGCTGCCACTCTTCTCACCTCAGATGGGAATCGAATTCAGAGTTGAACTATTTAGCGAGTCCTTTAACTTGCAGCAGTTAGTTGATAGCCCAACTCGTTTGCCTGATATAATTGGACCGCCAACCTATTAGATCTGTTTCTAACATCTTATCCTGATAATTACTCAACGTCAGTATCCAAATCATCAATGAAACCCACCAGTCGCCCTTGTAAAATGTGATTGGTGTGGCACTATGATTAAGCTGATTGGGCTTCACTCAACAAATTTATTAGTGAGTGTTTTTCCTCAAGAGATGTAGAGTGTTGCTCTGAATCCATTACCAACATCTTATGGTTCGGGATGTGCAGCTTCATTCCGCATAGCGTATAAAGGAATATTAAACCTAATAATTCACTTTGGTTTAACAATGACTATTATACAGCAATTAAAAACAAGGAAGCTACGTTTCAGGCATATAAACCGTGCTATTTAGCGGAATTGAGACAAATCTATAGACAAGTAGGTGTTACTGCAAATGCATTATTCAGCGAGCTAAGTTCCAATTCGACCAAAACATTAGACAGAAAATCTTTACTAGTCGAAAGGGCAGTAAGAGTTTCTGGTCTCTTGTTAAAACAGTCAAGAACAACTTCCCCAGTTCTTCGGTACTACCCCTAATTCAGAACGGGGATATGTACACGGAATCATTGGACAAAGCTAACTTGTTTGCAGGTAACTTTACTGCGAATTCTTTCTTGCCACTTTCTTCGCAAGATCTTCCTTCTCCACCAACCTGCAATTACAGGCAAAGACCATAACATTTCCGCACAAGTACTCGCAGGTCTCAATGTGTCTTAAGGCTGCTGGGCTTGATGGTATTCCGTCCTTGGTACTCAAGTGCTGCCCCTCCTTTTCAGCTAAAGCTCTACGCAAACTATTTCTTCTGTCCTATTCGACAGGATTCTTTCCTTCGGCATGGAAACTTGCACATGTAGAGCCAATACCCAAAAAAGGAGAGGAAGCGATCCCTCAAATTATAAACCAATTGCCCTTATTTCGATTCTTTCGAAGGTTTTCGAAACACTCATCAACACCCAATTGATGAAATATCCAGAAACTAATCACCTTTAGCAATTACCAATATGGCTTTCATGCTGGCCGCTCTACTGGAGATTTACTAAAACTCCTTGCCGAGCGCTGGAATCAATGTCTCCATATTAGCTATTAGCTATCTCGAAGCCAATCTATAGAGTCTGGCATACTGATATTTTAGCTAAGCTTCAGTCATTAGGTCTAGACCCTCCTTTCTTAAAATGGATTGCAAGTTTTCTCTCCCGCCATTTAATACAAGTTATATTAGACGGAGTTAGCGTTGACCGTTTTATAATCAATGCCGGTATACCGCAGCTATGACATATCATCATTTCTTAGAGCACCGACGTAATGTCGGATGTCTGTGTCTCTTTTTCCTTACTTCTATCGTCATTGCTCTGACGAAATTTCTGGCCTGATCCCTTGTAGAATTCCTCCTATGCAGACCACACGAGGTATAGTCATATTCACACCCTTGAAGTCAATTTGGTTGTACCGTGAAATTCCGTGAATCCTTCATAAGCATGTCAGTACAAATGTGGAACAGTTTGCGACCCCCCCCCCCCCCCCCTCCATACCAGCAATGAGCGACAAACATCCAACATCCGTCACCTACTTGTCTCAACCCAATAATCCTCAATTTTCTGCCCGTTTTTCCTTTCCTGTCAAGGCTGTGCTACGGCCTCATAGGGTATCTCCTAAGCTTTGGCGATATCATAAAAAACACTGAAAACTTTGTCATTTTTAGATTTATTTGGGAACCTTAAAAACAGTTAATTTTTACGTTGGTATTTTTAAAATCAGTTGAATAAAAGGGTTTGTAATGCAGAAACTACTTAATATGTTTTACAATTTTGAATAACGATCTTCCCCAAATGTCATACCCAATGTCTTATTCTCTTCATAAATTTCTACCAAAAGTTATTAGTGCGTATCAAGAATTCTTTTGTAAATCAACCAACGTTATCATATTTTTCAATAGAAATTCCTTGATATCCATCGCACACACGAAAGAAAAGGAAATATGTTACTAAACCTCTTTTTAAAATGTACCTACTTCTTTTTAATATAGTGCTTGACGAAGCTCCGGAAAAAAAACGATTTTCCCTTGTCACAATGAAAATTTCTTTTTTTGGGGTGGGTGCCATATCTAAATAAGCAGCCCCCCCCCCTCCGCCTTTTCTAATATTGTATCCAAAATTTTCAAGTTTTTTTTTTAGAAAAAATTTCCTTTTGGCTCTTTAGTGAAATCTCTTTGCAGGCTTAAAACGTATTAAAGTCATTTGTAAAAGGCAGCTGTTTGGAGAAGGAAAATAAAAAGAAATAATACCACCTGGCACCCACAATATCCTCCTGTTGCGAGTTTCTTTCTTAAAAAAAAAAAAAAAAAAAACTTGAATACTCTCAACATTTGAAAAGAAACGATGACCTGATACTTTTCAACAGCATAAAAGTGGGCTCCAGAAGATATCAGCAGGTGATGCCGAGCATTGAGGATATAGGTACAATGAAATAAAAGGACTTCAGGGCTATATTCACATCCCTATGCTGCTGCATTAGTATTAGCCTGATGTAATCCTATTTCCCTTGATTACGAGTTGATTGCAGATATCACGATATCACGTTGGCTATGCCAATGGCAATGGAAGGAAATCTTCCCAGCAGCTTGCTACCTTTTAAAGTAGATATTCTCTGTTCGCCTAACATAACAATATCATGTTATCCTTGCAGAAGTCCTTTTCTATCTTTTCCAAAAACCTGGCATGGTGTGTAGGGTTTTATACGGGGATATACCTACTTAGTTAGATGCTGCTATACTTACAAAACCTTGGAGCTGAGCTGAGTAATGGGTTAATTTGGATTATGAGCCAGATGTGGTTCCGTTGTGTTGTTTAAATTTTATGATACACGCAGCGTTATGTTTTAGGTTTCGTAAGGTGAAGGGTGGTGGTGGGAGGGGGGGGGGGACTTCTAGATAAGACTTTTTAAAGTTTACATAATAAAAAGTGCTCTCTTATCGCATAAATTTCGCGTTAATTTTCTGAGAGGGTCAGTTTAAATATATTTTTACAAGTACAATTTACAATTTTATACAATAAGGGTGGGTAGGTACATGCGTTGTATTTTTGGATTTTATGTATGATACATGGTATGGTATGGTATGATGCAGCATATGATATTAGCGATTCTGTCTTCCATATTCCGGAGATATAAGAATAACTTTTATATACGATCGCAAAAATGGGAAGCTATTATTTTAAGACCTGTAATCCACCTTGTAATTCTCATTGTAATATCTCTGGCTGTACAATAATTAGTGAGGCATAAAAATGGGTTGACATCTAGTTCTAAATCCGGAGGGTGATTCCGATCTCTTTGTCGTAGCTTAGGTGTATATTTTAGTCACAAATTTTGGCATTTCACCTCAAATTTGTCGTACTTTTATATTCACCATATTCATTTTGATTTATCCTTTTCATCAACCACAAAATCAACTAAAATGAATTTTTAATGAATTAATGTCAGAATACACGCCTAAAAGTAGGATAAATTAGTCAACTGCTTCCGAGGTTGTGACAAAAATTTTATACTGTGGTAACTGGATATTCTACACCTAATTAGAACAGAAGGGTGATTCTGATCTTTTGTCGTACTTTAAAGTCAAAATATATGCCTAAATGAAATGAACTTTTCTACTGATTTTTTCGTATTTTTATTCAGTTCAGCAAGCTTTGCATTGCATAGAATGAACTGAAACTGACACTTCACATAACAAATTCAAAAATATTTTTCGATTTTAAGTACTTGTATTGTTTTAAGTTGGTGTAGAAAATCAATTTACCATAGTATACAATTTTTGTCACAACCTGGGGAGCAGTTGACTAAGTTGTCGTACTTTTAGGCATGTATTCTGACATTAATTCATTGCAAATTCATTTTAGTTTATTTTGTGGTTGATGAAAAGGATAAATACAAATGAATATGGTGAAAATAAACGTACGACAAATTTGAGGTGAAATGTCAAAATATGTGACTAAAATATACGCCTAAGCTACGACAAAGAGATCAGTGGGGCGATTCTGTGGGTTTTGTCGAACTTGAATGTCAAAATAATCGATTAAATAAAATGAACTTTTCTACTGATTTTTTTATGTTTTTATTCAGTTCAGCAAGCCTTGCATGACGAAGAATGAACTGAAAATGACACTTCACATTGCATATTCAAAATATTGTTTGGAATTTAAGCACTTGTAATGCTCTAATTAGTTGTAGAATTTCCGTTTACCAGTGTAAAATTTTTGTCACAACCTCTGGGAGCAGTTGACTAATTTGTCGATTATTTAGTCGTGTTTTTTGACGTTTGTTCATCGAAAATTCATTATAGTTCATTTTGTGGTAGATAATAGTGAAGACAAAAAATGAACTGTGTTGAAAAAGAAAACTCGACACAATATGTCAAAATTCACGACTAAATAGAACGACAAAGAGCACAAAATCACCCTACAGAATCACCCTCCAGTACAAGTGCTTAAATCCGAAATAATATTTTGAATTTGTCATGTGAAATGTTATTTTCAGTTCATTTTACGTAGGCGTATATTTTGACATTAAAGTATGACAAAAATCAGAATTATGGCTGATTTACATTACTCGAACATGCGATTTTACTGATAAAGTGCATTGTTAGAACAAAAGGAAGAGGTGATCGACTGTCAAAGCATTATTTCCCACTCTTTTATAGCGAAGTGTCACTTGTGGCATTTCATCAATTTGTCAATTTCATAAATTAGTTGTACGTTTATGCTGAAGTTCAAAATCGGATAAAAAAAGGCACTATTCTCAAGAACAGTACAGATACAGAATACAATAGAGAATACAAAATATTTAAAAAATGTTTAAAAAAATTTATAATAACTTTATAAAAAAATTTTTAAAAAAATTATAAAAAAAAAATTTTAAATTTTTTTAAAAAATGTTTAAAAATTTTTAATAAACTTTGACACATTCCAGCTGATGTGCTGTGACTTTCTTCAAATATTTTTAATTTGTGTGCGTGTAAACAATTATACTGCCATAAAATATACTTCTGGCTAGAACTTTTTATGGCTAATTATGGCAGTAAAAATTTCCCCTTGCTCGGGGAATTTGACATTTAACTCAGTAAAAATTCTTTTGTCCTTATCGTTCTAAAGTATTTTCAGATAAGGGGAAACTACTTACTCTGTTTTCTAGCAATGTTCGAGTAATGTAAATCAGCCATTACCCCCAACTAACTTATTTTGAATTAAAAGGTCATAGAATCAATTTTGGTATGTCAATTTTGAATGTTGCAACGTTGGACGTTTTGTATTGATGTCAAAATAAATTGCACATTTTTGGCACAAGAATTGTAGTAAAATGCGGTTTATATTACGTAGATTATTTGAATTAAAGTAAAAAATCTTTACATCTGGAAAGTTTGAAGGCCCGAAAAATAATTGATTTGTTACAGCAACAATTTTCAGACTGGGTGATATTGTGATCAATTAGGCAGCAAGAATATGTGATTTGATGCCGTATGATTTATTTTTGTGGGGATTTGTATAAATCTCAAATCTATTCCAGCAAAACCACATTAGACGTCATCATAAATTTCATTAAATGCGTCAACTATTTATCATATATTCTGTCTCCATAATTGCGTGAGTAATAATAGCATCATGCTTTATTGTTAGCGATATGAGCTAAAAATTATTGTGATGTCTGAAGAATATTCTTTAGTCAATATTTAAAAACAAATTTTTTTGTTTCCCCTTGTAGTTCTTTAAATGTAATTTTCGTTAAATTGGCCAAGAGCCCGAATACAACTAACGGCGTCCCAGTAGGTACCCTATCCATACCATTCATTATGTTCAGTAGGATACATAAATCCTACCGTCGCCCAATTGGCAAAGGTATCTGCTTTCCAACCATAATGTATCCGGTTCGAATCCCAGAGTATACTAATTCGTATTCCGAAACTTCCATGAAAAGGTCGGCTATTAATGAGAATGAAGAATATATGTAGGTTGAACATACCAACTGTGGGAGGAATTGGAAAAGTGTACTTAAAAAACGAATCAAATATGGCGGACATTGCACTTTCTAACTAAAATTTTGTTTGCAATAGTTGGGAACGGGGAAGGGTGTGAAGTAATGGGACGATGCACAGTGGTTGATCCAGGGGGGAGGGTCCTAGGGCTCATAAATTTGAAGAAAAGATATTTAATTGAGTTTTTTGAAAAAATATAATTATTATTTTATATTTCTTTATTTATATAATTCAAGTTCAAAAAAAGTTTTTTATTCCAAAACTTAAAAAAATTAAAATTTATTTCAATGATATTATTGTATGCATGTGATGTAGATATGTGTATAGGGTTTTCTCAGAATTTGAGTTTCGGACCCCAGTTTTGGGTGATCCAAGAGAAACACTTCCCAAGCAATGAAACAGACTCCCTCCCTACCACATCAGAGCCCTAACTTAGTCCTACCTCCTAACATTCTAAAATATTTGCAGCGTTCTTATCTAAAATCACTGACATGTAAAATAAGGACTGACTACGTCCATAGACATACACTGCAGAAAGTGGGCTCATTTTTATATAGCGTTCTCTTTCGGTCTAAGCACCAACTACCAACTCGCACGTCACATAGAAATGTGACCTAACTCAAAATTTGTCGTTTTTGAGTTAATTACACCATGAAATTGGCATATTTCTATCTGATTGTTTTTGCCGCTAGATGGCGATAGTGTCACTTTTCTTTTATTTAAGAACAGAGATATTCTTCATAGAACAGTGTCACTTTTTGAGTTGTGACGATCTTCATTACAAACGTAAATAATATGTTTTCAACATTTTAACAGTATTACTTTTTGTCTCACTTTTCCATAAAACGGCATTTATTTCTTACAAATTGTATTTTTTTCCACAAATTTAATTCTTAAAAATTGTATTTTGAGTTGTGCCACTTAAAAAGAAACTACACATTATATATATATTTATTTAACAACAAAGAAAAGCGACACAACTTAAGGGCATGCGGGATTAACAGCTAACCTCGCCAACAAAACCTTAAGAATTCTTTTATATAAATCTTCAGAAATAAATTTACTAACAAATTTAAGAGTTCAGACTATATTTAGCAAACAATTACTACGTTAAGCTAGAATTAATTCTATGTGTGTTTCGTTTTTTCGCTCTCCTGAAAAGTTGCGTTTTTTTAGTAACTTTTCTATGCGACGTGCGAACTTAGAAAGGACTTTAAACAACAAATAAATAAGTGGGTTCATCGAAATAAATGTTTTTAAATTAATTATTTGGGTTAATAGAAATTCGAGAGATTTCACTTTTCAATTTCCGCCAATGGATTTTTCAATGTTGGCAACGACGTATGAACTATTTTTGACACAAAAAATTGTACCCGTATGAAATAGCATATCGAGCAGTCCATATTATATATGCCAGTGTGTAAAACTGAGAAAAGTTTGATTTGAATGACTCCTGCAGTTTGCACCCTATTCTATTAAAAGAATTAATTAAAAAAAAAAAAAAAGTATACAAAAAAACAAGTAAAAAAGCTTGAATTGGTCTAAGACCAATTCTTAGGATACCCTAGATGAATGCCCGTATTAAATTCCGTATGGTCACCGATCTATTCAAGTATTGATTTTGAAGTTGTTTTTCGCATATATTTCTAGAACGGTTTGTCGCACAGACAAAATGATTATAACCAATTTTATAGGATTTCGTATTCTGCAGAAGTTTTTAGTACCATAAAAATGTCTTGGACTGATCGTTTTCAAAGTATACGTAAAAAACCGAAATTTTTATATGGCAACACCAAGAAATAGTTGCCCGATTTAGTCCATTTTTGACATTTTATTTGCTAATGTAGTAAAAACATCATGTGCGAAATTTCAGCTCTCTACGTCGACGCGTTCTCAGGCAGTGACCAAATATATAGCGGAAAACCAAATTTTTATATGGCAACCCCACGAAGGAGTTGCCCGATTTGTCTCATTTTCGAACTTAATTTTACTTTTTTTTTAAAGTCCGTGCACAAAGTTTCAGCTCTCTAAGTATACGCGTTCTCGAGTTATCGTGCGTACGGACGGACGGACGGACATGCAAAAATCAAAATAACTTTTAATATTATGAATGGGTGTCCAATCCATTTTGCTCTACCATCATTATTTCGAGGTGTTACAAACGGAATGACAAACTTAGTATACCCCTATGATTTCATCTAGGGTATAATGACACATCATCAACACCGCTTAATTCACTGAAAAAAAGGATTAGTTGCTTTACACCAATAAATTTGTTTCATCAACGAATAATATCAGTTGATTTTCAGCTTACGAATCATATTCGTTAAGAAAACTTATTGGCATTAGTTGATTTAGCTAATCGTGTTTAGTAATAACATTTGTGAATTCAACTAATTGTTTAGTTAGTTTTGATAATCTTTCGGAATTTCGTATCCGGGCATATTTTATATTTTTCAACTAATCATTTTATTGAATTAACTAATTTTTATATAATAAATTTCGACAAAATAAAAATATCAGTTAAAACAGTCGTTGTTTAATCCAGTCTTTAGAAGCACTTATTAGAACAATCGACTAATTAATATTGCTCTTTCAACAAATTCAATTCTCAGAATTAACTAATTGATTGGTTGATTTTGCATACCGCATTATTTCAAATAACTGAAACCTTAGTTTGAACACATTAGTAATCAACTAATCGAATTTGTTATAATATGTAATGAAATTGGAAAGTTCAACTAATTGTTTAGTTGATCATAATAATAAAATCCTATGAATTTAATTATTTTTGTGATTATTATTTTTAAATGATTTTATTATCTGCCCGCAGGAGGCTGACAATAATTTTAATAAAAAGGAAGAAAAAAAGCGTTCTGTATGTGCGAAAATTCTATGTGTGCTCAATAGTACAACTGAGAGTTTCTACCTACTGTAGACGCTGAAGAAAATATTAAGCAAACCCCATATATACATTCAGTATAAGTTCTAAGTGTGAATTATATTAGGCAAAAATTTCTTATTTGTTGATTCATCAAATGTATAAGTCGAAATTACGAATTGGGTTTTAACATGTCCAAACAAAATTCAAATTGAAAAAACATGCGTCAAAGCAAAGGTTCAGATTTTTCGATTCAACAAATGTATTGATTTAATTTAATGGTTTTGCGCATCAGTTTATAGAACGTGAAGCGATAGTAAAAATGGTTATGATTCATTTTGTAGATAATTTCTCAGTACAAGAACAAAGTGTCCCTAAACGTTTTCCCAAAACATTTAAAATATTGTGAATATTGTATGACAACACCACGGGTGTCAAGATTTCTTCCATTTATGACATTATATTTATTATTTTTTCGAAAATGCCATAGACGAATGCCATATGACCAATGAGATTTCATCCAGGGTATAAAAATAAATATTAATGATCCAGTGATTTACAATTTAAAGTTATGCGAAAATTATATTATTCCTATCAACTAATGTAATTCGTTGATTTAGAAAATTGTGAGGTTACATCATATTAAAAAAATATATCAATTTATTTGTTGAATATATTAATTGCATATATTCGCTAATATAACAAATCATATTCTTATAAATAAACAAACAGTTTCGTTGTTTCTTCGAAAAAACTAATAATTTTATATGTTGATTTTACTAATATGTCTTCCGAAATATGATTAGTTAATTTATCATCAAATATTTGTTAACTGTACTAACTGAATTCAAAGCTACAACTAAAGTATTTTCCAAAACAACTAAGGGCAAATTAACTAATTCCAATTAGAAATTGCAACTAATTAGCACTAACAATTTTATTAATCACTTAATTGTTTTTCCAAATCGATTTACAGGAGTTACTAATGTACAATTAACTAATGGTTATTTGTCGTTTTAACTAATAATTTTTTTTCAGTGTACTTCACTACAGTCGCTACGCGTACAGCGTTGGATGTTTTGTTTTTTTTCCTCGATTTAATTTGTAAGATATGATGCTAGATCAGAGCCTGACGAAGCATGGTACGAGTAGTACGCGTTATGGCAATATTTGTAGTAAGTGCATACTTTGGTAATTAAAGTGTACTTAAGTTTATAACTTTTATAACTTATGAGTACTAATACCAGTACCTGGACTTGCACTTAAAAATATTTAAGTACCAGTATCGGTACTTATACTTGTATTTAAAATAAATTTTAAGTACAGGTCGTCGTACGTACTGTAGTACTGTATTAGTACTGAAGTACCAATGTACTTAATGGCAGAATCACATCCACGTCTCGAGGCTTCCTCGCGTTGTTGTCAAAATTCCCAACACGGGTTTTTAAATGATGCAACACAAAACAAAACCAGCAGCTAGCCTCAAGGCCTAGCCGCAAGCCACGCTTTTACTCGATGTTAGAAATTTTTCTCTCTCAGGCCTACTTCTGTCAACAGATATACTATCAACATTTTAATGACAGCACCGAGCCAGGTGGTATCATTTTGTTTACAATTCTCTGAGGCAAGCCTTGAGGCGAGCTGCAAGGAAGCCTGAGAGAGGCCAGACCTGAAGATTGTTTGGATGTGTTTCTACCTTCAGTTACTTTACAGGTCTGTTTCAGAGCATAGTGAGCTGCTGCAACTGAGTTTCAGACGACACGAAGTTTCTGCGAGGACAGACCGTTGGGACACTTGTGTAGTTTACGTGGCAGGATGCAGTTCAAAAACATATCTAATTTAATTTTAGTGATATATTTAGTGATATAATTAGTATATAAAAATGTCGATAAATATCTTCTTGCTTACTAATCCAAAATACCTGGGTCAGTTCATAACAGTTAAGCACTTGAAAGTTGGCTCTTCCATCTTTAATTTGAATACCAGAATTCTAAATATAAACAAACGTAAGATTTCCCTGTCGATGTTGTTTGTTAACTTACCTCATATAGGGCAACCTAACCGAGTCAAAGTGGCGTGACAAAGTGAAGTACGGACATGAGCAACTTTATGTTCGAAGAGGACAGGCGACATCTATTGGTTCAGACAGTGAACAACTTTAGGTTAGGAGAATCGATATTTCTGGAAGGTTCTATAGAACAATTTATAAAGTATAAACACAGCAATTTTCACTGTCCGGAACGATTTTTGTCTTAGACAGTTAAAAGAACGTAACGTAACGAAGTAAACTATTTGGATTGCGATAGCTTGAAGTACAGAACTAGCGATAATTAAAGTAGATATGATTGGTGATTGGTTGGAAATTTTATAAAAGATAACAGTAGAGTGTAATAAAAAGAACTTCTGAGTTATATCTGAAATATTGTGTTTTGAATAACGAATTAAGGCCACGCTATTAAAAATATAAAAAGAGAAATTTGTTAATTTTTGCCCAGTGCATATATACCTACTTACATACCTGTTCATGTTTCATGTATTTTCTTCAATAAATAACCTAAATCAGTTGTATTTGGTTACGTTAAAAGTATACCCTATTTCGCCCCATTTCAATATTACCCATTTTCCACCTGATCTAGAGATTAGAACGAAGACCATGTAATCGATAACAATGGGCTACGGTAATCAATTTAATCGCTTAAAACACTTCTGTAACAATATTTGATAAAGCTGCATACTGATGAAAGTTAAGTACCCCATTTTTCCCCTGTGTCCCGAAAAACATAACATTTCAGGACGATCAGTGAATTTGAAATTGGAGAAATTTGCTGAAAGTTTGTGATGTTTTTACGGTGATTAAAATGCATTCAAAATAGATAATTACATTTTCAACAACAATATATTACGTAGTTATAGTGCGAAATTTTGAAAAATTCATTACAAGATTCAGCCCTGATAACAAATCAAGCTTTAGTAAGTGAGATTCAAAATATGCTCTCCTGGATAAGTTCCATAACGTTTATGTGGCATCGGTTCATTTCTCTTAAGAATTTATACATTTTTCTCAATCGGTAGTATAATTGTCACATTCCTCTAGGTCCCTTAAACGAAAGAGGATGGGAGTAATTGCAGATATTCTTTGTAAAATGCACTGTGGCTCCACTTCACTTTACACATTTTGTGTTGTTGTACAGAGACCTAAAGCTAGCAACACTAAATGAAGTCGGCTGAAGGCATCGTTTCACAGATTTTTAGAATACTGTTTGTTTTTTTTTAACAAGAAAGGTATTAATGTCTTCCATAATTCCTCCTAACCTGCTTGTGAAAACACATAAAAATCACTTCTTATTTTGTTCTATTATTCCTAGTCCTTTGAATTTATTGAAAATCACAATGCACGAACAATGCGATAGCATTCCAAAAAAAAAAATGTCAAATTAGATATTCAACATCATCCTTCTAATGAGGCTCCTCTTAAAATAAATAGTTGTCCTTATGTACCTACTCTTATGTATGTATGTAGGTATGCAATCTTAAATGTCGATTTAATGTCAACAAAATAAAAGCTCATTTACCCAGTCCAATCAATATCTCACAACTTCTTTCATAATTTATCCAATTTAAGAGCAATTTAACTCAAACAACATTTTTTTCTTGCATAGAAATGGTATACATTTGATATTTCGTTTTGCATGAAGGAGATTATCTTTCTTGATCTTATATGCACATACAAACCTACATATACATACATCCATATATAGGATACATGTTGGCATTCCCAAAGAAGAAAAGGCTCTCTTGGAGGAATATTTTTCTAGGTTTTGATTAAAGCAAAGGTCCTACACAAACCTTTTTAAAATTCATAACGCATTTGTTGATTACCTTGTCCACAAGGAAGGAGATGGAACTAATAAGAGCTCAACCGTCATTCTATATACCTGCCAACCAACAAAGACCCTCCTCGAGGTGAAAATAATCTGCAGAACCATAAAAATTGTGATAGCGCTTCTATATACAGTATATAGAAGCGCTTATCCAAATAAAGGATATTGCCCATCAGGACTTCTCACATCAATATTTATATTGTTTGCTTTCGTCCTATTCTCTTCCTCTTAACTGCCTTCTGCGTCGGGTATAGGTATAATCCGAATTTTTCCTTGGTCAATGAGACCCGCCTGCTCATCTTCGAATGAATTCCATTTCAATTTTTTTTTTTTTACTGTGCTACGTTCAAATTCAACGTATATGTAGCTGTCGACATAATTTCAAGTCACAAACATAAGAAAATAAGGAAAAACATTCTTAAAGTCTCCAAAGGGGGAATAGAAAGAAATTGCAGTCTTTCGTTATAAAATGCAATGTGGAGGAGACTTTAGCTCTCCAAACAAGGGTTATGTGCTAGATTCCTTCATCTTCCGGAATTGCTTTCTGGCCTCATTGCTTGAAGTATAGACAAACATACAACAGTTACGGGCCCAGAATTTCCTGTACGCCCGAAGTGATTAAACTGGGCGGTAGCGTTTTCAAGTGCTCTGCAGACTAAAGGACACTTATTGATGGGGCCGTCACTCATTTGCGGTGGACATAGAGAGAGTGCAAATAAATTAAATGATCGATGCAGACACTGACAAATCATCATCACATTGCACCTATGTTTATAGATTAGATTAGATTGAAATAATATTTTTAAGCTCTTGAAAATAAATCAAATCTGAAACATTCTGATATAATCAAGTAACGTCCGTTAGTAGGGATTGAATGATTGGTGATAGAATATCTTTGGGACAAAAATAGAAAAAAGATATTTTGTTACTGGTTCACTTCGGATTTTTTCATGTAAACCTATCGGAATTAATCTGTCTGGTTTATACCAGATACCAGTATTTGGACGAAGGTTGCAGCACACTTGATTTAGTCCTTTAAGTTTTCCGGTGTTCAAATTTTTATCAGTAAATTTCATAAAAAGATTAGTAAACTAGCTGAAATTGCCCGTCCGTCCTCCTAAGTTTGTAAATTTTTATTGCTCTTTAATTTTTTTTATTAATTGTTTTTTTTTTTTAATTTCTTTTCTTTCATTTTTTTATTTTTCAATTTTTTTTATTTATATTTAATATTTTTAATAAAGGGTTTTCCAATAAGAGGTGTTATTTTAATTAGCCCGCTATTTCGGTAGATGTCACCTTTGGAGCTGTCATTTTTTGACATTTGATAAACAGAAACTACGCCATTAATAAAAATGGAACGATACACGATTCAACAACGCATTGAAATTATTGAAATTCACTATAAAAATGGTGGAAATGTGGGAGAGACGGTTCGTAAAACTCGAACATTGTCGGACCGCAATACAGAAATTGGTAGAAAAATTCGAGCTGTCGGGACAAGTTAGTGATGTGAAGAATAAAACCCGTGCACGTCGCTCAAGAACAGCCGAGAATATTGCTGCTGTAGCCGAAAGTGTTGAAGAAAACCCAGGTTTGTCCATTCCTCGTCGTTCTTTGGAATTAGGCATTCCACAAACGTCATTACACCGTATTTTGCATAAAGATTTGGGTCATAAGGCTTATAAAGTTCAGTTAACACAAAAACTCAAGCCGGCCGATCATCAACAACGACGAGTCTTTGCTGATTGGGTCCTTGAAATGCATGAAAATGATCCGGAATTCCATCGAAAACTCATCTTGAGTGATGAAGCCCATTTCCACCTCGATTGCTCGTCAACAAGATAAATTGTCGCATCTGGGGCTCGGAAAACCCAAGAGTTATTGTTGAAAAGCCTCTCTATCCTCAACGTGTGACTGTTTGGTGCGGTTTATGCTCCCGCGGGGTCATTGGACCTTACTTTTCTGAAAATGAGGCTGGAGCTACAGTTACGATGAAAGGATTGCGCTATCGACAGATGATTAATGATTTTTTATGGCCGGAATTGGATGGTATTGATCTGGACAACGTTTACTTTCAACAAGACGGCGGTACGTGCCATACAAGTAACGAAACCATTGATCTTTTACGGGAAAAGTTTCCGGACCGTGTTATCTCTCGAAGAGGTGATCACAATTGGCCACCGAGATCTTGTGACTTAACACCTTGCGACTTCTTCCTTTGGGGCCACGTGAAAGAGAAGGTCTACGCCAACAGCCCAGCGTCGATTAAAGACCTCAAAGATGGAATTCGTGAGGCTATCGAGGACATATTGCAGCCACTGCGATTTGGTTATGGAAAATTTCATGAAAAGGATATGGTCCTGTAGGCGTGGTCGTAGTAGTCATTTGTCTGATGTTATTTTCCATTATTAACGGCATACCTTCCTCTTTATAATGAAATAAAGATCCGATCACTTATCTAAAAAAATGGCATTTTTCTTTGAATATCAAAATAACACCTCTTATTGGAAAACCCTTTATTTTCTTATTTTTTAAATATATTTTTCATTAAAAAAACCATACTGAGATACGTTCGCGTTACAGACAGACAGACTCTGGGCTTTTCTATATATTTATCAGCTGTGCACCACACCCACGGCGTCACTGGAGATCATGCTTGATTTATTGCCGATAGATCTCCACTTTAGGGGTGTAACGGCAATCAGCGCTGTTAGGATTAGAGCGGGGGAGTTGATGGATGGAGAAGGGTTGGGCATTCCAATATACTCCAGTAGATAGACTGCAGTGATTACAGGGAAGAAACAAACTACCAAATACCATCCCCATCTTTTGGTGAGGGTGTCAATGCAATAATACCCACCAGGAGTGATTGGGATGGGGAGGAGATGGTGGTAACATCACACATATTTATCTTTATGGATGGATCCAAAAGGAGTATAGGTACGAGGCTGGAGTATACTCCAGACACTGCCAGTATCAGAGTCTTATAGACTGTCGGACAAATGTAATGTCTGTCAGGCAGAGCTTGAAGCGAGCCATAAGGCACTGGATGCTGTGCTGGTAAAATCGAAATCGGTGTAGTTATACAAGATCAGCCTTAAGGAATTGACTACATGGCACAAGGTGACCCTATGATTGATATCTGACCATAGGGAAATCCAAGGTAACGAGATGGCTGATAAGTTGGCCAAAAAGAGT
The DNA here is from genome assembly GCA_963924295.1 of Dioctria rufipes. Classification (NCBI taxonomy): domain Eukaryota; kingdom Metazoa; phylum Arthropoda; class Insecta; order Diptera; family Asilidae; genus Dioctria; species Dioctria rufipes. The sequence goes on along the minus strand of OZ002744.1, from coordinate 25,705,325 downwards.
TCTCGAATGAATAGTTCTGCAGCGGTAGCTTATGTGACGATCCCGCTCGGAGCCTTAAAGGGGAGATCATCAGGGGCGCCAATCAAAAGGCAAGCCTCCGGTGAACCAATAGGGAAACCTGCCGTATTGCGGGGTTATTATGGCCTGCATATGACAGGAAGAGGACAACAGAACTTCTTAATGGTAGTAGAACTGATACCAGGTATCTAGCAGGGGTAATAATGTGTCATTGGATCATAGGAGATCATGCTAGTAGACTGGGAATAGCGATGAAAAATTTCTGCAGGAGCTGCAACGATTCGGAAGAAATCGAAACCGTCCAAAACGTACTTTGCGAGTGCCCCGCTCTGATGAATAAAAGAGGTAGGCTATTACATAGGTAGTTACTTCTTTTTAAATCTGGGGGACCTGCAGAGTAAAGAGCTCAGATGTATCCTCAGATTCCTAAGCGAAACAGGATAGATCTAGGGCGGTTTCAAATGGTGGGCGTTTCAAACATGTTGTATATTTTATTAATTTTGCATGACAGCTTTATTTATCTGATATCTTTAATGATTGACCATGAGCCTGGATGGAACAGAAAACAATATCTTCAGTACTAAAGATAAAATTGAAGCCATAATAAAAATACTTGGGTTTTTTACAGTTAAACAAATTTCGCTGATTTTCGTACTCTCTCTACATTTTACAAATCATCATGAGAAACTCTGACTCAAAAAAGTACAAGACGTAATTGTTGATTAATTAATTAATTCATGATTATTTTCCAGTACCAGAAAAAAATAAAAATAGGGTTGCAGACATTTTTAACATCGATGCTACCAACATTACTGGTTTAACTTTTTCACAGGAATATCAATTGCTTGAAATATCCTGCAATTCTGCATTAAAAAGTAATTTAAAAGACAACTTTTTGCCGAATTTATGGTTGAATTTGAGCTAAGACTATCCAGAAATACCATGCATAGCCATAGAACCGCTGCCCCTACTCTATTATATCAAATAAGGTAGGTACCGTGTAAATCTAGGGGTAAGTGTATTATTTACTGTAAGTTAATATATTAGCATCCCCATAACGCGATTTTGTAGGATTCAATTTTAATTTTAAGTAAGGACATTATTAAAGATTTCTGGTAACACTATGTTGATGTGTATGTGTGAGAGATCCTAATTGGTGCCTAGCTGTTCTTATCGTTTGTTTAATCTAGACCATGTATAAGTTTTTGCTCCACTCTTATCTGCAAAAGAGTTGCACGATTATACACTTCTGAGAACTTGACGTTACTTTTTTCATGAACTTACTGCGTACAAAATTTTCATCTTCCTAAGTCGATGCATTCTCGAGTTGTTGTTCAAATGGACAGACAGATGAATATCCAGACAGTCGAACAAACAGATAGACAAACGGACAGACAGGTACTATCATTTGTGCGTTACAAGCGGAAGTTAAAATTTCAGTTTGGCTAATAGTTTTGCTGCCAGGTGAGAAAAAAGTTAACCTGCCTAGAGGCGGGATTGCCTGGATATGGATAAAAAATAAAAGTTGTGTGTTACTAATTGTCGTTGTTTTTTATTTGCAAAAGAGATGAAGTGAAGATTTTAAAAATATAATATGAATGATTGTTTCTTATGGAACATATGAAAACATTTCTTATTGGATGATAAACACAAGTTAAGATTGCATTTCAAACAAATTAACTTGTGTTTCAGACTTCCATTCAGTTAACATGCACACATGCATTTGGCTTCTCACTAATAAGACTGCCGGATGTCCAACGTCATGAGATTGTACATCAGGGATGGGGGAACAATATGTCCTTCTGCCACCTGATGTACCCGCTTTTGATTTATGTGCACTCAGCGATGGTCTTCCCAAGGATTTCTTTTAGACCGATTGTTAAAAATGAAAACAGTCTTCTGCGAATTTCTTAAGTCAGATAGTTTACAGGATGTCGTTTAGTGTATGCGTCGATGTTAACGATAACCATATCAATGAAATGGTAATAATGAAGAATTTTTTGTTTTCAAACGAATACCCATGTGGTAATTATAATCCTTGATTACATTCGGGCAATCGCTTTCAAGGAACTCTTTCTTTTACCTATCACCTAACAGCAATTGAGGGTTGAGATTTTGAATTAGCTGTTCCTACGAACTGGCAGCACCCCAGCATACGAGGATGCCAACCATACCTTTCCACAAAACGTATATTTTTTTTTTCGTATCTTTCTACAAAACCGTAGAAATATCAACGCCGAATGTTGAACCAACATACTCAACAAAATAAGCTCTTTTTTCTTTACCCAGCTGATTGTCTGTATCATTGGCCAGTTTGTAATTATTTATACGGTTGTAACGAACCGTTCTTAACAAATACAAGGGGTGATCAAAAAGTAATGATAAACAGGTATTTCTAATAAAGATAAAAATCCAAAAAAAAAAATTTTTCGCTTCTTCGGTTCTTCACTACTTCCCAGCTAAAAATTGTATAAATAGGACGTCATTTGGAGGAGCTACATTCATTTGAATACCAGCAGTCGGAGCGACAACACGAAAATGGAGAAACACGAAGTGAGATGCGTCATCAAGTACCTCTGTTTAAAAAAAATGTCTACCAAAGAGATACACGCTGATTTGGTGGAGACACTGGGGGACTCTGCTCCTCCATATTCTACGGTGATCCTGAGACCAAACAACAATCGATGACTTGGAAAAGGCCATCCTCACCGACGCCGAAGAAGTTCAAAGTCTCGAGCTCGGCGGGCAAGGTTATGGCGTCCATTTTCTGGGATGCTGAGGGAATCATAATGGTTGATTACCTGGAAAAGGGAGCTACTATAACGGGCTCCTACTACGCTGATCAAATAAGACGACTGCGAGAAGCCATAAAGGAAAAAAAAAGACGGGGCACACTCCGAGCGAAAGTCCTGTTTCATCAGGACTAGTGATGAGCAAAATTGGTCTTGGTCTTGCAGTCTTGGTCTTGGTCTTGCAGAATATGCAAGACCAATACCAAGACCAAGATTGTAAACATGCTCACAAGACCAACACCAAGACCATGTGTACGTTAACAAGACCAAGCCCAAGACCACATTATGCAAGACCAAGACTCATTATGCAAGACCACATTATGCACAAGTCATAGCACTATTGTATTTTATTTATATAAAGATTAAAAGGACACAAATAACACATCCCGTGTACAGACAAGATTTACTTAGATGGGGATAAGGTAGTTTTTAACTATTTATAAATTTATGGCATGATACATCAATTATAGAATTGCGCAAAAAAACGAAATCCTAGATTAAAACTAAAACCAAAAGTTGACTGTGCAGCCCAAAGCTAAAACCTACTACAAGATCACAGACAATACCGAAACTGAATTGCAAGACCAAGAGCTAGAACAAGACCAAGACCAACAACAATACCGAGACTGAATTGCAAGACCAAGAGCTAGAACAAGACCAAGACCAACACCAAGACTTGACTATGCAAGACCAAGACCAAGACCAATATTATACCAATCTTACCAAGACCAAAACCAAGACTAAGTTTGCAAGACCAAGACCAACACCAAGACCATTGTAGTCTTGGTCTTGGTCTTGTATTTTCACATCACTAATCAGGACAACGCTCTTGCACACAAAGCCGAAGTTGCGATGGCTGCCATTCGAGAAGCAGGCTTCGAACTGGTCGAACACCCGCCCTATTCTCCAGATTTAGCCCCCAGCGACTTTTATTTGTTTCCTCGGCTCAAGGAACACCTCAGGGGCAAGAAATTTGAAGATAATAGCGAGGTGATGGCTGCTGTAGAGGCATTTTGGGATAGCCAAGATAAAGATTTTTTTTTTAAAGGGTATTTTAGGTTTAGAGAAACGTTGGACTAAATGTATCGACTTGTTAGGAGACTGTGTAGAAAAATAAATTAAATTTAAACTAGAATGCGTTGTTTTATTATACTCATTATCATTACTTTTTGATCACCCCTCGTATATGGCACGGGTTCGTTAATATACCAACAATAGTAGCGAGGTATAAAAGCTGTGGATGTATAAAATGTGATTTTTTAAAGCAACAACGATGTAGCACTTATACTGGTTTGTTTGGGAGAATAATGTTTTGGCTCCAGTACCGATATAAGCCTCGAACTTATACGAAAAGTGATTTGAATCACACACAGTACAAACAATTTCATTCCCCACTTATGTGGTTTGTTTGGCATGTATGTATTATATAAATCTGGATTTCATTTTCGTAATGCACATATTTGATCGTCTACTCACAGTCGTGGTAGTTTTGAAACTGAATTAAATCTTACCTTTGACATCGTATCCTTCTTCAGCTTGTTTTTTTCATGAGTTCGATGTTATTTAAACTGAGAAAAATTCTGATCTGATAAAATTGCTTTGATATCATTGATGACTTAACAGATTGAAATGCATTCCGTCTCCAATGTTTTTCACCACTCGTCTTGCGTTCAGATTCGCATCACGGGCAATCAATTCCAAGGACTCATCACCGAAGAAATAGGTAAAACATTGAAAGGGTGTTTTCAGTTCATTAGAACTGTCTGAAAGCCTTTTTCCCCCTTGAAACACAACTTCATTCCGATGAAGCTCTAAATGTTTCTTTTTCCACGCGATGTTTGCGAATTCTTTCGATTTGGGTATGATCTTCATTACATCTCCAATGAATCTTTGGGGGTGCACGGGTATTGTCATCTCAGGGTCCACCAAATGTCTTGCGCTATGATTTGTTGTAAAACTGAAGCGTGTCATACTGAGTTTATACTAAGGTCTTGAGTCCTCAGCTCTCAGTTCACACTAGCTGCCTTGATGCAGAAGATCCTATTGAATGTAGTTTGGAGTGTAGTTCGGCTAACTAGATGTCTTGAGCCAGGCGTCCTCACAAGACTGAGGATTGTAGTACAATTGTGGGAACAACAGCCTACTCCAAGGAGATACTGAATTAAGGTAGGGCTGCGAGAGTCGCTAGCTGGTTTCAATGTACAGTTTGAATTCCACAGATAATCAAGAGCGTCCTTGGTGTGTTGGCAGTTAGTGCCTACAGTGCACGTAACAACGCCTGAAAGTTCGGTAAATTTGTACAGAGAAAAAATAAGTGCAGTGTGTCCTGGCGCACGAATGGTTCTTGTAGAAGATCCATATGGCTTCAGGCAAGGTAGTACGCTACTAGCTTCTATAGATGGTGTTGACGAACCTATAATACCTATAAGTTGCGTAAATGACCAGCTGACCCGATGCCAAACTGATCAAGGTGGATTGAATTTCTACCGTTGAGGCTGCTTAAACTAGTACTACGATCTTTGTGAATAGTTAGTTAGAGGTCGAACTAGTTGAAGCTGCTCATATTTAACGCATATCCGATGAATTGCTGTCTTCACAAATATTCTTTATCATTATCCACAAATTAACTACGGTGTTGTCGTAATACAAATCGAGTCGGGCTGTCCTAACAGGAATTAAAAGAAATGGAAACGGACCGCTATTTTAGCGGGCTTAAACATAAGCCTCCTGTAAACGTCGCTTATTGCTGAAAGTTTTAATCTTGATTCCTTTATTGATATTTTTTTTTATCAGCAAGACTTTTAGACGTTATAATACTTCTGTAGGAGAAATCAAACTACATCGGAATAAATCTGATATCAGACTAAATTTCTTATGTTTACGAAAATTTTTATTGCGAATCGACGACTACCTAGCTACGATCTTCTACGCTCAGCAAGGATTACAAGTTCCAACTCCGAAAAATATATTGCCCGATTTATGCGATAGTTGGTCACGCGTTCAGCAAAATGCGACAAAAGACAGACGCGTTTCCACAAATCCACCATCGTTAGATTTCGCGCAGAGCCAACCTTCTTCCTGCGCTCGCAAAGGACACTGGGGTTGTTTCGGAGGTTTAAGTTTCGTTCGATCAACAGTTGACAGCGAAAGTATCGATGGTTTTCTTGTGGCTGTTCATGCTGTATTTCTACTGGTTTAGTAAAAATTGGTGGAGACGTCGATGGTTCTGCTTGTAGCTGTTCTTGTTGTATCACTGCTGGCCGCTTAACAGCTAAAGATGGAATCATAGATTTCCTTACTTGAAATTATTCTTGTGGATCTGATTGTACGGTTGGTCCTTTCGCTGCATATGTTTCATTTAAGCTAGTTGGCGGTATATAGATTCAAATGGAAATGAGAAATTACTGACATTTAAACTCATATTAATGGCTTCACTGGGAAATTCAGCAAACGATGATCTTCCTAATTGTGAAACGTATTCGTCGATTTTTGCGTTTTTTATACCCTAGATGAAATCATAGGGGTATACTAAGTTTGTCATTCCGTTTGTAACACCTCGAAATAATGATGGTAGAGCAAAATGGATTGGACACCCATTCATAATATTAAAAGTTATTTCGATTTTTGCATGTCCGTCCGTCCGTCTGTCCGTCCGTCCGTCCGTCTGTCCATCTGTGCGCACGATAACTCGAGAGCGCGTATACTTAGAGAGCTGAAATTTTGTACACAGACTTTAAAAAAAAAAAGTAAAATTAAGTTCGAAAATGAGCCAAATCGGGCAAACTCCTTCGTGGGGTTGCCATATAAAAATTTCGTTTTCCGCTATATATTTGGACACTGCCTGAGAACGCGTCGACGTAGAGAGCTGAAATTTCGCACATGATGTTTTTACTACATTAGCAAATAAAATGTCAAAAATGGACTAAATCGAGCAACTCCTTCTTGGTGTTGACATATAAAAATTTCGGTTTTTTACGTATACTTTACGATCAATCCAAGACATTTTTATGGTACTAAAAACTTCTGCAGAATACGAAATCCTATAAAATTGGTTATAATCATTTTGTCTGTGCGACAAACCGTTCTAGAAATATATGCGAAAAACAACTTCAAAATCAATACTTGAATAGATCGGTGACCATACGAAATTTAATACGGGCATTCATCTAGGGTATCCTAAGAATTGGTCTTAGACCAATTCTAGCTTTTTTACTTGTTTTTTTTTTCAAATGGAACTTGAAAATCTTGATCGCCCATCATATCACCAAAATCTCCACTGAAATCGATATCTTCTTCAAATTCATCGGTAGAAATAGAATTCATCATTTCCGTAATTTTTTCATCAGACTTTTTGGAAAAATGGAATATTTTTGTTCTTATCGGAGAACGGATATCCAGTTTCTTTTTCTTCAGTGCCATGTGAAATTCATCATTCTGATAGATAAAAAACAATACCTACTGTTTGAGAGCCAATATTCGAAAAACTTCACTTACCTTGGCAATCAAGCTTTTGTTTGATAAGAATTGTTTTATCCACTTTCATTATCAATAATTTTTTCACTACACAAAACAAAAGTAAAATATAAAATAAAAAAAAAATATTTAATATATAATTCTTGCATCTCTCTGCGTACAAATTCAAAATGAACTGAGCGTATTTATGAAAGCTATGATACAACAGCATTCATTTTCTATCATATAATCGAGAAGTTTCAAACAAATTTTACTGCTTGAGTTACTGTGATGCACATGCAATCCGTCTATAGGTGGCCTTGCCTGCTGCTAGAGAGTTAATTTAGAGGCTTGTAAATAAGCGAACTTATTTGTCAATATCAACTCATCGCTCATCTCAAGACTTGAGTTCGCTCAACATTTGAGCGGTTGTTCATGGCTTAAAATTTAAGCGGATCCACTTGTTGAGTGGACTCAAGACTTGAGCGGACTCATTGCTTGAATGGACTCACTGGTTGAGAGGACTTGAGTAGACTCACTGTTTGAACGGACTCACTGCTTGAGTTGAGTCAAAATTTGAGTTTTTTACATCCTTGTTAATTTAATAATGCTGTAAATGCATTTACCTCTTCATGTTGATAGCACTCAGTTTGCAAATGTCAACGAACTTGGAAATTATACATAAAAATATTGAAAATACAAATATAAATATTACATAATCTCTACTTAATAATATTTAATTTAAAGCCAATCTTACCTTCCATTTCAGGTATAAATGATGAAGCCATCTAGGTAAGTACCTTTTCACAAACCAATATTTTTCTCCATCTTACAAGATTCATTCGTAAAATTATTTTCGCAATTGCACTTTATGCCAACTAGTTAAAATCTACCCGGACAAAAGCAAAAACTAAGAGAGAGAAAAAATTGAAATTCAACAAAAATTTGTCTTGTACCTCCATATAACTTAGAAAAATCTTGAAAAACTTGAAAGATGCTTTTTAATTTATCCCGTTCCTTCGTCTAACTTTCTCTTGGCAAAAGTCGAAACACACACAGCCACACACGCACACACATATACTACATATAAAAAGTGTACCCAAACCCGGCGCTCGCTGTTCTAGTGAAATGGTTGATGGTAGTATACAGGATACAAACTCATGCCTGGTAATTAGAGGATAAAGCAATTAAGTTGATAGAAGAATCTCCTTTATCTGTGGGTAGGATCTTGTCATGTGCTTGAAATATGCTTCCTCCTATAAGATTCTAGCCAGGGTGAGAATCCCATTTGGTAACGTTAAGAATGGCTTTAATTGCTTGTTGCTTGCAACAATTTCAAGCTCTGGCAATTTCTTAAGACGAAGATTATAAGAATGGCCGAGAATTTTTTTCTCCCATTGTCGTGGTGCATACTTATTCATTCACTTCTACAAAATGAGGTGAACTAGACTTTTCACAAATGACCCAGATAAAATGTTGGTTATTAAAACTAAAATACAACTGCGACCGTATTTTTTTTTTCTTCGTCGTCTTTACCTACTTAGTAGGTAAATATACGTTTCATCGTAGAAATGTGTGCTAAATTCTTAAGACGTGTGTAAGCAAACCATAATGTTTTTGTGTAATATATTATATCACTTCAAGTAGACATTTCACAGAAGTATTGTGCTTCGATAAATGAGGAAAGAAAAGTCTTAATTATGGTGACGAATTGTTTAATTTAGCAAGAGCAGAAAATTGCGTGGGTACTAATTGATATTCTTAACGTAAGGAACGAAGAGATTTCATAAGGAGGTAATACATAGCTACTAGACATTTTCAGGGTATACGATTTATTCGTGGTTTTCTACAATAAAAAGTTTCTAAAACTTTCTGAAATAGCTGCTACTTAAAACTTAACTTTATTTCCAAAAAAAAAAAAAAACCTGTTCGGGATTTCAGTGTACCTTTAAAATATGAAGTCCTGCCTATCGAATGAACCGCGTTTCGAGCAGAGGCTTTGAGGCCTCCCCGCGAATTTTACACCGTTTTCTCGAAAACACAAACAAATTTAGTTTTAGGGACTTAATCACAGTTTCACAGTCCAGACTTAAGGCAGAGTTTAGCTAAGCCCAGAACTTAAGCCTAC